>JANHMN010000003.1:118266458-118313180 GCA_030674055.1 Rhabdomys pumilio
AAAAAAAAAAAAAAAAAAACTAAATCCTGAGGGAACACCGTTATTGTGGTCTTCGAGGTGGGTTGACACAATGACACGGTATAAATCCCTGATTTAAAAAAAAAAATCGAGCAGGTATTTTTATCAAAATATCAAGCAGATCTCGGTTTCCAGTACGTTCTCCGAGACACTTTATCCAAAATGACAGTGAACAGGTGTGCATGCACACGCCCCTCTACACAGGCAGCAGGAAGCCTCGGCTGCGGCGGGGATGGCTACAGGGCAGCCGTCAGCTCCAAGGAGCCTCCCAATGCCCCTTCCCGTCTCCCAGACCGGCAGCCGTTTGCTGAGGGAGCAACGGTGAAGGACACCCGGTTCATCTCGACGGCCCCCAGGCTGCGGCCACCCAAGTCCCTCACCGACCCCGAAGCAGACGCCCGCCGCCCCGGTTCGCTCACCATGGGAGCGACTGCCAAAGTTGTTCTTGCAATAGCCACACTGGAAGGAGGTCTGGTCCTCAAAATACTCTACAAGGCTAGGCGAGGGCGCGCTCCAGGAAGCCATCTCTTCGGCCCCGCCGCCGCTGCGCCACCCAGTCCTACGCAAGAGCCGCTGCCTCCTCCGCCTTCGCCTCCACCACCCCACAATGCAACGCGCGCGCCTCTGAAGATCGCGCGAAGCCACTCGAGCGCTCGCGGGCCGAAAGGACCTGGCACCTTACGTGACTGACGCCGCCCGCGCCATGTAGACTGAGGGCAGCTTTCCGCTATTTCCGTTCCTCTTCAGAGAGGGGCGGCTACCCTCTGTGGGGATGAGGGCGGGAAGACCAGGATGGGAAGGAAGCAGGCTGAGGAGAGACCAATGGGACAGGGAAGCTGGAGTCGGGTGACCAACGGCCTTAACCCGCGCTAGAGACCTGCCAGGACTTAGCGAGAGCTTGGCTGGAGCCGGTTACTGCGACCTGGACGGCGGGACACTCACCACTCGACGCCTTGCCCTCCCTGGCCTCGCAGTAGCCGCAGTAGTAGCCGGCCTTCAGGCCCTTGTATTCCACCACCGAGGCCATGGCCGCCGCTGTGGGTTTGAGGACCGGCCACGCCTCTCAGCGCGGGGAACCGGGGCGGGAGGACCCAGAGCGCGGGGGTTGCCGGGTTCGCGGCTCTCCGCCCGATCCCAGGGCCGACCTCTGGCCGCCAACCCAGGTTGCTGGGGTGCGTCTCTGAGCCCTGGGTTAAGTTCCCAGCTCAGTCAACCACAGTCCTTATCACTGACGCGAGTTATCAGCCCGGTTTACCGATAGGGAAACTGAGGCTCCAGGTTATTATTCACCTAGTCATTTTCTGCGCTCTGTGATTTAAAGTTTAACCACTACGACTGCGCCTGACCATCTGTAAGGAATGATGAGCCGGAGCTGGCTTGATGGTGAGGGTTCTGGAATCGAAACAACTTCGCTACAGCGAAATGCCCAATGACGAAGTGACACTTTTATCTTTTAAAGGGATTTTTAAATATTGAAGACCCCCCAAACTCGGGAGACCCTTACTCAAGTCTGGGGAAGTCAAGGCCACCCACAAACTCCAAAACACCGTACCTGGATGCGATCAGCAAAGGTTTATTGGGGAGAGAGTTGACTAGCCAAGGTCAAACTGCATACTGGAACAGGAGTAGAGTTTGACAAAGCCAGTCAGTCTGAGGAGGATTTTTAAAGGGGTAAACTACAAACCAGAGGAGTGAGGAGGGGGTGAGGGGTTGTCAAGGATACATAACATAAAAATAGTGGAACATTCCAGAGGAGCCCAAACCTAAATGATACAGGATCATGTGGAAAGCACTCTGCACACCCATTTCTCACAAAAATGTGGTCTTGTCATGTCACTTGTTCAACTATTTTTCAGTTGTTACCCTGTCACTCGCCCTGTCATCTTGGCGCTACTAGCTTCCCAGCCCCACCTAGATGACTTGCATCTTTTTTTGGTCAGGAATGTGTCTTCCTGCTTTGGGCTTTCTTTACCCACAGGTGGGTTCTTTTCCCTGAGACTTGAGGAATGTAATCCAGCAAGTGTCCTCTGATACAGGGATAATGTCCTCCACCTGGAATGTATCTCAGGGCAGTGAAGGCCTGAAATCTTACGTTCAGTTCCTCCTTTTTTCTTTTGCCTATATATATTTCATAAAATGGCCTTTATAATTTTTAACTCTACAATATCACGCAAAAGGAATTTTGAACTCTTCAGGCTGAACATTTAGATAAGCTGAATCCACTCCATGGGTCTCCAATTTGCAAGCAGTTTAAAGAGCATATTTTAGGGAATAAGGTTGTGAGTCAAAGTGTAAAAAATGAATGCATTCTTCTACCAAGGTAATATTCCTTAGCTTTTCCCTCTGGGTACACAGACGTTTAAATCTGTCTGGTATAATTCCCATAGTTAACAATAAGGTTAATTCCTTTTTGTAGTGTCTAGAAAGTGCAATGAGGGAACAAACGTTTTTTTTAAAATCATGTTTGTGGGTGTTTAGCCTGCAAGTAGATATGTGTACCACCTTCATCCAATGCTGGAGTAATCCAGAAGGCATTGTAGACCCTGAAACCCCAACTGGCAGACAGTTCTGACCCACCATGTAAGATATATGGTGCTCAGAACCAACCTCTGTCTTCTGCAAGATGCTCTTAACGACAGAGCCATCTCTCCTGCCGTTGAACAAACTTATTTTTCAACTGTTAATGAAGCCCAGGATGGCCTAGAACTCTGGACCCTCCTGCCTCAGGCTCCACTGTGCTGGAATCCCAGGTGTGCACCACTGTACCTGGATAAATATATAAACTTTTAAAGGAAATTCAATGATTTTGACACTAAGGTTTTCTATGCTAAAGATGTATCTAATTAAGCTTAATAATTCATGGCCTGGTGACCTACATTGCTCATACAGTTGTTTAAGAACCTAACAGGTGACCTTGCAATACAGAAGAGTAAAATTAGAGATAACTTGTTGCAGTTCAGTGCCCATATTTTTATGGAACACTTCATCTGTTTCATTTTTTATAGCAAGGATCAATGGACTGACCGAAAAGAACAGATGCCACGTTCTATACAGACGGTACAAAGAAAGCCTTTTGACCCTTTCTTGAAATCCCCATCCCAAACTGCAGAAACGATTTCACTTTTTAAAAAAGATTATTTATTTTTATTTTGGGGAATGACTGTTTTGCTTGTATGTGTGTGCACACCAGTTCGTGCCTAGTGCCAAAAGAATCCACAAGAGGGCATAGGGCCCCTTGGAACTGGAATTACAGATAGTTGTGCTCTGCTTTGTGGAAGCTGGGAAGTAGATCCCAGGTCCCCTGCCATTGCAACAAGTGCTCTTAACTGTGGAGCCATGTCTTCACCCCTTCATTTCACCTTGTTTCCCCCTTGGTGATGTGGTCTTACTATGCGGTCCTGACTATCCTGGAACTCACTATTTAGGCCAGACATGCCTCAAACTCAGAAAGATCTGGCTGCCTCAGCATCTAAATTGCTGCGATCAAAGGAGTGCACCACCACGACCAATATTGGTCTTGTTATCTGTTATCCATTGTCAACCACTGATTAAAATTAAACTGTATAATATTATAAAATGAACAACTCAGAAGTTTTAAGCTGGACATCATTCTGTGTCAGGTGATGGAATTGCTCGTTGTCCCTGCCTGCCTGGCACATAAACCATCTGTCCCACAGTTCCATGATATATATGTCACCTCCCATCAGTTACTCTCCATTATTGACTGTCAGGGTATTGCAAGCTCTGTGTTCAAGTAGCTCTTATTTACCAACTGACATCAAAGCGTAACTAGTGATGCTGGCATTTGGAGCATGCCAAAAATTAGCCAGAAATTGCTTCTTTTAAGTGAAAAGGTGAAAAAACTCTCCACTTAATAAGAAAAAAAAAATTCTTTTGCTGAGGTTGCTAAGATACAGTGCAATAAGACATCTTCAGAGAACTGAAGCAGGGGGATCACAAATTGGCAGCCAGCCTGAGCTACAGAGCTACCCTGACTCAAAACAATACTTGGTTTTTCATAGACTGGATTCACATACTTTTGTTATTATGGTACATTGTCATAATAGCCTTACTATTGTTATTCTTTTACTGTGCCTAATTTATACATTAAACTTGGTCACAGATATGTATAGTTTAGGAGAAAAACAATATATGTAGGTTTCAATAATATCTATCTACAGCTCCAGATATGCACTGTGGGTCTTGAAATAATAACATAAGAAGAAATAAAAGGAAACTACTGTACTCTCCTCTCACTTTGCCTCAGCCTGAGCCAATGTGCTCTACAATATTCTAACCTCGTACAATAATAATGAGAATGTTTGCTCTTGCTCTTGCCTTCTTGCTCCAGCTCTGTCCCCTCGCCCCTTCTCCCCTCTCTCCCCATTCCCTTCAACCTCTCTCTCCATGTGCTCATGGCCAGCATCTACTTCTCTATTCTCTATCTCTCTCCTTCCCTCCCTTCCTCCCTCCCTCCCTCCCTCCCTCCCTCCCTCTCTCTCCCTTTCTCTGCCTCTGCTACCCTCTCAACTCCCTTCCCCATGCCCTGAATAAACATTAATCTATACTAAAATATAAGAAGAGGAAGAAGAATGTCCAAAGTCTTTGGGCATGTGTGTCAATTCACCTTGTATTACAGCAACATTGCCAGGTGGAAGATGTAAAGCAGAAAGGCTGAATAACTTGCTGAATGCGTGCAACAAGTAAGAGACAAACAGGAGGGATAAACAGTAATAAGAAGAAAGCAGATGCCTTTAATCTTTGCACTGCAGAGGCAGATTGGATCACTGTAAGTTTGAGGTCTGCTCTACATAGTTCCAGTCAGCTGGGGTTATACAATGAGATCCTGTCTGGGGAAAAACAAAGCCATAGGTACTAGGTGTAGACATATGTGAAACAATGGTTCCTGGGTGGCTACATTTTGCTAAAAGCCAAAGACAGATTTTTTTATTTTTCTATTCTAGGCCAGATGAGAGAAGGAAAAAGTAAAGGATTTTATTTGTTCCTCTCTACTAAAGGAACAATATAGAGTTGTCTTTGTTTTTAATTTTCCTACTTGAGCTGATAACTCAGTAACATTGGTTTATGTTACCAAGCATCTGGTCTGTAAAGCATGGAGTTAAGGTACAGGATTTTTGTGGGGGACTAGGAGGCCCATACAGCCCAATTAAAGGGAAGGAAGTGAGAGGTTCTCCTTTCCCTCCAAAAGATTCTGTGAGAGAACCTAAGTTAAGCCAGAGAACAATGGGTTTGAGACAAACAAAGAAGGGAGCATTCTACAGGGGGCAGTGGCATGGTGAAGAGCACTAGTGGCAGGAGGGTCCCTGAAGATGATTTCCTCATAGAAGACCTGGATTGGACTCCATCTTGTCAAGACCTGGTTCCTCAGTCTGCTACATACTAGCTACATGAAGCTACTAAGCACCTAAGATGTAGTGTATGTCACTAGGGAACAAAATTAGAGTTAATAAATACCAAGCAGGAAAATGGTTGGTGAGGTGACTCAGAAGGTAAGGGCATTTACTGCCAAGTCTGATCATCCACGCATGCCATCCCTGGGACCCACATGGTAGGAGAGAACTGACTTCTACAAATCCTCCCCTCCCACTATAGTAAAAATGCACCCCACACATGCACAAGCACACAGAAAAGGAAATGACTTTTTTTTAAAAAAACAATGCGGAGTTTTATAATCAAACTGCAGAAAATAATAAAATAATCAAGAAAGTGAAAGAATTCCCATTAGAAGCCATGGAAACAAGAATGCAATATTCTGAGTATTCTTAAAAAAAAAAAAAAAAAAAAAAAAGCTAGAGATTTATATCCAGAGAACTTATCCTTCAAAAGTGAAAGACAAATTCAGAGTTTCCCATGAAGAAACGTGTTTCTAGTCTGCCTGCTTTGAATAAATTGTATATTCTTCAGGAAAAGGAAGTCAATGAAAGATGGGTAATTCGGATGTTCTAAGGAAAGGAAAAGCTCCGGACAAAGGAAAAAAAGGATGTAAAATAATTTGTTTTTAAATCTTAATTGCTCAAACATAATAACTGACTTGAGATAATAACTTGTATTCAGTAGTTATATTTATGGATAAGTATAGATAAGTTATGAGTAATATAATTACTGCTTTGGAAATGGATGGCAGGAGGGTTATAAGGATGGGAGATAGGTACTGCAGATGCCCTGTCACAATCCATAAAGTGGTAGAATGTATCTGAGAGAGAACTTGGATTAACTGTAAACATACACTACAAATTCAAGGGCAAGTATTTTTTAAAAGAAGTATAAAAGTGTAGTTGATGTGCTAAGTTAAGTAGAATCTTAATCATTAAATAGTTAAAATCCAGAAAAAGTAAGATGCTAAAACAAACTTATATCTGGGTATGGTAGCTCATGCCTTCAGTCCCAGGACCCAGTACTCAGGAGGCAAAAGCAGATGATTCTTGGCGAGTTCAAGGCCAGCCTGATCTACATCGAGAGTTCAGCCAGTCAATGCTACATAACTATACCCTACCTTTAAAAAAAAAAAAAAAAAGGTGAAAGGGTTTATAGATTAGCAACAGGTATGTCAACAATCCAATCAATAATTACTTTAAATGTCAGTGACCTCAATACACCAATTGAAAAACATAAAATGTCCCTCGGCAGGCACAGCTCTACGATACAGTGCTTACCTGTGTGGTACATGACTGTCATCCCAACAGCTAGAAAGTGGAGGCAGGAGGAAAACAGTGGAGAGGCTTGTTTGGTCTACATAAGAGGCATTTTCTTTTTTTGTTTGTTTGGTTTTTTTTGTTTTGTTTTGTTTTTTTCAAAACAGGGTTTCTCTGTGTAGCCCTGGCTGTCCTGGAACTCACTTGGTAGACCAGGCTGGTCTCGAACTCAGAAATCTGCCTGCCTCTGCCTCCCAAGTGCTGGGATTAAAGGCATGCGCCACCACTGCCCGGCAGAGGCATTTTCAAAATAATGATATCCACTGGAAAGTTACTTTAAACAATAGATGGATGGAAAGTAAAATGATGAGTAAAAACATCATGCTTTGAGAAACTTGAATTCACTAATTAATTTCATAGAAGAGGCTCAGCAGCAGTACAAATTATGGATAAAAAGAAACATTACAGAATGGTACAATGACCAGTTCTTCAAGAAGGCACACCAGTCTAGAATGTGTGCATGCACATAACAGCAGAGCGGCAAAGCGTATGAAGTAGATACTGATAGAACTGAGGGAGAATATGTGAGTCTGCTTGGATTGTTGGAGACCTCAGGATTTCCCTCTCAATAACTGACAGATCCAGAAGAGAAGTGGTAGAAGAAAATCAGTAAGGATGACGTTGAACTTAACGGGTTAATCAACCAACTTGATTTAATCATCACCTATAAATTCTTCATCCAATGAAAGCAGAATGAATACATTCTTTTCAAGGTCACACAGCACCCCAAAATAGACCACATTCTGGCTTATGAAAAAACTACCTTAAATTTAAAATTGTGTACAACGTGGGCAGTGAAATTACACTAGGAAATCATTAATAGATCTCTAGAAAATTCCAAACTAATTTACACTTCTCAATAGGTGGTAGTATACACCTGCAGTCCCTGGTAGTCAGGAAACTGAAGCAAACAGCATGTTCCAAACCTTGTCTTAAAGAAAGCAAGCAAGCTTGAGTCAGCTCTCAGTACAAATTTTAAAATATTAAACTACAAATTAGAATTTGTGAAATCCAACCAAGGCCATACTTAGAATTTTAAAGCATTATATGAATACAAAAGAAAAAATAATTTACATTTCTGGCTTGGGAAATTAAAGAAAAATAAATCCAAGACTGAGAGAAATTTAAAAAATAGAGCAGAAATCAGTAAGATTAAAGGAATCAAGAGAAATCAGTGAAACCAAAAAGGTGGATAAAGGTCAATAAGTAAAAAAAAAGAAACAAAACAAAAGAAAATTCTAGTATCCAAGGTAAGAAAGAACAAGAGACCGGCCCTGGGGTTGATCCCCAGAAGAAGACATTAAAAAATCCCTAATGATCCTATGTACATTTAAAGGGGTAAAAAACGATTATTAATGCCTTTGTGCCCAAATATGACAGTTTAGAGGAAACAGATTAATTCCTTAAAAGACACTGCCCTAGCTAGATTTAAGTCAACTTGACTCAAGCTAGAGTCATCTGGAAAGGACTAAGGCCTTCATAAGATTTGCCTGTAGGCAGGTCTGTAGGGTATTTTCTTAACTAGTGATTGATGTGGGAGGGCCAAACCAGTTGTGGATGATGCCACCCCTGGGCAGGTGGTCCTGAGTTGTATAAAAAAGCCAGTAAGGTCCTTTCTGACCACTGTATCAGTTTCTGCCAAGTTTCTGTCCTAACTTCCAATAGTGATAGAGTATTACCTATATGATAAACTATTCCCTCCCCAAGTTGCTTTTGGTCAGAGTATTTATCTCAGTAATAGAAACCTAACTAAGACAAGAAGTAATTGAGCAAAAACCATAAAAGACAACATAGGAATAGGCATATAGCTCCTAAAGAAATTGAATTAATAATTAATGACCTTTGAAAAGAGAACTTGGTGTCTATCATGGGTTAAATGTGAAAGGCCCACCCCACTGTGCCTATCAATCATGGGTTAAATGTGAAAGGCCCACCCTATTGTCTCATCTTTATCTCAGGTATCTCACAGCTATAAAATCTAACACAAGGTCCCAATGGGTTCACTAGAAGTTCTACCAAGAATTTAAGGAAATTATTATTCCTATTCTCTGCAGGTTTTTATGGAAAAAAAAAGCAAATAAAATACATTCTAGCATATTCCAAAAGGAATAACCATTACCTTATTATCCAAGCCAAGGATAAAAGGAAAACTATAGACCATTGTTTCTAATGAACATGCATGCAAAAATCAACAGAATATTAGCAATCAAATCCAATAAACATAAAAAAAAGAAAAGAAAGTTACAATCACCAGATGGGGTTCAGATACCCAAAGCTGACTCAACATTAGAAAACAACAAATATAATTTATCATACTAAAAGGTAAAGAAAGAAAAATTATGATTATATAATAGACAAAATAACTCACCCTTGATTAAATCTTTATCAAAAGAGAACTTGGAACTTGAACTTGTTAAAGAACATCTACACACACACACACACACACACACACACACACACACACTCCAAGCACCAAATGTGGAGACAAGAGGACTCTGAGTTCCAGGACTATATAGATAGTCCCAGGCCACCCAGGACTGTATAATAAGACCCTGTCTATTAAATAGACAAATACATAAGTTTATTATTTATTTTTTAAATCCACAGTAAAAAAAATATTTTTTTTTCCATAAGATTAGGAACAAAACAAAGCCATCCCCTCACACTACTCCCTTCTGTTGGCCACCACAGGAAGAATTCTAGCCCACGCAATAAGACAAAATTAATGGCATAGAGAGTAGAAAGGAAGAAATTCATCTTTGTTCACAATTGCCTGTGGAGGGAATCTAAATAGTCAATTATAACAAGAATATAGAGTACAAGATTAATGTACACGTCACTTGCTTTCTGATGTGTCTGAAATGAATTTTAGAGTTTGACGTTAACAATACCATTTACATTAGCATCCCAAAATCAAATGCTTAAGTACAGATCTTACAAAAATAGGTAAAGGCTACACTCTTAAAAACTACAGATGTGAAGTGAAAAAAAGGAGATCTGAGTAAATATTAAAGTAATGCTCATTTATTTAAAAAAATGAAAATATTGCAATACCAGTTCCTGATACCTTGATCTTTAGAGCAATAAAATCCAGTCAGAAACACAGCAAGTTGTTAACATTTAATGAACATAGGCAAGCTGGGTGGTTTGTTTTTGTTTTTGTTTTTTTGTTTGTTTGTTTGTTTTTTGGTTTTTCGAGACAGGGTTTCTCTGTGTAGCCCTGGCTTGTCCTGGAACTCACTCTGTAGACCAGGCTGGCCTCGAACTCAGAAATCCGCCTGCCTCTGCCTCCCAAGTGCTGGGAGTAAAGGCGTGCGCCACCACCGCCTGGCTAAGCTGGGTCTTTTTTAACAAGCTGTCCTAGAGGTTTGTATGGGGAGCCCTACAAGCCAGGATAACCAAAATACTGAAAAACAGTGTTGGATAACTGCCATTACCTGACTTCAAAGCTTACTGTAAAATCTCCGTTAGTAGGGGAATGGAGTGAAGAGATGACTCAGCAGTTAAGAATGTTTGTGGCCCATGCCTTTAATCCCAGCACTCAGGAAACAGAGGCAGGCAGAACTCTGTGAGTTCAAAGCCAGCCTGGTCTACAAAGGGAGTTCCAGGACAGCCAGGGCTACACGGAGAAAAGAAATCCTGTCTTGAAAAACACCAAACAAACAAACAAACAAAAACAAAAAGGAAGAAAGAAAAAAAGGAAGGAAGGAAAAGAAAAGAAGGAAAAAGAGAAAGAGAGAAAGAGACAAGAAGGAAGGAAGGAAGGAAGGAAGGAAGGAAGGAAGGAAGGAGGGAGGGAGGGAGGGAGGGAGGGAGGGAGGGAGGGAGGGAGGGAGGGAAGGAAGGAAGGAAGGAAGGAAGGAAGGAAGGGAAAAAAATAAAAAAGAAAAGAAATGCTTGTTTTAAAGACATGAGTTCAGATCCCAGTGACTCCATAACAAGCTGGGTATCCTCACAAATCAGATCTGAGAAGGGGGCAAAACCAGGATAAACACTGTGGTTTGTTGGCTTCCCATATTAAGACAGGAGCCCCAGTTTCTGGGAGATAGCTCTCCTCAAAGGAATAAGAATACATCTTCCTTGGGCCTTTGCATGGAAGGTCTCACACACACACACACACACACACACACACACCCCTATATTATTCAAGACAGTGCAATATTGATAAAAGAAAAGCCCAAGAACGGATAATTTTCTTGGGATGAATAATTTCCACACATAAAATGTCATGAATTGAGTACAATTTTCACTAATTTGCATTTTAACACTGAGGTACTTTCTGCTTCCTTATCTTTAAATGTTGGTCACCTATGAGCATAAATTAAATAGTGTGACTAAAGATATATTAAAACCTCCATCAAGGCAGTATTTAGGGGAAGGACATACCAGCTAAGAAATGATGAGACCATATCTGGACCATCAGCACACACATTTAGCCACCAACAACACAGATATGTAGGCTCACCAAGTTATTTCTACTGGTTCCATTCACATGGAGTCTAGAACACAAAAAGCTGAAAAGATGGCCTCAGTGCTCTTAGAACTGTCTCTGACTACATATATTACACTTGAGTTCCTATGTCTTCAGAAATGGTTCCTTCTAGTTGCTGAATAGCTCAGAGGGAAGTGCATCCCTTGCCAACAGACTGTATCATCATATACCACCTCACAGTGGGCTCCTTCTGGGACAGTGATGACACACAGAAAGCCCTGACTGCTTTGTGTTGCCTGAGAAATCAACCCAAGGCATCCTCAAGGATCAACAGTAGGTAGCTGAAAATCTGAACTGAAGGCAGAACTTCTTTGCAAACTAGAGAATGAGAAACTAGAGCTCAGGGAGAAGAGGCAGAGAAGAAGAGTAAAGAACGGTGATGCTACTCATGAAGCTGGCACAGAGGGCAATTGTTAAAGCCAAGAGCACTGAGGAGAAACAGCACCAGACCACAGAGCCAGCACAAGTCACCGCAAGAACTTCGAGAACATGCAGTGAAAAACTACCACAGCAGGACAGGACACTGAGGGCTGTCACCTCACAGCCACCCATGGTGACAGACTCACAGTGGTTTGGTCTGAGTGCAGAGGAACAGTAAGTGTGTGTTGGAAATGGAATATGATGAGAGCTTTGTACAGTTCTGTTATAAAACCCTTCTGTTGCTGATAGACCAGTGTTTATGCTTAAGCTGAATAACATAGCACTGATTCTTGCTAATCAGGTTAATAACTCCACGATGTCTGCATGTGACTTTATCCTAAAAAACAACTTTCCCTGCTATATTTTTCTTCGTTAAGTTTTAAAACTTGCCTTCCAATTGTTTTATAATCTATTTAAAGTGTAAATTTTAGAGTCAGGCATAGTGAAAGCAGACACAAGCAGATCTCTGAGAGTTACAGGCTAGCCAGTACTACATAGTGAGAACCCGTCTTTAAAATAAAAAAAATAAATAAATAAAAAATTTTAAAAAAAAATTGGGCTGGAGAGATGGCTCAGCCATTAAAACTAAGATTCACAACCAGTAAATAAATAGTCAATTTTAAGTGATAAAATCATGGATCATTATAGATAGGTAAGTATCATGGGAAATCTATTATATATTTCTATGTAACTTAAAGTTATACTTGAAATTAAAAAAAAATTTTTTCTTATATAAATACAGTAGTTTGTGGTATTTGAAATAGTAAGAGCAACTCAGTCTTTCCTCTTCAGCTTTAAGACATGTCTGGCAGTTACAACCCCAAACAAAATATGGCTCCTTCTTTAGACTTCAATCAAAATTACAAACATTCTTTCACTGTATGAAGACAGAAGCTAAACACACACACAACAGAGTTCAACCTGCTGGCAGAGAAGGGGGCCTCTGCTACCCATGAAGAGCAGGTCCCAAATCAACTCCCTATGGGAGCTCATCTCAGAACATGTTTCCTGACACCTCTCTCCAATCCCAGGATAATTTCTCTTCTCTCTTTTTTTCTAGATTGGCCTGGGCTAAGAGTACTCAAGACCCTCGGATTGCAGTAGGTTCCTGTTCCCCACTAGAAAAGAAAATTAAGGTGAGGAAATATATTTGGCATGAACTTTGGATTCTGTAATAAGATCATAAAGTTTATTGGAGGTAAAAGGGTCCCAAGCATCTCAAGGGGGAAAGTGCATCCTCAGACTTACTTCCGCATTTGGTTCTTTGAGCAGCGCTGGCTGGACAGCATCAAACAGAACAAATACTACTTGTAGTCTCATAGGACTTGTCCTAGTAAGAGACTAAAGAAATGGTTTCCACAAACTGTGATGTCACAACAGGATTAGGTTTTCTATGAAGACTGAGGAAGATTGGGGGAAGTAGTATGTGTGTTTAGAAAGGGTGTACTCATATGGGAAAGAGAAGCCTCTTAGAGAATAGAATTCAGTGTGGCTGAAGCACAAGGAATACACAGTAAGCTGAAAACCTGGTTTGAAAGTTAATGAGAGCTGGGCGGTGGTGGCTCACGCCTTTAATCCCAGCACTTGGGAGGCAGAGGCAGGCAGATTTCTGAGTTTGAGGCCAGCCTGGTCTACCAAGTGAGTTCCAGGACAGCCAGGGCTACACAGAGAAACCCTGTCTCAAAAAACCAAAAAAAAGAAAAAAAAAAAAAAAAAGAAAGTTAATGAGAAGCTTCCGCCCCAGGGTCCCAGGGTTATGCAAGAAAGTAAAATGCTCAGATTTATGCAATAAAAAGATAAGTCTGGCTACAGTGATTAGTTTGATGGGCTTGGGGAAGCTGGGACAAAAATATCCACTAACACCCCATGGTGGAGGAGGATTAAAGGAAAAGATAAGGAAGCTGATAGGATTGAAATGGGGTAAACTGGAGGAAGAAGCAACTGGAGATATCAAATACAGTGACCAGGTCTGAAGCCGAGAAGTGAGAGCAGGGACAGGCCTTGTCTTCATGCCTTTTAAGTTTGGTCCAGCCCTACTGCCTCTCGAAATCAGTACCTGACCCATGGAGGAGCACCATTTAGTGAGCGTCCATATAAGAAAGGCTAAATGTGTTGATGTTAAGGACAGACTAGTAAGGCAGATAGAGGAGTAGCCATAAGGTAGGAAAAGAACAGGGCTATTTAGCAAATGAGGTAGCAGAAAGGTAAAAGCCAAGGATATGAAGTAAGGAAGTCTCTTTGATTGGAGAGCATTTGTGCTAAGGTGTCTTATATGCTCATTCAAGCGACCCAGTAGGTAGATTTGGTGATACAGAAATGAAATCTTGGCCGCTCAAAAAGCACAGGTGAAGAATTCACTTTTGATGGACGATAATGTCTTCAGTATAAAAGCAAGAAGGTAGAGTCTGGGTAGATGGGTGGCGGCTCTGATGGTGGGAAAGGGGGTATGTTGGGTGCTTCTATTTTTCTCAGGGAAGTCTAAATCAGAGTCTTCACCTAGGAGGGAATATGGTTTGGGGGAGGGGTGTAGGAGTGCCAGACAGAGGTGATAAGCCCATTGACAGCTGTATGATGGAACCAGAATAAAGAACATTCAACTTAAAAAGTTCTGATTACTCCCTCTGACAAGTGTTTAGGTGGCACCTATTCTTCGCGAGTGAGAAAACTGTTAGTCCAGGAGTTCCAACAGGAGAGTGAAACAGTTGATAAACTTAAGACCATGTCTTTTGACTTCCGGTTTGCTAAAGCAGATTCCTACTACTATCAACAGCGTCAGGAAATGATCAGAGAAGCGTGGAATTATAAACCAGACACAGAATGGGACGCTAACCCAGAGGAAGAGACGCCAAAAAGCAAAAAACCAGAGAATGGTAAAAAATGGGGAGAGAATGGTAAAAAATGGGGAGACAATGGCAAAAAATGGGGAGAGAATGGTAAAAAATGGGACTATCTAGTAACAGAGAGGGAAATGAATCACATAGAGAAGCACATACACAGAGCTGAACGGGCTAGAGGCCTCAGGGACCACAAATACCGACTAATCCCTCAGAACATTTCAAGTGAAATACTTTCCACAAAACCATTAGTACCAGAGGATAAAAAGAATAAATATATGCCAAAACCACATAAAACTGTACCCAAAAAGCCTAAAGTAGCGTGGGCAAAGGAGCAGATGAAACAACATAAAGACCGGATGATGAGAGGGAGGGCACTCACCGAAGAGAGAAAGGACCAAAAGAAGACTCACAAGTTCACCAACCACGTCCGCCCTCACTTAAAATCAAAAGTGAAGAAAGAGGAAGAGAAAGAGTTGGAAAAGGTCAAAGCTTATCCTATCTTCCAGCCTTCCAACGAAAAACTTATAGAAGTGACTGTTCTGATGGAAAAGTCGAAAACGGAAACAGTGCAAAAACCACTCCAAAGGGAACTCCTGTGCATGCCACCGTTTTTGAAAAGTCAACTAGAAAAAAATAAAAAGCCTAAGTTATTTCCTTGCTTATTATTTCTTTTAGATTAGCATAGTTCATAGTAATTAGTACAATGAACTCATAGAAAACAGACATTAAAGGTGAGAAATGACAGCTCCAGACACACATACCTGGTGTTGTAAGCACAGCCTTGTGGTGTTGAGACCTCAAAATGTATGGTTCCATTTTTATAGTCGTCTCTGGGTTAAGGAATAAGAAACTTAAGTGAAGACAGAATGACAGCTTATAGTATGAGGTTGGGGTAAGGGGACCTGTAGTATTTTTTGGTGATGGTTGCATGCCCCATTAATTGACTTTAAGACAACAAATCACCCCCTAATTGAGTTGGATTATGTGTGTACTCTCAACAAAGCTGTTTTGACAGAAAAAGAAAGGATTGCTAGTGTTTAGAGAAGAGGAAGGAATCCTGACAATGTAGACAAAGGGCCTATCATCCTGCCAAGATCCTAACGGTCATTACAAAATCTACACTTTTAAAACCCTGAAGACAGGGCAGGGGAGACATCTCAGCAGGCAAACGTGCTTGTTCCCCAATCCACAGGAGTCGAGTTCAGATCCCCAGAATTCATGTAGAAGTCAGACATGGGTGCACAAGTCCATAATCCCAGTATTCTCATAGCTAGATAGAAAGAAGGTGGAAATAAAATTCCCAGAAAACTTATGGGCAGTAAGTACTACACGCTGCAGCAGCAAATAAAAGAACCCCTGCCTCAAAAAAGGTTGCAGGAGAGGTCTGAGATCCAAGGTTACCCTTTAACCACTAGATGTGCACTATGGTACGCATGTGCCCAAACACAGACCTGCACATGTGCACACACACATATCATATATACACATACACAAAAGAAATAAAATCTTGAAGGCAGTGTGGTAATCACTGAGAAACTGGCAAGTGGTTTGGATAGACTAATGGATACTAAATAGGTGTCTGAGCAGTAGTCTGTACAAGACAGACAAAGACTACAGACTATGAAGGAAGTACTGACAGGTCAGGGATGGGAAAGTGGGGGTAGTTTTATAGAATGAACAACATTCTGTGAAATACAGTATAAATGTTGGTACAAAAATCTTAAGATTTGAGAAGTGGTTTTTAGTATATGTTTTTAAATGGTCCATAAGCTGACCAATAATCAGGTAACATAAGATTTAGCCTCTTAAAGTTTAGACACATTAAAGGTTTTGGGACTATTGCCAATACATATGCATTATCATATAAAGCACTGAAGTAAAACAGTGGGAGGGAACCAGGGAGAGACAGACATCAACCAAGAATGATTTGAGGTGGGATGGAGAGATGGCTCAGCAGTTAAGAAGACTGACTCTTCTTCCAGAGGTCCCGAGTTCAATTCCCAGCAACCACATGGTGGCTCACAACCATCTGTAATGGGATCTGATGCCCTCTTCTGGTGTGACTGAAGACAGCTACAGTGTACTCATATACATAAATAAAATCTTAAAAAAAATAAAAATAAAAGAATGACTGAGGTACAAAAGTTCTCATCAAATATACAGCATTATCCATTAGGGCTCATTTGGAAAGGAATTAATAAAAGTAGCATAACACAGACTCAGGAGACCCAGGAAAGGAGGGACTCCTTGGCCAGGGTTCGCAAGCAGACAGATTTCCAAGTGATTCCTACTAAATTCTTATGCATTACTTGTGTGGGCAGATCATGGGGAGGGGCCACATCACACAGGTGGAGGCCAGAGTTATAGAACTGATTCTCTCCTTCCACTTTAATGTCGGTATGAAATGTTTACTCATGAGCCATCTCTCCAGTCACCAAGTGATTCTTATTAAAATAAGACAACGAACGCCTAATGAAAATCACAGAATCTTTTTTTTTTTTTAAAGAGAGAAGTATGGTGAAGGGTAATCCCCAAAGTAGAATCGATGGCTGCTAGGGCAGTCTCCTAGGAGACAGAAAGAACTTGAATCCAGAGCCTTCTGCTGAAAGAGTACCTGAAATAAGAGGAAAAGACTTAAAGCAGAAAGCTCGGGAGAAGGAACCCAGAAAGGGCCGACTAGAAAGCCCAACACGCAGAGGAACATGCAGCAGAATGGACCGACACTTGGTGCTGCTAGGGGCATCGTCCAGCATGACTTGCCAGATGATGTAATAGCTCCTTGGGTGTAAAGCACAGGCCAAGCCACGTCAAAAATATTTAACCATTTTTTTATTTGTTTGGTTTTTTTTGTTTTTGTTTTTCGAGACAGGGTTTCTCTGTATAGCCTTGGCTGTCCTGGAACTCACTCTGTAGACCAGGCTGGCCTCAGAAATCTGCCTGCCTCTGCCTCCCAAGTGCTGGGATTAAAGGCATGTGCCACCACCGCCCAGCTATTTAACCATTTTTAACCTACAAAAGAAAAGAAAAAATTTTTATCTGGCACAACCTATCTGTTGGCTTGGCCAGCTAACTTTACAACTACAGAGACATAAGAAGCACTGTTATCAGGTACCAACATCCTAAGTAAAACTTTTATTGGGAAAGAACTAGAAAAAAAGAGGACCTCACTCCCCAACACACACTCCCAGAGACAATAAAGACAATCATTTGTGATTATGGCAGTGGATTTCCTTTAATCAAAGACAACCATGACAAATCCAATTAACTATCAAAAGCTACGTCTTACTAAAAACAAATCTCCATCTTTAAAAACATTTAATCATACATATATACAATGCATGCCGCTTTCCTTTCAGGATTTCACTATTGCCTTTCAGTTCTAAAAAATAAAAATAAGAAGAGAGAAGATTAATAGCAGATAAACCAAAGCTCACGTTACACACAGAAATGCAATTTAGTGACCAGCCCCTCGTCACTGAGCAGGACCCGGTTAAACCACTGCATTCCTCATAGAGTTAGCTCCCTTTCCCTCAAGACCGTCTGACAGAGGTAAGCGCTCTTGGAACAAAAGTTCAGTTAACTGAAATACACACTGAGTTTATATAATGTACTTTAAAAGCACATTTTCTCAAAATTAGAAAAAATGAAGCTAAGTGATATATCTAGTTATAAACAGACTTACAGATAAAGAAAATGTGTACAATGAAGTGACCCCACAAGGTTTTAAAATCAAGGGGCAGAGCCAACAGATTCAAGGTTGAATCCACCCATTGCTGTCTTCAAGAAAGAATACCACTTCATTGTTACTAAGATTTTTTTTTCTAGAAATATCCACCTTTTTAAAGTGTTTTTTTTTTTTCATAGCATAATTCATTTGTGAAATGTGCATTTACTAACGTCCCTCTGAGGGAATTCTATTCCCATCTTCCTTTTCTGCTTTGTGCAGTCACAACACTGGGGAGGTCTCCATATTTCACTTACTTATCATTAGTGAAAACAAAACCACAAAGAATCCTCCTGCCCTGCTCTTTCCTCTACAGATCTCAAGAACACCACAGGTAGTGGGCCTCACACTCCTGCTGCCTTTACCAGTTACACAGTTCAGGACTTGGACGCTAGAGGGAGACAAACCCCAGATGTCACGGGAATGGGGACCTACTAAGGCTTGGGTTGCCAAATAAAATTTTAATACAATTGTGTGGCTGTCTTGTAGGAAATGTTACCTTCAGCTGGCATCAGGCACTTAGCCGCTGCTGGCTCTGACTCAGAGAGATCACAGGCTCAGAAATCTCAAAGGTCTTCACAATCTCCTGCTCAGAAATGAACACTTAGGCAATGGATTCATAGCAAAGGGAAGTTCAGATCAGAACGGCATTGGGGTGACCCGCAGGGCCTTACCTCCCAGTCATGATAACTCAAAGCTATAATTCCTTGACTCCTAATTTGAATGTTTTGGTCAATTCCCTCATTTTCTTCATTAATCACAGGCTCTGTTTAAAAGACAAAGATTTCAAACATTATCAGTCAGAACAGGTAACTTGAACAGCAGCTGATCATAGGATTGAAGTTGGCACTGAAGATACTTGTATGTACTTCCTAGGATGCCACGTACTACAAGCAGTTTAACAGCATACCAGGTAAACCCACTGATGTCCACGTTAATCACGGTGTCTTTTTCTAAACATTTCCACATATCTGTGCACTTGGCACTTAGCTAAACCTTAGTGAGTCCAAGATGAAGCTGAGCACACGTAACAGATAACTGCAATGGAAGTCCTTAGTTCTCCACAAGGGGCTCCAGAAGAGCACGAGCGAGAGACTGTATGCTGGTAAGAGTGAAAGGTGCAGAACCACAGAGGGAAGGCGCTGGCAACAGGGACATGTGATGGTTAGAAAGAAGGAAACAACAAAAGTTATAAACATTGAAAGTTAGGGGGAGCACGCCTTTAATCCCAGCACTTGGGAGGCAGAGGCAGGTGGATTTCTGAGTTCGAGGCCAGCCTGGTCTACAGAGTGAGTTCCAGGACAGCCAAGGCTACACAGAGAAACCCTGTCTCGAAAAACCAAAAAAAAAAAAAAAAAAGTTTGGGGGATTTATCACTTTGTTAATCTTTAAAATAGACGGTTTAAAAATCATACTACTTTCAGAAATTTCAGTTAACTAGGGCAGATATATTTTGTTTATATGAATCTTATTAAATGGAAACTTATCAGGCATGATGGCACAAGCTTTTGATCCCAACATGCAGAAGGCATAAACAAGTGGATCTCTTTGAGTTCAAAGCCAGTGTGTTCTACAAAAGCAAGCTCTAGGCTAGCCAGGGACACATGGTGAGGCCATCTCAGTAACAGAAAAAAAAAAAAAAGATGTAGTGGCAGAAGCCTTTCATCCCTGCACTTGGGAGACAGAGGCAGGTGGATCACTGTGAGTATCAGGTCTGTCTGGTCTACATAGTAAGTTCCTGGACAGCCAGGGCTATGGAGACAGACCCTGTCTCAAAACAAACGAACAAGCAAACAACACAAAACAAAAACACAACAAAAGCCCAGAAGCTTTTAATTCCAGCACCAAGACTGAGTAAGGAAGATTGAGAGTTTAAGGCCAGCCTAGACTATAAAACAAATTTCAGGCTAGCCTAGACCATTTGAGGGCAATGAGCCAGGGGTGGAAGAAGAAAAGAAAAAAGAAAGACCTTACATTTAGCAAAATAAATGAATTTCATAAACTCTAAATTTTTGGGGGGAAAGACTTTTTTAAATTTTTGTTTATCTTATATATGTGAGTACATTATCACTGTCTTCAGATAACACCAGATCCCATTACAGATGGTTGTGAGCCACCATGTGGTTGCTGGGAATTGAACTCGGGACCTCTGGAAGAACAGCCAGTGCTCTTACCGCTGTGCCTTCTCTCCAGCCCCAACTCTAATATTTTCTAAAACTAATTTCTATGAACAGAGTATAATTTACCTATTATTGGCAGTCGGTCTTGGTCAAGTCTTATTCTTGCAAAACCATCCTAAAACAAAAACATGGATTTAAGCAAATCTACTGCATGAAAATACTTAATCAGTTAGAAAAATCTCTACTTCAGATAGCCAAAATGTACCCTAAGTCACAGACAAGACTGTTCTCACATCGTCCGTCACAAAGATTATTGCTCACATTTCTAAATGACTTTTACCAGACACAGATTCTACAGGACTTCATTACAATTATTACTATTATTACTATGCTAATCCTTGAATGGGCGGCACTATGGTGGACTTATAGACATCAGAGGACAACCTGTGAAGTTGATTCCTGGGAGTTTTTACCCACTGTGCCAACTCAGCAGTCCTCTCCCCTGAGAAACTCTCAGGGGCAACCGTCTTCTTCTTTAACTGATTTATGCATTCTATTACATATGCTCCGCATCTGAACATGCATTATTCTGTCACTGGGGCCACTGGCAAACATGCCTCTGTTGTTGGACAGAGTACATGGGTAAATACAAGCTTTTGTCTAAATTTAAAAACCAATCTTATCTTACGTGCTCAGGAACGCAACATGCTGTAAAGCTCGAGTCGTAGTTCAAATCTTTAGCACCGTGAAGGGTTCCTTTTAATGATGTGTAAATGGTCCACACTTAATGAGCTACAGAACTCCTGTAAGCCTCCCATAGAGCCTTTATCCACACTCACCAGCTCTTGTCACATTCACTTTATCACTTCTATATCATTATTATCATTACATGAGAGACGTGAGACTGTCCCCTCCTCCTGCTTCTTTGGTCTCTTGTTTCTTGAGAATAAGTTTTTTTCTTTCTGTCTCACTCCCCACCATCCATCCAGAGAAAGGGTTTCTCTGTGTGGTCCTGGCTGTCCTGGAACTCACTCTGTAGACCAGACTGGCCTTGAACTCACAGAGCTCTGCCTGCCTCTACCTCCTGAATGCTGAGACTAAAGACATGCGCCATCACCACCTGGCAAGCTTATTTGTAGATAGCATGAAAACTTTAGGAACTCTACCATACTGTAATCATTTCATATTCAAGCTTAACCATTATACTTAGAACTAGAAGTATTGCCGGGCAGTGGTGGCACAGGCCTTTAATCCCAGCACTTGGGAGGCAGAGGCAGGCGGATTTCTGAGTTCGAGGCCAGCCTGGTCTACTGAGTGAGTTCCAGGACAGCCAGGACTACACAGAGAAACCCTGTCTCGAAAATAAATAAATAAATAAATAAATAAATAGATAAATAAAAACATCTAAGATGTTAGAGAAACCTAAAGCCTTACCCGTATGATGAAGGAAACATGAAAGATGTTTTCCACTGTACGGGGGAAAGAATGTGGGTCAACCACGAAATCAAAAAATGACATTGGAGTATCAGCTGTAGAAAAAAAAAAAAAAAAAGACAATCTTCAAAAGACACAAAAAAAACTATTTCAGAACAAGGTCTATGCCCTAACATTCACCAGAGATAAAAAGGAACACACAGGCCTCCTGCTGTGGGAAGTAGACTGTTCTGAAGGTCAGTTAGGCTTTTCCATTAAGATACAGATAACTGACCTGGCAGCCATCCAAAGAGCCACCCTCAGAGATAGTGGCTCAAACACACCAAGTCATAGAAAGATCCCACTTCAGCAGTTCATACAACAGGAAAATGCAACAAAGAACCTTTCCAGTGATAAGGATTATTAACTACATTTATGAGACAGCCATACCATGGGAAACCGTGAAAAGAATAAGAGCAAGTTGTATGATGTCAAACAATGACCACAGGGAAAGCCATACCACAGAGGTGTGGATCATTAGACTGGAAAAAAGAAAAATAAAGGTACCCGCCCCCAAAAAACTAACAACATGTATATTTACATAAAATAAACAGAAAACACTGCTTAAGCAGGCACCCGTTTGACAAGTGGCCTACATGAGAGAGGTAGATACTTTTACTGAGGCTGGCGACAAGCCTCCGAGGTTAAGAACACAGGAACAGGCAAGTACATTGTACACAGACATACAAAACAAGCAAAACAAAGCAAAACACCCATACACATAAAATAAAAATAACAAATCTTTCTTTAAAAAAAAAAAAATAGTGACCCAAATATTTTTTAAGTTACTTTATCAACATCACATGAGGTATTAAGGAGAAAAAGCTTCATAAAATATGTTTAACAAAAAAAGAAAGTGAGACAGGTGTATCTTCTGCCTGTAATCCCTGCACTCACAAAGCTAAGGCAGGCAGACTCCCATTGAATTTGAGGCCAGTCTAAACTACTGAGTTCTGGGCCAGTCTGGGCAATAACTACTTTAAAAAAGAAAAAACAGGAAAGAGTCACAATAACTCAAATATACGCATTTGAAAATGCCTTTCACATAAAATAACCTTGTAGAAAGTGACATGCCAATAAACACCGTGGATGGCACTTTTTAACTTGTCGCCATACTTACGGTCTTCTCGAAAGTATGTCTGCAACAATCCCAAGATCCTCTCTACTTCTTTCTCAGTTGCTTCTTGGTGAGATTCTTCCATGCACTTCAACTGGGAAACAAACCATCAACAGGCTCACCCACCTGGCACATGGTAGTTAACAATCTTCCCTTCTCTGTTGTACATCCAAACCTCAAAGTTCTGCTTGGGCTTGCTAGCTTTTAAACTTATGTATCTTAAACTTTACAGTATAAAACAAGTTTTCTCATTTAAGTCATATCCTTATATTCTTAGTAGATGGACAACGCCACCAAACAGCTAGCTCAACTGTCTTTAGATTAAACAAAGTCACAACCAATGGTTTAGGACAGTAGTTCTCGAACGGTCATGATCTTGTCCCACAGGGGTCAATATTGGAGACATTTTTGGTTATAGCTGGTGTGGTACATTTGAAATAAAATGTTTGAATGACAAGAACCTGACTCTAGACCATCACACTTAGAGACTTTTTTAAAATAGAGTCAGGGTGTTACTATGTAGCTCCAGCTTGCTTGACCTAGAACTTTCTATGTAAGCAAAGCTGGCCCCCAACTCCAACAACACCCAACCTCATATAAAACACAATATTTGAAAAACAAACCTGAGCAGGCATTGCCCGCTGCTCTTCTATCATTCGAGGCTGTCTTGGACGATCACCTCGTGGCTTTGGCACAGGGAATTCTCCATGTATTGAACCCAACCTAATGAAAAATATGCTTTCATGTCTTTTTTGTTTCTTTTATAAACAACCCCACTTCCCTGACTAAATAAAAGCTGTTGCTGGAGTCAAACTAGTGAGAGAGATTCAGGCTGTCACATCTTGTCTGCTCCATTTATGTTTCGACAAGAACTTGAGTTTGTCACTCAGATGCCCTCTCTGACACTTTCCTGGTGCTCTAGACTACAGTAAGCCGCTGAAGGTATTTGTGGAGACCTCCCAACTAGCCTCTTAACTGTCACATCTGCCTACCCTCTGCCTCCCAAGTGCTGGGACTAAAGGAGTGACCAGGACTTAAGACAGAGATTAACACTGAACAAAAACACACTTGGATTTTATCACACAATAAAAAAGTGTGGTCTTAAAGAGTGTATCGTTTATACGATCGTTCTGGGCATCTCAGTTGTCAGGTGTGGTACAGATGCCTGGGCCAGGACCTAACCCTGCTATAATCCAATTCCACAAATCACTCTAATACAGACTCTACCAATCTCAGGCTTAAAGGAATTAAAGACCAGTATCCTGGAGCTATGGGGGAAAAAAGGACTAGACCACACTGGACAGCTGCCCAAGGGAGAGGATCTACTGCAGAAGAAGAGCTGTACACCTCTAGGCTACCTTAAAAGAACCAGCAAAAGCCATCCTTGGTTTTCAGTCACAATACTAGATTAGCCACTTCCTTTCTTAGGACCAGACAATGAGCTGATTAAACAGTCTTCAAATACAGTGAGTGGTCATGCAAAAGGATGCTTTAATAAATAATGAACTGCCATAATTGCAAGATAATCTCAGTAGGAGCCTTCATCCTCCTGCACAATAAAGATTTCAGGTATGATAGACAGATTCAGAAACACGCTACAAACCTCAAAATCTCTGAACTAGAAAGCAAACTAGCCAAGAGCACCGTGGTAAGGTCCTGACCTGTGACACTTCTTGCTAAGGGAGTACAGAGACCTGTGGACTCCAGTCACACTTACGGATTTCTGTTCACATCTGGGGAGTCTCTGAACAATGGTTTCATGATTGTGACTTCCTTACTACTTAAAAATCTTTGTCACTACATAAAAATAGTTTAAGGTTCACAAATTATGATTATAGCTAGTCTGTTGAATTTTTTTGAAAATAGTCTTACAGAAAGTGGAATGTATGGGTTTTATTAAAGATGTTTTCTGCTGTTTTGCCTGATATTTTCCAGGAGTCATAGACAATTAATTCAATATCAGTTCTGTCTTCATCACGGATGAATTCGTCAGCTTCTAGGGGATTTACACCCATATGTGTCAGCTACAAAAAAAGAAAGAAAGAAAGAAAGAAAGGAAGAGAGAAAGAAAAGAAGAGAAAAAAAACAAAAGAAAAAAGTTAAACCACAGGCAAACATTCTCCAAAGTCAACAGAGGCCAGAAGGAGTACCTGTTTTCATCTTAGCTTGACTTCTTATTGCAACGAGAATCTTACCCATAGATCCCTATTCAAAAGTACCTTCTGATGTGAGAAAATATTCCTCAATATACTGAGAACTTTTGGTGAGACAGTGAGATGGTTTGGCTTAGCAGTTCTCAACCAGGGCAAATGCCCCTAAAGAATGTTTTGGCAGTCAACAACTAACATGCTGTGGCACTTAGTAGGTAGAGGCCAGGGAAACCGTCCTACAGTGCACAGGAGAAGCATTCAAAATAGAGGTACCCAGCCCAAATGTCATTTGTGCTGAGGCAGAGAAACCCTGTTCCTTGAGAATGGCAGGGTGGGTACAGACAGCTCCATTAGGAGCAAAACCATACGAGCAGGGAAACTGAAGACCTCAAACCGAGCACTCCAGTATAGAAACAAAAGTTTAGCTGGCTCTCAGATGCCAGTGACTGGCCAGTTTCCTAAAAGGGACCTCAGTATATCCAGAGAGCAGCAACACACAAGAAGAAACTCCTAACAGTGTCTCTTCCTGAGGAGACTTGGCAACAAATCAAACAATTCTCTTGTCTCTATTTCACAGAAGTGTATTATGACAGCCAGGTGTAGTGGGTATTATACTACATTAGTTTCTTTCTTTTTTTTTTTTTTTTTTTTTTGGTTTTTTCGAGACAGGGTTTCTCTGTGTAGTCCTGGCTGTCCTGGAACTCACTCTGTAGACCAGACTGGCCTCGAATGCCTCCTCTGCCTCCCAAGTGCTGGGATTAAAGGCGTGCGCCACCACCGCCCGGCCTCTACATTAGTTTCTTAAGAAAGAACACATTTATTGTATCAGGTGGTAATATGCCTACAAGTTCTTAAGAAAGTAGTATGTATAAACAATAATTAGAAAGCCTTTAATGTAACCAGACTTTGAGAGGGGGAAGGGAAGCTGCAAGGACCCGATCAGAGTGGGACAATGGCTCTCCTCCACTCTTTTGCCACCCAATCCAGAGGGCCTCACTATGAAGCCCTGGCTGTCCTGGTTGGAACTCAGAGATCTGCCTGCCTCTGCCACCTGAGTGCTGGGATTAATGGCGTGAGCAACCATACCCGGCCTTCTCCTTTAATGTTTTATTGTGATGTCACACTTGGAAAAGTGTCCCCAACTAGACTCCAGAAGACTACTTACTTCCTGCTTTAAGACTTCAACTTACTGTGATATTATTTACAGGTTAAAGCATAACTTTTGCCGGGCGGTGGTGGCTCACGCCTTTAATCCCAGCACTTGGGAGGCAGAGGCAGGCGGATTTCTGAGTTCGAGGCCAGTCTGATCTACAGAGTGAGTTCCAGGACAGCCAGGGCTACACAGAGAAGCCCTGTCTCGAAAAAAAAAAAACAAAAATAAATAAATAAATAAATAAAGCATAATTTTTATTTTAAAAACACTTAGCATGTGTATACCAGTCAACATTTCCAAAATAAGTTGTACTTCACAAGACTTAGTCTAAGAAAACAGTAAAACTTTAAAAACAACAAATTGCAAATAATAGTGTTCACTGTTATTTTATGAAGTAATTTAATCATTTTATCTGGTCCGACCCCACAAATGCTGACTTTTTTCCAACACTGGGTACTAAGCCAAGAGCTGTATGCATGCTAGGCAGGTATTCTACTACGGAAGCACACCTTCACACTCCCTGTCCTACAACTTTAAAGAGAGGGCCTCTTCAGATAACAGCCTTACAATCCTCCTGCCTCAGGTTCCCAAGTAGCTGAGATGACATGTGTGTTCTAGCACACACAGCTTAAGCCATTCTAATAACCTTTTAAAGCATAAAAGCACTATCAGAATCCAGTGTTCCGCTGGGTACGGTAGGATAAAGGACACGCCTTTAATCCCAGCACTCAGAAGGCAGAAGCAGGCGGATGACTATGAGTTCCATAAAGATCCGTTTAATCTGTTAAAATCCTAAGACCTCCGTAGAACACTCTAGGACCAAATATGAGAGGAAACTATCTGCAAACTGATATGGGCAAGTAGAGAATTATCTAATAAGACATTTTAAGAAGCATTTCATTAAAATTCTGTAGCTTTGAACTTACTAGAGTTTCAACGTATCTTAACATATCAAAAGAGCTCAGGTCGGAACGCAGCTGTTTGGCTTTCTCTTTGCCCAAGTCAGAAGCCAGAACAAGAAACTGGGCATCTAGAACTGCTTCTCTTGCTCGTGACACTGTAGAACAAGAAGTAAATGTTAAAAAAAAAAAAAAAACCCACAGAATCCACAGGTACTCCCCCAAATTTCCAAGCACTTATTAGGATCTTTCCACTAGGCGAAAATAATCCTCAAGAGGCTGGAAAGTGACCCAGGGACTTCAGAAACCGGTTCCCTCCCCACGTCAAAACCTTAAGCACAGCTGACCAGTCCACCTTAGAGTTCACTCTCCAGCTTTCATATTCCTGGTCATATGCATGGACACGTGGGTGCTGGGAATCAAACCTAGGTCTTCTGCAAGAGCAAGAGGTGCTTCTAACTGCTGAACCATCTTTCCAGCCCCGACTGACAGAGACTATGTCTCTTAACAACCCCAGTATAACAAAGACTTGTATGGAGCATAACACCTGTCTCTCTGACGCCCACATTCTAATGTCCATCCTTACCTGAGCTGGTGTAACTGAAAGGGAATGGCCACTGCAGGTAGGGAGAGATGCTACAAAGTCTATAGAGGAAGAAGGGTTCAGCTGAAGGACAGGCCGAGCTAAGGGGGTTAAGTTAAACAGCCTCTATCCTATGCATCACAGAGGATCTGAAATAGCAATGTAGGAAGACTCTACTATAAGACAAGCCAAACTCTGGCAAACTCAAACAGAAACACCAGTGCCCAGCATGCCCCTCAAGGCCACTTTCATTTGAGCCAATTGATTTCCTGAAGAATCCTCACAAAAATAGAAAACACACAGCTAGGGAACTCGTTGACTCTGGCTTTTGTTCTTACCATTTTTCTTTACAGAAGAAAAGATTTTAATCACTTCAAGAGTCACTTCAGAAGTGACAGAGAAAGGGAAAGCAGATGCTGGCTGCTGGGCTCTCAGCTACACCTCCCCTTGCCCAACAGCCCCATGGGCTACTGCAAGAAAAGTGCAGATCTGACTGGATAAGAACAAGTTCCCTATAGAATTAAAACAGGTGAAACACCCATGGATGCCAAGCAGGGAGACTCTTGAGGGCCCAGCTGGGTGAACAATTTTGTCTTCTACTTTAAACTCAGGCAGTAGCTGAGGGAGGTAATGTGAAAGAAGTCAGTATGATGTATGGTTGATAGTGGGGGAGTAAATAAGCCAATCACAGATGAGACCGTGGGTCCAGTCTATGATGGAAGAGAAAGTCTGACAGTGGGAAAGGGATCTGCTGCCGGTGGAAGAGGAGCCCCAGTCCTTCAAGTTCTGGAGGTAACTTAATGCATGTTCTAGAACAAGAAGGTGAGTTGTAAGGAGGCCATAGCCAGAGCAGGAAAAACAGAAGGACACTCACTAAATGCTGTGACCATGCAAACAACCAGGCATCCTGGATGACTAAAAGCACACTGTCCACAAGAACATGAAGAACTGTGGTGGTTAGCAGGGAACAGGCCCACCCTGGCTTCTCTCCTTATCACTGCAGTCACCCCTTTCTGTCCCCAAAGCAGTGACAGAGGCCTGAAGAGGACATGGTCTGTATAGCTGTCCCGGGGCTCCTGTCAGGGAGTATACCCACCTCCGTCATCGGATACCGACCAAAGTGGTTGCCACTATAACCAACTGCTGCTGCTTTTAATTGAAACTAAGATTGTGGTTTTAAACCCCCATGATCATGGGGCTGGGGAGGAGAGTCAGCAGTTAATACAGAGTACTGCTCTTCCAAGAGGCCCTCTGGGTTGAATTTCCAACACCCTTGTCAGACGACTCACAACCTCCTTGTAACTCCAGCTCCAGGAAGAATCCAATATCCTCTTCTGGCCACCACAGATGCAGTACTCATGTGCACAAACCCGCATATACATCAAACAAACAAACTCCCAGGAGACAGATTTCAACACTGAAAGTTCTTCCCCACTGCCCCCAACCACACACAATAGTTGTGCCTGTAGATAAGACCCTCTACAGGACAGGAAAAAAAAGAGGCTCTCTGAGGCTAGCTGCATTCTTCTCTAGTTCATCTACCTGCTTAATGGAACACACAAGTGAAGCTCTCAAATTCCAGCTAGCAAAAGAATCAAGGGAAGAGGCTTCTCTGAGACGGAGTTTGTCTGCATTATCTCTGGATACACAAGAACTAGCTCTGTAGACCAGTCTGGCCTTGAAAACTCAGATATCTACCTGTCTCTGCCTCCCCAGGGCTGGGGTTAAAGGTGTGAGCCACCACTGCTCAGCTAATGGAAGAGACATCTTAAAACTGATGACACAACTCCTCCCTGACTCCCAGAAATCCATGAAGAACCCTAAAGTATGCACTGAGCATTTCAAATGGTAAGTACACAGTGAGAACAGTATTGTTACTAAAACAAAAATGGTCCTGGGCCTGTCACGTGCACTAGCAAGTGGGAATTGGGGAATGACAATTACTGGCTTCTATAAAAGTCATCCAGTGAGTATACGCTGCAATAACAGATTTAAAATCATGAATTACCTTCATTAAACAGAGTGTTGGCTTCTTCCAGGACCTCTGTTAGTTTGTCACCAGCACTCAGTATGTCCTCCCGGTTTTCTATTTAAGAGAAGACAAACTTCATTAATAAGTAGCTGAGAGTTGCCACTTACAGTAATGAAGCTAAGTCCCACTCCTACTTCCTGGATAATGATTAGAATGTCTTTATCTCTTTAACAGAAAGAGGCTTTATCTTTTACAGAAAGAGGCAATGTTACTGTTTCAAGCAAATAGAACTTTTGTGTGTGCAGAAGGCCTGAGGACGACCTTAGATGTCATTCCCTCAGCTCACCATCACCTTTGCCTTTTGAGACAGGCTCTCACTAACCTGGAACTAGCCAAGAAGGCTAGGTGAGCTGGCCAGAGAGACCCAGGGTCTCTGCTTTCCCAAAGCTAAGTATTACAGGTTTACACCCCTGTTTTTAGGGGACACTTTAGGGGGTTCTGGAGAATCTAATTAAGGTCATCATGGCTGCAAGAAAAGCATTTGCCGATCCAGCCATCTCCCCAGCCCCCAAAACTTGAACTCTTGACAGGAAACACTGGCCCTCCCGTATGTAACCTTACGCCAGAGAGATGAGTCTTCTGCGCTCCAATGCAAGGACTTGATTAAGAAGTGATTGTCAACTTCTCAAGCAACAGGCTCACCTGGAGAGCCACACAACAAACATTTGGGCCTACCCAGCATTTCTGAGTCAGTACATGCGAGCTGGGCAGGGAAATGTGCATTTCAGCAATCCCAAGGGACTCCATAGCTCAGGCGCCCACGCGGAGCAAGCTACATTGAACAAAAAGCACCTGGTGTTATTTGCTTGCCTTCCCTACTGGCTGGCTGAGCTCAAACAAGTCACCACCAGGTCTGGTCTCCCGCTTTTCCAGCCAGCCACAAAGCACCTGCGTGCCCGCCGCCAAGGTCGCCGAGGGTGCTCTAAGTAAACAGGCGAAGGCGCGCTGCCGCGAGCCCGCGCAGACCGGCCAGCGCCCGCACCACCGCCTCCCTCCCCAGCCACCGAACGCCGCCGGCCCGCGCAGCCCCAAAGCGCCACCTTACGTTGGACGGAGTTGATGAGAGCGCGGTACTGATGGCGGATCTGGCGGCACAGGCCTTGGTCGTACTCGGCCTCCAAGCAGGCCGGGTCCATCAGCTCGTCCCCGGAATCAGACGTATCGGTGTCCTCCAGGCTCGGGCGCTCCGCTGCCTCCCTGCGCTCCGGCGCGGCACCGCGGCGGACCAGAGGGGACCGCGAGCGGGAACGGGAGCGGGTGCGATCCCGGTGCGGGTCGCGACCCCGGCCCCGGCCCTCAGACCGGCGGCCGCTGCTGTCCCCAGACATCGCGCCAATTCACTTTGCAACTTCGCAGCGGCGGAGGTTCGCGCCAGAAACTGAAACCCCCAGCTGGGCTCGAGCGCCGGCTCCAGGCACAACGCAGCTCCCTGGCTGGCGCGCGAGCGCACAGCGACGCCTGTGGCCCGGAGGTCAGCGACCGGGTTGACTGTAGATGTGCCTAGTATTGGCTTTCTGAGGTGCCTTGCTGTCACCATTTACTCCACACTACAAACAAGAGACTTAGGACTTTGGATCTCTGATCCTAATGCCCACACCACTTAGCCATTCATCTTCCCATCGTCCCTTTGGCTCCTCTGACATTGGGAAGGACACAACAAACAAAACAGAGTTCCTTGACTATATCATAGTAAACTGTTAAGCATCCTTCTAAGTATCTGCACCACTACGGCTTGTTCACAGCTGATTCTCTAACTAAAATTACCCTACAACTGGTCCGAGAAAGATAATTATATGCAACGTGGCTTCAAAGATACATGTATACATTTCATTCCATGTAACTGTGTGTGTGCACTCACTGTGCATAGATACACATGCATAAAATGTGCATCTGAGAGTGTAGACTGAAGGTTGACTTCAGGGGTCTTCCTCTATCAGTTTCACTTTTTCTTTTTAGACTTGTTATTTGTATAAACGTGCTTTATTCGCCTGCACACTGTATACCAAATGCATGCAGTGCCCTCGGATGTCAGAATAGATACGTGCAGCCCTCCTCTGAAACCAAAGTTAAGAAGAGTTTATGAGCTGCCCTGTGGAGAATGGCAATGGACCCCTACTCCTGTGAAAGAAACAAGTGCTCTTAACCTCTGAACCATCTCTCCAGTCCACTCTCCACATTTTTTTTTTACTATAAGGTATCTCTAGTTGAACCTGGAACTGGTCATTTTGACAGGACTTAGATAACCAGCAAGAGCTAGGGATTTTCCTGTCATCGCCTCCACCACAGTAGGATTATAGGTCCACACTGCCGTGTACTATTTCTTATGTCACCTTAGGGGTCTTGAGGTAATCTACACTCCCACTTCCCCTTCCCCTTCCTTCATTCCTCTCTCTCACATAGGATTTCATGTAACCCAGGCTGACCTCAAACTGACCCTGTAGCTGAAGATACTGTTGAGTTCCCGATCCTCCTGAATCTGCCTCCCAAGGACTGAGTGGATTTTGAAACCGAGATCCAAAGCCTAGTGGGCTCATTGCTACTGACCTATCATTGCTTCTAGAGCCTCCGAAGGGGTCGGGGGAGGAAGAGCTAGGACGGTATGCATAAAGATCCTTACACATATATAAATGCATCTTTTTATGTTTTTATATTGCTGGGTTAATTTAAAACACAAGTTTGCATCAAAATCACAGTGTACGGGGAAGAAGGGGTGAGTGTGATTGATGCAATCCACCATTCTCTATATTAATATATACTACTGAGAAGAAGGAGAAAAAAAAACGTGGAGCTGAAGAGATAGCTCCACAGTTAAGAGCACTTACTGCTCCTACAGAGGACCTGGTGTCAGTCCTTGATGTCCACATAGTGGCTCGCAGCTGTCTAGAACAAGGTTCTAGAAGATCCGACACGCTCTTTGGACTCCTGCACATATGGGATGCATGTGACATCACCAGGCACACACGCACACATAGGAAACCATTTTAGGAAATAAAACACAAGCTTATAGCGGTGTTTCTGGGTCCAATGCAGCAATCCAGGGGGCTTTTCTCTACTTTATGATGATAAACCTTATGCCATTTATTTACATGATAACTTTGCCCAGAACGCTGGCAAAATCTTATTTGTAGGTTGAGTCTGGGGTGGTTTTCAGATTCCTAAAGAAGCTCTGTCCTCAGAAACCTGGCTGGGCACCATCCAATTCATGGGGGCCTGGTCAAATGGAAGAAAAAGGCAGAGACAAAGAGAACCTTCTATCTTTCTCCTTGAGCAACGACATCTATTTCTGCCCTCAGACATTGGTTCTAGGTTGCAGACCAGTACCTCCCTGTCCTCCTCCTCACCCATGACTCATGCCCTTGACCCTGGACTAGGAGATACACCAGCAGCAGCCCTGGTTCATCAGCTTTAGACACAGACTAAATTTACTCTCCAGACCATATGTTAGTTGAGGGGGTTCTTGGCTTCCCTGCCTGCATGAGGCCAGGCAGATAATAAAACTCCTCCTTCGTATCTATGTAAGTGATGTTGGTTCTGTGTCTCTAGAGAGCCCTGATTGATACATTCTGGTTTTATATTTATAAATTCCTCCTCGACAGTGAGAAGTCTGGTTTCTATTATCATCAATGCAGTTCCTTGTTTACCTAATCCTCCCATTTGAAGTCCCTGCTGTGCAAGGCTTTTCATCCTTCTCTGCAGTTGCTGATGAATCAGTCAGCTTTTGCTATCTTTGTTCAAAGTGTTCATCAAGCTTGGCAGTAGTCTTGTGGCCACCATTTTTTTTTTAACACCTCTAACACCTGATAGATCCCAGGGATCCCATCTTCTTCCTATAATACCACTTATGCTACCACCGTGAAAGCATTTAACATTGCACTGTTAACTTGTACCATGGACAATTCAAGATAGCACCTGGGTGACGCAGTAAATCCTGTCCTATGCATGTGTTGGGTTGAGGAGCCCCCTTCAAAATGCAAACACAGGAGGCAGATACTGCCAGAAACAGACCAGAATACAGAACAGAAAGCAAGTCTGTAGGGCAGTTGCTGGCACAGGAGGGAAAGAAGCAGGGCCAGGCTACCCATGCTGATAGACAAGTTAAGACATGAATGTTAGACAAGGCAAGTCCCCTGCCACAGTTGAGTACCCCAACCAATGGGAGCAAGATACGTGTACAACAAAGACATGCTCCCAAGGAAATCCCCTATCCCTAAAACCTGATTGGTGGAATAACTTGGCACAGATGTTTGTTGATTTGGGGCTTAAAAACCTTGTGGGATCTTAACTCAGGGGTCATGTTCAGTTCCTGAATCTAGATCATGGCTCTGGTTGGCAAGTCCTGAGGCATATGCTCAATAAACTATCCCTGTCTGACTGAGATCAGCGTTCCTGTGGTTTGTGAGGCAATTCCTGGACCCCAAAAGTTTTAAGAGTCCAGAAAAATGCCATTGTGTGAGGCATATTTGTGCATGCCCCTAATGCCAGCACTCAGAAAGAAGAAGCAGATGGCTCTCTGTGAGTCTGAGTCAGCCTGGTCTACATTCCTAGCATGTTCCAGGACAGCTAGGGCTGCATAATAGAGAGTCCCTGTCTTGAAAAGACCAAATAAATAAATGAAAAGAAAAATGTATTTATTTTTTACCCCTTAATTGGTTGGTGAATTGACTATATATAGAATGCTTAGTTGAAAATGAATTTCTATAAAGAACTTAAAGGAGACTTCCTCCTAAGACATTGCTTAGAGCAGTGGTCCCCTTGATACAGGCCCTTATGTTGTGATGAGCCCCCCACAAACAGAAATATTTCTGTGCTGGATCAGACATGTGACTAAATTGATGGAGTGCTTGCCGATCACGGAAGAAGCCCTGATTTCAAACCCCAGCATTGCATAAAACCAGGTATGATGGTGCACACCTGTGGTCCTAGTGCTGAGGAGGTAGAGGCAGGGGGATCATAAATTCAAGGACATAGTTACAAATGGATCCTAGGCTAGCCTAAGACTCAAAACAGTCTCAAAGGAAACTAAACAACTTAAAAAGTGTCCTTTAAATTCTTAGGTGTGGGACTGGAGAGATGGCTTAGTGGTTAAGAGCACTGACTGCCTCTTCCAAAGGCCATGAGTTCAACTCCCAGCAAACACGTGGTGGCTCACAATCATCTGTAATGGGATCTGATGCCCTCTTCTGGTGTGTCTGAAGACAGCTACAGTGTACTCATGCATAAAATAAATAAATAAATCTTTTTTTTTTTTAAAGAATAAATTGTTAGGTGTGGTGACACACCTTTAATCCCAGCACCCATGGGGCAGAGGTGGGTAGATCTCCGAATTCTAGACCAGCCTGGGCCACATAAGGGGAACCTTGTCTGCTTGCTTGCTTGGATCAGTTCAGTTTGATTTGGTTTAAGCAAATGCTTTCATCTTTTGATCCCTTCATGGGACAGAGTTTTAGATTTTTTTTTTAATTGGTTAGAAAGTAGTAATTCCAGCAAAACTCTGTCTTTAAAAAATTAAAATAAAACTGTGGATGTGGTGTGGTCTGGGGGTAGTGCTGACAGATGTCTAGTCTTATGTTAAGAGTCAATATCCTCTTGTCAATGGAAGCCTATAGAGAGAAATGAAAGCAGATGAATTTGTTCCTGGGAGGGTCTGCTTTTAGGCCTACAGTAGTAGTTTGGCAAACCCCTCTGCATTTGTTGAGTCTCTAATATCTACAGCTCAAAATGATCCTTTTGTCACTGTGTTACATTCTGGACCCCTTTGGACAAGTGATCTGCTTAGGTTTTTGTTTTGTTTGTATTGTTTTTGTTTTCTGTAAATATTTAGGAGTTGTAGTGGACAAAAAATGGTCATGAATTCCTTTATAATTCAGAATCTGTCACTGATGGTCGGCTTCCAGGTTCTTAGAATTGAAATAAAGGCAAAGTAGCAAAAGAAACTATTCAAAAGCCAAGAGTTACTATGTGTCAGAAATACACTCCAACCGAGCAGCGGCCTCCCTAAAAGGATTTAGAAGCCCAGGTTAATGTTTGGAGCCTCTATTTATAGGATTCAAGAGAAGGAGGAGGCAATTACTAAGGCTTAGCTCTTGGACAGGTTTGGGTTACATAACCTTTTCTCTAGGGTGCATCTGCTTTTTGTGATTCATCTGATTTTAACTGTACATGCTCCCATTTATGCATAAGCATCAGTGTATCTAGAACACCCCTCCTAAAAATTCACGCAGAGGATGCAGTTTGCCTTATTGCCCAGGCTCTCAAAACCATTCTAGGCCAGAACCTACTCTCTCTTAATCCTCAATATATCCAGGAATACATCTGAGTAGAGATTATCTAGGAAAGAAAAGTTATTGACTGTTGTCAGGAGCCTCAAAAGTATTCCATTGCTTGGGGTGGGGGCAGTGCACAGCTCGATGCATGTGAGGGTCCAATGTTGCCCAAAGCATTGTTAGAAGAGGGGTATGATACCTCAAACTAAATGGAGTCTCAGCTTGCCAAGCTACTCCCTACGCTTGCTTGGCTCACTGTGCCAGTTTCTGGATCTAGACTGTAAGAGTTTGGCAGCTTCCACATTGTCTGCTGAAATTCTTACTTTTGGAGCCCACCTGCCATGTTGTGTAAAAAACCCAAGACACATGGACAGGCCACATGAAGGCCACAGATGCATTCCCAGCCAAAGGCTGTGTCTCCCATCAGCCATGTTAGCAAGCCACTGCGGACCTCCAGCCCAACTCTGCGTAGGAGGATATTGGTTTGGACTGAGCTCCTGCACTAGGATCAAGAAACCAGACAAAATGGAGTCGTTCATGCTAAAGTACCACATCATCAAGCTGTTTAACTGACCTGAGAAAGCAGGAGGTCTAGCGATAACAGCCAAATTCCCAAGCAGGCTAGTTTTGAGCATATAATAAAGTTCTCTCTCTTTTAAAACAAGAGAGTCTGAGTAGTCGGTCATGTTTTATACCCCTCCCTGTTCTGCCTTTCATGGAAAGTAGCTTTATGTAACCGTCTGTGTTCTGGTTTCATTTCTTTTGTGATAAAACATAAAACTAACAAAAAGCAGCTTAGGAAAAAACATGGTTTATTTGCTTACAGTTCTGAGTTCCACTCCATTATCATGGGGAAGTCAAGGCAGGAATGGGATCTTGTCTAGTTGGGTCCCTTCTACCTTGATGTCACCTCAATTCTAGGCTGAGCCTCATTTCTCCTGCTTGCTTCTGTGACCAGACCACCACCCACTTTCCGTGTCTACCTACACAGAGAAACCTCCCATAAACAGACGGTCTTTCCACTTTGTAACATTATTGTCCCTACAAACTCTTTTTTTTTCCTTAGCATCTAGGAGTGGGAGACTGAGGCAAAAGAATCACCTAAGATCAAGGCCAGTCCTGCTCTCCTTTCTTTTGCGCCAGTGACAGCGTGTTCTAGACACTTCTCTGTGTCTTACATGTGTTGTAGGAAAAAAAATAAAACGGCCAGGGAACCGCAGGGTCTCTCACATCACGTGTGTAGTAGGCTGAGAACGCCCTGGGTTCCTCCAGTTGGAAGTTAGGCCCGGCTGTTCACCACAGTTCCTCAAAGTTCCTCACGGCACGGACCCAACACTCGAGGAAGTCCTTGGGTTTCCAAAACCGGTTTATTGGCATAGCGGATGGTGGATGGATCTGGATGCACACCCCCAAAACCCAGGCCGGACCTGAGTTAAATAGGGAGGGGAAGAGGGGGGAGGGGCTGGGGAGGAATGCTTAGTCGGCTCCACCCTCTGGCCTTCAGGTACCTTATTAGTATGTAAATCTCTCTAGGGCTTGGAGGCTGTTTATCACCGGAGATTAGACCTCGTGACAGGAGCCTGAGTTCTGGGGGCACGGCCAAACCCACAACCCAAGAACCAGGACACCCTTCCATGGCCCGACAATATGTCACTTAGGAGTTGAAGAATTTTCAGCGTTGGCCCAGTGAAATCTCCATCTCCTCTTCAAGTTTGCCATTGCATGGTCACTCCTTCACTCTGTTAAGGACTGATAGAATTATAGGTGTCGCACTCGGAATTGGTGCTTGGTAATAGCTCCTCATTCTTTTCTCAAGGAAGCCTACTGGCATTTCAGAAAGGACTACCTGATAATTGTAAGATCAGTTGAAGCTGACAAGGACCTGTCTGATTTACTAGAAACACTTCTCATGTCTTTGCATGTTGTTGTTTTTTTTTTAAGGTTGCTTTGTTTTGCAAAGTAGCTGTCTCCCTCAATGTGGTACCTTTCCAGGTGGACTCAGCTGCAGCCTGTGGCATGAGACATTAACTATTCCAGGTGAACTTGGAGGAAAACAAAGAGGAGGCAGCTGGCAGCACCTGCAAGCACCCTGCTCCTTGTTAACCTTCTCACTCTCCACTCCTCTCCCTGGCTGCAAGAGCCTTCTGGAAAGCTGCCGCCTGGCCCGGGTCAGATTGCTTACACACCGCTGCCTCCCAAGCCAGTGTTCCCAACCTTAAGCCAGTACACATTTATAGAACAATTCCATGTGATCCTGTGGAAGGCAGACCACGGCCAGAGGACAGTGCTTCGATGTGACCTCAGAGAGAAGCCTCTTACCCCCTTACTTCTCTCCACACTAAGAGGACACTGGGTAAGTAAGTCTCAGACTGATGGCTTCATTCCTTTGATGCATGCTGGTAACCTGGTTTGGCTACTGAGGTTGGAGGGTTTCACAAGTTTCTCCTTATAAAGTGAAATTCAAAGCACATCGGTGCTTCCCCTCCCCCCACATAGCCTTCTAAACCAAATGAGTTGCCTTTTTTGTTTCTTTCTAATACATTACTGGTTACTTTGGGTAAAATACAAACATGAATCTGGACTGTGGTCCCTCCATTTATAAAATGAGGGATAGGGCAGTAGATAACTATAATAATTTCTCATGGGCTCTGAGGTTCTGTCCTTTCCAAGTGTTGGTGTTTGGGCAGAATAATCACTTGAGAACCCCTAAGACAGAGGGGGACCGTTATTTTGAAATTTATCTTGCTGTTGGCCTTGAGATAGTTGAGAATATATTTCTGTCAACCTGCATTAGTAGCGTTTCAGACCTTTTGTTGATGTTGTGGCTGCCAACTTCATGAGCTGCCATCTGGTCTCCATAAGGCTGCATTTCTGAGTTTAACTTGGTATCACTTACAATTGAATCATCAGGTCAAAATGGAATTAGGCAAAATCCGTTCAGTTACTCAAAGGGGTGTGTGTGTGTGTGTGTGTGTGTGTGTGTGTGTGTGTGTGTGTATATACTGTTTTTTACAATGTCCCCCAAACCATAAGGGCCGTGAGACTCAAATTCCTTATCCAGATTCCATCACCTATGATCTATCATGGAATATCGGCATGGCATCTACATTTGCACAGAGGGCTGAGCTCAGACAGGGTGTAGCTCAGCTGGAAGACTATTTCCTAGCACACATGCAGCCTTGCTTCAATCACCAGCACCTGGCCAATACTGCATAAACCAGGAGTGGTGGGTAAGATGTATAATGCTAGCACTGGAGTCAGAAGAATGAGAGGTTCAAGATCATTCTCTCCATTTACATAGGCTTCAAGAACATCCTAAACTGCCTAAGACCCAATCCAAATTTAAAAAAAAAAAAAAAGACAACATAACGTTTCGAGGTTTAGTTGCTGCTCAGTTTCAAATCAGTCCACTGTCCTTTGTGTTTGGGATTCTGTGTTCAGGTCTAGCAAGAGCCCTGTTGGCTTCTCTTATCTTCCTCAAGTAAATCTAGGTTTAGAGGAATACTAGTTTTGCTGTAAATATGATCCTGGGTTTCTGGCTTTGCATCCTGTTGCTCTGCAGGTGTGTCAGACAGGACTCAAGCAGTTCAAAAAGAAACCTGTCACTATTGTCTGAGAACTCTACTTGCTAGACAGAAGTAACTTGTGGGGTCCTTGATAGGATCTTGCCTAAGTGAAGGAGAGGAAAAGAAAGGAGACAATGGATGGGGTTTGAGGCCAGCATCCAGAGAGTCTGGAAACTGGTTGTATATGAACAAGTAAGAGAAATTAAGCAAAGGACGAGCAGTAGCCAGACATCTATCCCTTCTTTCCACTTAGCAACACTCAAGGGTACCACTCTTTGGAATTCTTAACTAGAAATGCTGTGGTTGCGTTCACATAGGCATAAGCTCCACCCACACAGAGCTCCTGTTCTACTGGATGAGGCAGATGCAGAGCAGACCATCACCTTGAGGTACAGAGTTATGATGATGGTCTCAGGCCATGTGACTGTAAGAGTGAGTCTTCTAAATAGAAATGGAAAGGCAAGCAACAGGGACTGTCTTAGGGGGAAAGATGGGGAATTTACTTTTGAATAGGTTAGACCACTGCAGTCATTAAGTAGAGATACCCAGTAGGGAGAGAGAAGTTAAGAGGGTAGAAGTGAGAAGTCAAGGGAGCCAGTGGACTCTCCAAGGAACAGAGCAAGCTAGACAATCAAGTCCCAGTTCTCAGGAGACAGCGTTCTTGGAAGGGTGAGAAGAACACGAGACGAGCAGGACTGAGCAGCACCTTAAGTAAAGGCTGACGAGGAAGAGACTGGAAGAGGAAGGTAGAGCCTGCAGTGGCTAGTGCTGTGCAGGGACTGAGAGGGGATCTGGGATAACGTCAGAAGAATTTGTTGTGCGTCTAGAGAGCAGCCTGCAGCAGCTTCCACCTCAGCTTCTCAACAAGTGATGGCTTCCTTTAGCTCTTAAGGAGACTTGTCTCAGCTGGGTATCTTGTCCTGCCCTCCTTAATTTCAATAAATACAGGGGAAGGTTCTCTGTCACTGATCTTTGCTCTTTATTACTAGGGGACTCTTTTGGTTGACTTTCAGGGCTCTTATCATCGGTTATACAGAGAAAATATCTGATTGACCCATTTTGAGCCAGAATCTAATCCTGGTACCAAGAGTAGTAGTGTTCAGAGGTAGTTATGTGTTGTAGCCCAAAGCCAACCAATCAGTAAGAAGATGAGGAAAAGGGTTTTTAGGGAAGCAACAGGTGGAAAGGGTGTTGAGTGAGTTTTCAGAACAGAGTACAAAAGCAAGCCTCTAGACATGGCTGTTCAAGTACGTGGTTCGTGGCAGTAGAGTCGAACTAAAGCTGGGAACAAGCTTGTCAATGTCTTTTGTATGTCCCTCGCAGTCCATTGGGACTCTTAACCCTGGGTTAATTCATCTGTGTTTAAAAGCGGTGTTTTGATAGCCCTAGCTTGCAGAGGCAGATTTGCCCCCATGTTTTAATCCAGCGAGATGCCTGTGTATAGCAGGGGAGAGTCGAGATCACTGCACTTGCCAGTGTTCCGTGAACGGAATTAATGTGGGTGTTTAAAATTGACACTGTGGAGAGAGGCTGTGATGTGTGAAGCCTCCGAGTTTGTGACCTAAAAAGGGGAAATTCTCTCTGCACTCAAGTCAGGGAACAGCGTCGCCAGAGCTCTGTGCTAGAACTGGTGCCAAAGACTTGTGAAGAGATTAAACCCAGCAAGGAGAGCCACACAGAGATTGGTGTTCGGCAGGCAAGCGCCTGTGTCTGTACAAAGCTCAAGAGTGAGTGACTGACCCTGTGCCTTGATGTTCAAGGTGTTCAAAAAAAAAATATATATATCCTGGTTCACCTAAAGACTGGCCTTTCCCACAGTAGTCACCTTTATACTTCCCAGAATCAAGCTGCAAGACCTATCCCATGTATTCTGGTACCTCAAAAAGCAAAAGAGAAAAACAAAAGAAAACAAAACCAAGCAACACAGCATTCCTAGGTTTATTTGCTGCTTTCAATTCAGCCCACTGTCCTTTGTATTTGGGGTTCTGTGCTCAGGTCTGGCAGGGCCCTCTCAGTTCCCCTCACCTTCATGTATAGAGCTAGATTTAGAGGAAAACTCAGCTAGTTTTGCTGTGAATACAATCCTGGGTTTCCAGCTTTGCATCCCGTTGCTCTGTCGATGTATCAGACAGGACTTGGGCAGTTTAAAAAGATCCCCGCTTCCATTGTCTCTGAGAATGCTACTTGCTGGACAGAAGTAGCTTGCTTCTGCATTGGCTCTGATGGGGATTTTGCCCAAGTGAAGGTGAGGAAAAGGGAGGAGAGGATGGAAGGGATTTGAGGAGGTAAGAGTGGAGATTTGTTGCGTATGGAGAAGCAAATGGAGTGAAAGGGGCTTGAAAAGGTAATAGTTTGTGAAACCAGACTGGTCATTTATAAGTACAACGCAGTTCTTCATTTTGAGGGGGCATAATTTTATAAATGAACCTGTGAACTCGGTGAGTATGATGCCACATACAGTCAGTCCCAGCACTCTGGAGCCAGAGGTATGAGTTGTTAGTTGGAGGCCAGATGTGCTCCATAATACCTCATTTCATAAACAAAATAAAACAAACAAAATGACGACAACAAGAATAACAAAAATATGGCTCTAGTTTAACTTTTGGCCATTCAGAAAACAATTCCTAAATCTGTTTCTGCTGAGATGAATAGTGAGGCGTGACATAGGATTGGCCGTGATATTGTGTGTCATATTTCATAGCTAACAGAAGAAACAACTACGCCTTGAATTTTGATCTGTCATAAGATCATGGTGTCATGTGTCCTAGTCCTCTGAATAGTGCCTGGTGGTGATGTGTTTGCATTGCTCTGGGAACATTCATGATGAACTGCTGCTGTAGTTGATGAATCCAGTGGGAGCAAACACCCCTCGATACTGCTCCAGTGTTCTGGATTCTCTAATGAAAGACACACACACACACACACACACACACAAATTTATGCACACCGGGACATACAACCTTCTATTTTAATATGCCTTAATGGCTCAATGACTAGGCCACCCCTATACTTCTATGTTGCTAACACCTCCCCTCCAATACTCCTGAATTATTACTTACTAAAAACTCTATATTCCATCTTTGCTACCCAGGACCCAGGCCTGCAGCCCTCCTGGGTCCTTATCTTTGACTCTTACATGTCGGCTGTCTCTCTGTCTCTCTGTGCCACAGTCCCACACTTCTCAGGCCTGGACCTCCTTCCTCTCCTGGCAATGGCAATTCCCCTTCTTCCTAGGTCCCTTGCCTGAGAATCCTGAAGTCCAGTCTCTGTCTCTCTGCCCAGTCATTGGCCACCAGCAACTTTATTTACCAATCAAAGCCAACTGGGGCCAGGAACCCTCAGTGTCTTATATGCAGACATGTGGGTTCCCATGTAATTTTGGGAGCCAAACAAATTAACACAAGTAGTATTAGAACCAATCCACAACAACAAATGGCTGTCAGGAATACCTCTCCTTCCCTAGCTCCTGCCTGCTTCACTGCCCCAGGATTTTCTAATTTTTGCAAGCATCTTTTAATTTAGCATAAAGAGATTCAGCTGATCTTGGTATCTTGGTCTACAGCTACCAACTGGAGAGAAGCCGTTGAGGAAGAGATGATGCGTGCCCATGGGCTATGATTGGCAGCATAGTTTCTGTTAGATGGGTAGATATGAGCACAAGGGAAATCAAAGAGATATCCTTAGAAGTTGCGTTCACACCTGGAAAGAACAGTACTCAGGTCCAACTGTCCCAAGCCAACATAGATGGGAGGAGAGCTGAGCTGGAGCTTGTGAAACAATACTTAGAGTCCATTGGAGGCCATGGTTCCCCGTGTCTCAAGTACAACAGAGCAATTCACTTTGGAAAATGCAGATTATGTCAGGCTTGGTGATGCATACCGGTAACCAAAGCACTCGGAAAACAGAGGCAGGAGGATCATTCAGGTTCAAGGCCAATCTGATCTACCTTGTGAGTTCCAAGCCAGCCAAAGCCACATAGTGAGACCTTCTCTTAAAGGAGGGTAGAGGGATGGAGACATACCTCAACCATTAAGAACACTGACTACTCTTCTAGAGGACATGGATGTGATTCTCAGCACCCACATGATGGTGTTCTTGGGGGCTGAAGTCCCAGAGCAGTGCAAGATTTTTCTGCAGAAGAGGAACTTGGGGGACTGACTTACATTAGTGTGGCAAAAGGAGGCAGTCAATCCTCTAATATCTTGCCTGTCCACAATTTGGGCAAGGTCCTGGCAGCAGGTGAGGTGAAAGGCAGTCCTTTTGTCCAGTGATCAGTGTTGGCAAATCCGCAGCAGGTTTGGAGTTGAGTCTGCTGGTGCCCAATTTTCTTAGAGGTGGCCAGAAGCTGGTATCTGTCTGTCACAGGAGTCCTTGGGGCCTTTTCCTGCTCCTGCCTTTTAGTAAACACTCAAATGCTACACTCAGCACATATGTCCAAAGGGGTTGAGGCCCTTTATCTAGCCTCTTAAGTTCTTTCTTAAAAATACTCAACTCTGAATATTATTTCATAATAAATAAGCTTTATTTTCAGTTACTTGCTCAAGTCTTAACTTTGACAAGATATACAGAAGACTAAATAAAGCTCATCCCTGAAAATGAATTAAATTTGTACTTGGCATGACTTCAAACATAATTCTGAGCACGTTAAAGAGTTTGATGTGCCGGGTGGTGGTGGCGCACGCCTTTACTCCCAGCACTTGGGAGGCAGAGGCAGGCGGATTTCTGAGTTCGAGGCCAGCCTGGTCTACTACAGAGTGAGTTCTAGGACAGCCAGGCCTACACAGAAAAACCCTGTCTCGAAAAATCAAAAAAAAAAAAAAAAAAAAGAGTTCGATGATTTGTAAGGTGACTGAGCAGTAACTTCCACGTCTTAGTTATTTAACACTTTATAACAGATTAGTAGCTTTTGTAAGAGAAAGAGTTCATAATTTTATCCCTGTTAAGTTTGAGACTTAAAGTTTATACTTTTGAATGGAAGATTTTTTAGTATCAGAATAAACTTTAAACCATAAATACAGTCCATGGAGAGACTGGTCACCTCAGGTTCCTGATCCTTTCATAGTATACCTGTACAAAATACCACAGTTTCTTCTACTACTCATTCTTTCCAAAAAGCGAAAGCTTAAACTTAGCAAAGACAGAGTGGTTAGATGTATATGTTTAAGTCAATTTTTATTAGCTTAGGTAGACCTTTGTAACCCTAGGAATTCATAAACCTTATTTACCAAACATATGTTGCTAGTTAGTTCTATTTTTTCATAAGTGAGAGTTGAATCTACATTATATACATTGTATGCTGTAGCAAATCTATTTTAGTATGGTATCTCAAATTAAGATTACCTATACATAGAGTTTTGGTTTTGTTTTGTATTGTTTTTCAAGACAAGGTTTCTCTGTGTGGCCCTCACTGTCCTGGAACTCATCCTATACACCAGGCTGGCCTCAAACTCACAGAGATCTGTCAGCCTCTGCCCCTCCACCTCAGCCCACCCTTGGCTCTATACATACATTTTTAATTAATCAGCCTGTTGTTACAAGTTTTAAGATAACCTTTTCTGTTACAGATTTTAGAGACTTTTTAAAAACCACAGTCTCAATATTTCTATATAACCCAAGATAAAGAAAATTTACATTTCAACCAACGTTGATAGTAAACAAAATGAAGGGAAAAAAGGAGGTGGTATTCAGAGACCTAAACAATCGAAATAATACTTTGTCACTTGTTAACCTGTGTTGGAATGGTTTTCTTCTTAGGTTTTCTCAAGCACATAGTGTCTTTTCCTGGAATGTTCGACTTTGTTCTCCTCCCAGTCTCAGAGTCAGGTGGTCAGCCTGACACCCAGGACAAAGACTTTGGAGAAAACTTTTAAATAAACACATTTGGGTCCAGAACAGGCATGTCAATCTCCTCTCCAGAGCCAGCTTTCAACAGAGTAGAAGAGTATGTATCAATATTTCTACGTTATCTATACTGAAAGACATTTGAATTTCTGAAAAACTGAACCCAATGATCAGAGGGAGGGACTGGAGCAGACTGTAAAGAAGACTTAGAGATAAGACATTTTTTAGAACAAGGAGTAGAGAAAGCTTAGAAATAGCGAGTTTGGGAACCATTTGCTTGTGAGGTGTCAGGAGTTGTCATGATCTTTGAGAATTTAGAAGCCGAGTTTGCCATTTTCTGGCCACTGAGACTAATTTATCTGGTTTGTACTGAGAGCAAGCCATCTGTAGGAAGACAATGAAGCTTAATGGAATGTGAGTCTAAGGAAAGAAAGGGACAAGAGAAGTGTGGGCCCAGTGAGTCTAATAAGTGCCCATACTTAGCTCAGACTCCAGCAAGAGAGACAGAGAAAGCTCCAGGAGGGAGTGAGACACAGAGAAGGTGGAGTGGAGACACCCTACAAAGGGTGAAGTGAAGGATTTCCAAGAGCAAGGTGGAGGTGGGAGAGACTTAGAAAAGGAGCTGTAAGTAAGAATCTTGCCAGAGGGAAGAGTCCAGTGGTGTAGGAATGGCAGCACAGGGAGGGGGAGGGGGGAAGTACTGCAAGACAGCAACAATTTGAGGACAAACCCAAGGGATCAAGACTTGCCCAGGATCAATAGAGGGGTATCCTCCTCTTCCGTGAGATGTGGCGCCCAAAAGGGCAGAAGGAGGCTGCCTGGCCCCAGAACAACTTTTGTAGCAGGATCCTCGGAGGAGGAGGGGGAGAGGAGGAGGAAGAGGAGGAAGAGGAGGATGATGAGGAAGAGGAAGAGGAGGGGGAAGAGAGCAGGCAGCTTTGAGAGGGTCTTTATCTGAATAAGTGAGGAGACACGAGTGGGTGGAAGAGAGAAACAGCTGAAGACACAGACTCTAAAATTTGGAGCCAGATATGGTGGCTAACAGAGGCCAGCAGAGGTAAATTCCACAGGAGAGCCAAGCTGGCAGTGTTGGTTAAGTTAAAGGGACTGTGGTCCCAAAGGGGCATCCAGGTGTCTCTTCCAGGTTTCAGCACCAAATATAAGTAGATTCAGCAAGAAACCACCTAACAAAGCCACTCCTTGGATACAAAGCAGTTTATTTAAAAACAAACAAGCCTGCCAGGCTGCCTCGGGCAGTAGTTGCAAAAGCTTACTGGGTTTTATATGGGTATGTATATACACATACACATACACATACACA
>JANHMN010000003.1:118313280-118365931 GCA_030674055.1 Rhabdomys pumilio
TTTTTTTTTTTTTTTTTTTTTTTTTTTGGTTTTTGGAGACAGGGTTTCTCTGTGTAGTCCTGGCTGTCCTGGAACTCACTCTGTAGACCAGGCTGGCCTCGAACTCAGAAATCCGCCTGCCTCTGCCTCCCAAGTGCTGGGATTAAGGGCGTGCGCCACTATCGCCCGGCCAGCATTCAGCAGTCTTTAAGGGCTTCAGAGAAATGGTTTAGGCTTCTGTTTCCCAGCAGAACCCAGTTCAGATTTAGGTGAAGCCTAAAACATTGCCATCAGCACTGCCATTCTGGGCCAACTTTGTGACTTAACAATGTGGAGCAAGCCAGTAAGTAGTGTTCCTTCACGCCTCTGTTAGAGCTATGCCTCTAACCCTTGACTGCTCTAGAAATTGACTTAACTGTTACCTTGCTTACGTGTGGATATGGATATATGATGTATATATACATATGTACACATATGTAAAACAGCCCCTATTGTTTGCTTTTCTCTCAGGTATACAGGTTCTACCTATATTCCTCCTCTGTTTGTCCAACTCACCATCTTCCTTTCTCCCTAACCTTTTTTATTTACTTCTGTGTAATCCTTTATTTTCTTCATTTCCTCACATTCTTCAATTACCTTTATTCATATTTGAATTTATTCCTCCTTGGGTGTCTTGCGACCTATTTATTTCCAGAGTACCTTTGTCTTTTTCTCTATTCTGTTCTTGCATTTAATCAATACTCTTTGATTCTACCTAGTCACCGTCCCTTCCTTTCTTTCTTTATTCTCTCTCAATCATTTCTGAACCTTGTTCTGTCACAGTTAATTGTAAGTTTTTGATCTTTGATTTTTTCCTAGTATAGCTTTGTTCATTTCTATTTGCACTGTTAAGTTTCTTATTCAAGGTACTTTACATATATTCAAATGTTTGAGAGTGCTGGCTGACAGTTTCTTCCTATTTCATGCTTAGTGTGTATAGAAGATTTTTTTTTTTTGAAAGATGTATGTGAAGAATTGTCTCCTGACTTTCTTTTCATTGGCTTTGTAAGGATCTGTTGACAGTTTTGTGTATCTTTGCCAGGCTGAGCCATCTCTGGATTCCTGGTTGTCAGTTCTGGCTCTGACTCCACCTGAGAGGCCATGTTTTCTGTGATCAGGTGCCAAGAAAGTTTCCCAGGCCTCTGACTCTGTGTTTTATGGTTTTGTTCTGTTTTTTTGGTTGGTTGTTGGGTTTTTGTTTGTTTGTTTTTTGTTTTGGAGGTTTTTGTTTTGTTTTGTTTTGTTTTGTTTTTGCTTTTCAGGGAGCTCAAAATGTTCTTTTTAACACATGGGGTGCTTCTGTTTCTTCTTTTTTCCTCCCCTGAGAGTCCATGCATTTTGAGGACTGCCTTTAACTTCCGCCTGTCCCTGTAAGTCCCCTATGTTTTGAAACCCCTCCCTCTCACTCCTCCTCTGGCCATTTCAGAGACTCCGACATGAATTCTAGTTCAGCCCAGGTTCCAGTCTTGCCTGCTTCTGCTTTCCTCCAGCTTTCGTGGGATGTTAGTCAACCTGCTGCTTATAAACATTCATATGTTAGGGGTTTCTGACTACACTCTATTCACAGTTGTTTTGAAGAGTGCTATCTTAGGGTTTTACTGCCATGAACAGACACCATGTCCAAGGCAACTCTTATAAAGGGCAACATTTAACTGGGGCTGGCTTACAGGTTCAGAGGTTCAGTCCATTATCACCGTGGTAGGAAGCATGGCATCATGCAGGCTGACTTCATGCTGGAGGAACTAAGAGTTCTACATCTTGATCAGAATGCAGCCAGGAGGAGATTGTTTTCTGCAGGCAGCCAGGAGGCTCTCTTCCACACTGGGTGGAGCTTGAGCATAAGAGACCTGAAAGCCCACACCCACAGTGATACACACATCCTCCAACAAGGCCACACCTCTTAATAGTGCTACTTCCCATGCGCCAAGCATTCAAACACATACGTCCATGAGGGTCATACCTATTCAAACCATCACACATGCTTACCCTTCTCTTTCCATTCCCTGAAGAGGGGCTTGTTTTATGTGTATACTCTCATTCCTTTTCCTCACACAGGGAAGGAGTTTTGGAGTCAGGGAGCTAGGGTGCTTCTATTATTCCCCTCTATCTGGAAAGCTAATATAAAAACAGGCAAATGTTCTGCCCAGGGTGGGGGTGAGTGTGGGGATTGTATAGTTGAGCCAAACAGTACTTACCAAACTCTCTGTTGACTTCAGGCTTTTAAGTTATGTTAGACTGAATAGATGGAATAACACTGGAGTGGATGGAGTGACATGGGAATGAAAGAAAGCAGGCAGGTGTCCCCAGAGGCCGAATTATTCTTGAATCATAACTGAAGGGGCTCAGTCCCTCTGCACAAAGGAGACTGTGCTCTCATGATGTTGGCAGGGGCAGTGGGGGAGTCTTGGATTTTTATAAGATGGAAAGGGGAACATTTGGGGACAAAAGAGTCTATCTATTGGTCGGCTCCCTTGAAGTCAGGACATGGCAGATATCATCGATTTTAGTTTGTGGAATTTCTGATTAGCAGCTTCCATAGGTGTTGTCAGTCAACTCAGGTTCTCTTCTGGGACTTCTCAGTCCACTTCAGGCTTTTCAGTTATTAACCCTTGAGATTATGTAATAATTAGATTTCTAGTTGATTTTTTTTTAAATTATGTGCATGTTTGTTTCATCTACATGTAATATCTATGTACCACCTGTGTGCCTGGTTCTGGGAGGCCAGACAAGGATGTTGGATGTCCTGGAACTGGAGTTAGAGATGAGTGTGAGTGGCTGTGTAGATGTTGGAAATTGAATCTGAATCCTTTGGAAGAGTCAGAAGCACTCTGAGGTGCTTGATCCTACCACCCACATTAGGCAGCTCACAACTCCAGCTCTAAGGGGGGCCTGACACCTCTGGCCTTGAAGGGCACCCACACTCATGGGCACATACCCACCTACAGACATACACTGACTTAAAAAATAATTTAAAATCCTTTAAAAATAAAAAGCTACTTTCTATTTAAATAACAACTGTAAAGTCTGATAACTGTATTACAAAGTCCTACAATGTCATCTGGAGGGCAGATGTCTTCAGTTTCTCAGTTGGGCCTCAACAGATGTCTTGTTAGTACTGATACCTTTGGCTCTGCTGTAATTGGCACTCATGCCATCCCTCCTCCACTTAAGATCCCCGTCATGTGGTTTGCCCTGGAACAGTCTCCACCCTCACTCTATCCTGCCTCAACCCTCCCTTTAGCCACAGTTTCCAATTATATTGATACTGCATTTGATTCCCAAATGTGACAGCACAGTTCAGCTTTTGGATCCAAATTGATGTCTGAACGTTTTTGTGGGCCACTACAGCTTGCTTTCATAAGCAGTCTGGTTTCTGCTAATCTCCTCGGCAGAGAGGGATGTGTGGAAATTGTGAAGAAGAGAACCACATCCTGGACTGTGTCCTCACTTATCTGTGGAGCAGAACAGAGACCCTCTACTGCAAACCCAGATGCAGACTCATGTTTTCATCTGGGGGCCAGGGGCTCCATACAGTTAGTATCACATGTTATTCCAGAACAGGATCCTCAGAGCCTAATCCCCAGAGGTCTAAGTGTGGCATAGGCTAACACTTGTGGCCCTCAGGCCAAGGCCATGCTTGGCAATTACTGAAAGACCCATCACTCAGACCTCCCTTTCATAACAACTTTGCGATCAGATGCACAGGTCTTCCCAGGGCCAACCAGGGCTGGGCACAGGCTGCTGTGAAAAGGAGTTAATGGGACCTGTGGTGAAATCTGATTGACTAACTTAAGTTACATAACAGACTACCCCAAACTTGGTGGTCTAAAACAAGAGTGACTTCTTCAGCTTTTATTCTCTTTTTAGTTGGGCTAGCTGCTTTTCTGGGTGGTTCTCATGGTTTTTGTTGAGATTCCTCATATGTCTGTGGTCAACTATGGGCTGGGTAGCTTTTCAGCTACCACGAATCAGTTCTAGACACAGTGGGACATGCTGGCTCAGTGTAATCCCAGAACAAGACAAATGTAAGTTGGGTCTATAACCTAGTTAGGATGGTTGTGCATAAATTCAATGAAATTGTTCTCCTCACTCTTCAGGCTCCACCACTGACTGTTGCCCAGCCCATGCCTAGTGACATCATCATGGCTCAGAGAGCTCTGGGGGAGTACTTTGCAGAATCCCGGTGGGATCTAGATGATGAAACAATGAAAATAAGTCCCTAAAGATCCAGAGTGATCTTCTCCAGCTAGAATGTCTACTCCATCAGGAGGTAGTGAGTTTCCCACTACTGGCAATCTCCAAGTGGTACAGGAGTCTATAATTAGCCCAGGTTCTGCTTTAAAAGGTCAAAACTTGACAGACATCAGTGCCAAAAGTACCTGAACCTTCATTCCCCAAAGAATGGCAGCTGATAGGCTGGGCCATCAAGACCTACTTCAGCCAGGAGGTGGTGGCACACGCCTTTATTCCCCGCACTTGGGAAGCAGAGGCAGGCGGGTTTCTGAGTTCGAGGACAGCCTGGTCTACAGTGAGTTCAGGACAGCCAGGGCTACACAGAGAAACCCTGTCTTGAAAAACCAAAAAACCAAAACAAAAAAAAAAAAAAAAGAAGAAGAAGAAGAAGAAGACCTACTTCAAACATCCTATCATAGTACGTGGGTCCATGTTCTTCCTCGACACTGGGGTGCTGGGGCACCACTTGGGGAGACTAAACAGGGGGATGCTTTGCTACATTCCTACCTTGCCACCACCATAGGGATGCCAGCTCATGGCATGCTGACACCCACTCCAGGGAGGCAGAAAGTAGACTAAGATAGGGGTCCCAACTCATGTTCCTCTGGGTGAAAACCAGCTAAGACTGGGACAGAGGCTGTGATTCCTATGGTCCCATGCACCCAAATGCTCGATCTTACCAGTTTTTCTGTCTGGTGACACAGTTCCAGTTTCTCCACAATAGTACTGTCTCTCCACTAAAACTCAGCACAGAGGTGTAGGGGTGTAGGGCAGAGCTCTCCTGTCTCCAGAAGCTCTTCTTCCTGTGTTAGCCTCCATCCTCAGTGTGGCTACAGCCCTTCCTTCCATCTCACCAAGTACCCTGTGTCCCTGTTCCTCCAGCCTTGGCCTGCTCTCTGCCCCACTTACGTGCATCCACTTGGTCCTTGCTCACTTTTAACACTGTCAGCTGGAACTTGCCTCAGTTCTATCCTCTGTTCACAATTCCCTTGTCTCAACAATCTCCTTGCTTGATCTAACCAAAGGCAGGCCCAGGCTCCCTTGGTATAGGCTCATCAGCATCCCAGACTGATGAGCTACACAGAATTAGGGACATGTTTATAAACAGATAAATCTGGGAAACAACTCAGTGTTCACTACAGTTATAAAACATCCTTTGGTGGGCATGGGGAAATCTTGTTATGTTATTGTTAAATACTTTTAAAGACCATTTCAAAATCCAATTTTGCTTTTGTAGATTTTTGTTTGTTTGTTGTTTTGTTTTGTTTTTTGAATTAGGTTTCACTATGTATCCCTGGCTGTCCTGGTCACTCTGTAAACCAAGCTGGCCTTGAACTCACAGAGATCCAGCTGCCTCTGCCTCCTGGATGCTGAGATTAAAGGCATATGCCAGCACCACATGGCTTGGGAGTGTAGTTCAAGTCTGCATAAGAGACAGAACTCTGAGGTCTATCCAAGATTAAGTATTCCCAAGGGCTCATCCCTCTGACCTCCCATGCCTTCAGGGTTTGCTTCTTTATGCTCTATTCACTAAGATATGAATAGTTTAGCTGCCTCTTCCAGTTCATCCCCTATAACCCCCACCAAGACCGAATAAAGCAAGACAAAGTGAATATGTATGTGTGTGGTGGGAGGCAAGTAACATCAAGAAGCCTCTCCCCACTGGTGCAGACTGGCATGACTGGGCTGTGTGGCTAGAACTAGTCTGTGTGTTTCTGGTGTGAGCTGGCTGGTATAAATGACATAGCCTGTGGGGAGCAAGCCCTTGAGCAGCTAGTCCAGACTGGATACTTTTCCTAGCAAGAGTGAATATGTCAGTCTTGTCTCTGATCACAGGGTCCTGGGAGCAAGGGTCCTAAATTCTCTTAAGCTGTAATATAGAGGGTTGGTCTGATACTGCTATATGCTGGTCCCCAAGATCTGGAGATCTTGCCCCCAATGAGGAGATCCTCACATATACCACCTTTTGTGGTGTAAACCTTGATCCCTAAGTTATCTCTGATTGGTCCATAAAGATGACTACAGAAAAGAGAGAGCAGAGTGAAGTTCCTGGGCTTGGAGTCTCAGGCAGGGACCACAAGGGAGAGAGGAGGAAAAAGGAGAAGGACAGATAGATAGACCATGAGCTCATGGCCATGAGGGCTGACTAGTTGAAGTAGGAATGACCCATGTGAAACATAGCAAGTGATATCTCAGGGTCATTAACAAGGAAGTAGGCAAAACAGCATAGAGGGTTGATAATCTGTGCACCTCTAGTGCTTTAAGGCTTATTATAAATATAAAGGTTTTGTGTCTTTTATTTGGGAACTTTATGGTCTTAGTGAGATTATATATATATATATATATAATATATATATATATTATATATATAATATATATATATATATTTTTTTTTAACCTAACCACACTCTAATGTTCCGTGGGAATGAACTTTGGATATCTAAATTCTCAGTGGCCTGAGGGATGGAAAAATACAAGAGGCCCAAGGGGGGTGGCAGGGTATGTGTGTGAGGGAAGAACTGTCATTTGACTCAGACTTCAGGGAGCAAGTAGGTCCTTGATGCTTGTGAAGGTCCCCTGCCACAGTAAAAAGCAGGCAATGTCTCTTCATAAATCTCTTTGCCGGGCGACAGCTGTTTGTTTGTATTAAAGTGGGAATATGATAACAGGGCTATAAGTAGCTCTTTGCTTAGCCGTGCAAGGTAGGGTGTCGGCGCAACCAAACTGGATCCCAGGAGAGAGAAGCTAAGGTTCCTGGCTACCTGGGAAGAGGGCTGGCTGGTCTGCAGGACCCGTAGCCTGGTGTGGGCAACTGGACTGACCAAGCAGCTGGGGAAGACCCTGACCTTCCCATGGTGAGTAATGTAACCTGGGCTCCACTTTCTACTAGTACACACCCAACTGCTAGGTCGTGCAGGCAGAACACGGGCCTCTCTCTCATCTGAACTGGCCTCTCTGCTCCTGCTTGAGATAGAAGTACCTTGCAGGCATGAGGACTGAGCTAGCTGAGACTGCCTGGAAGAAGTTTCTGTGAGGTATCCTTGGCCTAGGCCCTTCATCTTGAGAGACACTGGGGAAAATCCTTGACCCCTTCCAAGTCTCAGTTCTTCACAGATGAAAGGAAGCCGTGGAGAAGATGACCTTCCTATTTTCCCAGCATTTCCATCTGTATCAGGAGAAACTCTAGAATTTATCAACTGTTTGCAGACACAGGCTTTCTAGCACATCAAGGAAAAAGAATTTTTTTAATAGGACAATGTAATTGATGTACTAAGATATCCACAGAGCCTAGTAGGTTACAAACAGTGCTCTCCTAGGGCAAGTGGGTCTGGGAGACCTCCCTGTGCCTCTGTCCAATCATGGATAAAATTGTTCCTACGTAGTTTCTTCATCTCTTTTCTCCAGTTCCCTTCCTCCCCACGCCTCCACAGCCTGGATTCATGATCTGGTGCTGCAGCAGCGCTCTCCACCTGACCTACCCATGTGAGGCCCTGCACAGCTGCTCTCTTACAGGCTTCATGTCCCCATTTATACCCTTGGGTCCTGTGTAAGCTCTGTTCCTCATCACTGAGACAGAATACCCGAGGATATCAGTCCATCATAATGGTGAGACACGGCCACGGAAGCCTGGGAGTGGCATATTTACATCTCGATGGGTCAGAAAGCAGCGATAGATTTGTAACTATATGAGCATCCAACATCCTGAAGTAGCCACATTGAGGGTCTGGCCCAAGTCATTAGCTCAGTGATTATTTTAGTATAAATGGCTTGGGGAAGAATTTCTGACAGCATCTACTTTCTTCTCATCAGGCCTAAACTTTTCACAGTCAAGCATTTTTCTCTGCCAGTGCCTGGGTTAGTTGGCGGTGCTTTATTGCAAATGTGACCTGCTTCTAGTGTAACTGATTAGTTAGTTGTATCTAAAATTCACAGTTTTTCTGTTGGGGAGAAAAACTTCCTTGTATAGAGTGATTTGCCTGGAGGTCCCCAAGAGACCTATTATTAATAACCAGTCCACAGTTCATTAAATGTCTGATTTCAATTCTTTATAGGAGTGAGCTCATCATAGCCAGCTGAGCTAGGCATTGTTGTGATGCCCATTCAGAAATGACAAAACTGAGCAGGAGATGTTAACTTGCCAGAGTTTGCATACCAAGTGAGCAGTGGAATTGGTATTTGTACTGAAAGACTCTGGCTCTAAAGTCTCCTTGATAATGAAATCTACTGCCTTTCCAGTGAGTCTCTTCTGAACAAGCCCTCATACACATGTGCTATCTGTCAGAGTGAAGGATTGGCCAGTCTATGCCATGTCTGGGTTAGAGGAAGCCAGCATGCAAAGAAAGAAACTGATTTGCCATGATTCATGTACATAGTGAGATGTCACAGAGTTGATGCCTGAGTCCCTTTGAAATTCTGCCATTGGAGAGAGGACCAGGGCACTCTGGATGTTCCACTATTGAGTTTCTGTTTGAATACCCAGACCCTCATCATCCTTAAGAGACACAGATCCAGCTCCTGGGGTAACAGATGAAAAGTCTGTGTTAGAGTTTAAATGCAAAATGTCCTCCAAAGATTCATGTATTCAAACAGTTGGTTTCTGATAATGGTACTGTTTTGGGGAGGTGTGGAATCTTCAAGAGGTTGGACCTTACTGAAGGAAGTAGGTTGCCTATGGGTGGGACCTTCCATCTGTCTGTCTGTCTGCTTCCTGATCTACCAATGCATGAGCTCGCAACCTACCTCAGGGTCTTGGTGCCACTGAGTTTAGGGTGGAGCCTAAACTGTGAATGACAGCTCCGTGTTACCTGCTGTAAAACTATAAGCCACAAAGAAGAAATTCTTTCACAAAAGATGTTCCAGCTGTATACTTCATCATAGTAAGAAAAGGTGGTCAGCATGGTCTATGTATTAATTTTTACTTTCTTCCACATTGGCAGTAGCAACCCTGGGTGCCTGAGGATAGCCAGGGCAGGCGTCAGAGGTGATATCCAGTGGCCCAGTCATGGTGATTGTTGACCATGTCCAAGTGGAGTGGTAGCACCAATGGAAGTTACAAAAGCCACCACTAAGATAAGAAAAGTAAATGTCCATTCAGGCCTATTCCTGACATGGCCCTTGGTCATGGGCAGTGGCTCAGGTTTGTGCAGCCAAACGCCCTCAGTTCAGTGAGTGGCCCATTTTCCTCCCCAAGATTCCCTTGTCTGAATATACCAGGTGTCTGCAGTCTAATGCCATAGCTGCAGTGAGTGGGATGGAACATAGGTGCCTTAGCCAGGAGACAGGTGCTGTTAGCAGGAGCTGATGCCCAATACCTAGTGTCCCACTTGAGGCCCTCCTGAGATAGAGTAGCCACATGTTATGTCCAAGGGGGACAACTGAAACTGTAGCTAACTTGAATGTCCTGACCTGCTTGACAACCGGCTTCCTTATTCCATGCCAGCAATGGGCACTTGGCTTTATGGAACAACCTATGTGTGCCAGATAATGATGTACTGAGCTGGGTAATGTGAGTGGTGGTTTTTTTTTTGTTTTTTTTTTTTTTTCTTGGTTCCCCATCTTGAGTGTTTTTGTTTGTTTGTTTTGTTTTGTTTTGTTTTTTGGTTGGTTGGGTTTTTATGGTTTGGTTTGGTTGTTTTTGTTTTTTTGGTTTTTTTTCTCTGAGACATAGCATGTCAATAAAGTCTGTCTTACGATGAACCCATAGAAGCATATATTCTCTGTGGGCAACTATCTTATGTTTGATTGAGACACACTGGAGAAATACCTCCTGTACTCAAGCCCTGAGAAGACAGAGGCATAGGGGAGGATCAAAAGTCCTCCCTGGGATTCCAGTTCCATTACCTTTGGCCACATTCTGACCTTAGTGAGCCTCTGGTCCTTCACTTGCTAAAGAGCAATAATGGTTATGACCACATAGATTTGCTACAAAGATTACATTGGAACCAAACACAGTATCAGGACCACGGCGAGCCCTCATCGAGTAATAACGACTCACGAAGAGTCACCTCACTTCACTGACAGTCATGAGGTAAAAGCCTCTGGTCTCAAGGTGCCTGGGGACTTTAGCTCTCAGGGGCACTGAAGCAAGAGGAGGCCCTCTTTGTGTCCAACCTAAAATGGCTGGGTTTTAGACCTGAGTCTTTCCAAGGGCAACACGTGCTTGCATGTGCTGATTACGCTGAGCTGTCCACTTGGCACAACCAAGAATCACAAGAAATGAGGAATTATCTATACCAGTTTAGCTTGTCAGCATGTCTGTGTGGGATGGTTACGATTTTTGGTATTTTGTTTTGTTTTTGTTTTTTTTGAGACAGAGTAGCCCTGGCTATCCTAGAGCTCACTCTGTAGACCAGGCTATCCCCCAACTCAAGAGATCCGCCTGCTTCTGCCTCCCAAGTGCTGAGGTGAAAGGCCTGCACCACCACCTCCCGGCAGTGCCTTTCCCTAGACAGCGGGTTCTGATCAGTGGGGAACAGGAGAAAGGCTGAGGAGAAAGCAGTAAGGATCCTCATGTTTCTGTCTTCTCCCTCTGCTCTCTACGGGATGGGATGCCTTGACTTGCCTTCACAGATGGAGATTAGCCTGGAATCATAAACCAAATCACTTCTTTCTTCTCCTAAACTGCTTTGGTGAGGGTTGTTTATCACAGCAACAGAAAAGAAACAAAAACATTGTGTCAAGGCCCTGGCTGCTGCCTAGTAGAGGGTACAAGTCCAGAGTCAGGGCTGGTACTTGTTTCTTAAGAGCAACTGCCTGTAGCATGGTTCTGGGCAAGGTGCCTGGGGGCTTTTGCATGGCTGCGCTGTTCTCCTCAGCCTCATGTCTGACCCTGTAATCTTCTAGCACCAGGATCAAGCAATCAAGCAGGCCTAGATAATAACCCAATTAACCCAATTCCTCCTTCCTCCCTCTCTCTCTCTCTCTCTCTCTCTCTCTCTCTCTCTCTCTCTCCCCCCCCCCCCTGCAAACCTTCCTCTTTCTTATAGCCTTCCTGTTACAAGTCAGGCCCTCTGTTCCCTCCAGTTAAACATCTGGCACTTTCCACGCTTGCAGCCCCAAGCAGACCATGTGCCTAGTGACCTCCAGACTCCCAAAGCAGATGTCTATCTGTTCCTGAATCCTGCTGGTGTCTTTGCCTTCCCAAAGGCTTCTTATAATTCTTTGGTTCTGTATTTTCCAAATGTCTTCTAGCTCCAGACTTCTTCTATTGGATTTCAAATTTTGTTTGTATCCTTCTGGAATTTGTATTTTGAGCTCAGAAAGGCCGGATGTTGGAGATGTGGTTGTATTTGGAGACACAGTCCTGAAGCAGGAGCTGTAACAGTCATACTGGTGGGCCTTAATCTATAGCTCGACTGGTGTCCTCACAGGCATTAACTGAGAGATGACGGCAGGAAGGTATAGGAAGAAGACAGAAATCTTCATGGCAGAGAAAGGTGTCCCAAGGCACCAGTACTGAGAGAGTGATTCACTGCTGTGTCCACCTAAATCCACAGCATTCTCTGCTTTAGCCTCAATCACTCAGCAAGGGTTCCCTGCTCAGAGCTGTCTCTCCGTGGCTCTGAACCTTCAATCCACTCACACTTGGCAAAATCTTGAACACTCACACCTTTTGTATGAGCTGTAGAGCTGGGGCGCGGGGGGGGGGGGGGGGGGAGAAAGGAAGTGATGTCATGGAAGTTTACAGAACTGCGCATGCCCATATCAAGAGTCCCGCGTCCCTCAGAGTTGGCTACTTTAGTGTTTGAAATCCTTCCACCAGGAACTGCTCTCTACTCCTTCCCAGCTTTGACTGTGCTTTGTGCTTGTTGAAGACTCTGCTCTTCATCCGCAGCTGCTCATACAAGACCTTTGCTTAATATGGTTTTTCTCTACGCTGGAAAAATTCCCCTGTGATTTAAGGGTACAGAGACAAGAGTTCTTGTTTCTCATTCCTTTGAACACCTTTGGTGTTGATAACCACAAATGAAATGGTCTTCAATCCTGTCCCCAACAGTGCTAGAATTCTTCCCTACCCCCAAACTATGTATTACACAGAACCTTAAGATGTGAAACACAGCTTTTAAAAAAATTATAGGTAGGCATGTACACCTTTGATCCCAGCGCTTGGGAGGTAGAGGCAGAAAATCCAGGAGTTCAAGACCAGCCTGAGCTACACCGACACCCTCGACTATAAATCTCAAAAACTCAAAATAATTATGAAATTCAGATAATGTAAATTTAAGTATTTAATTTTAAATGGGTGATTCAGTGACATTCTGTGCACATACTGTTCCCGAGTGTTGTTGCCGGTGGAGCTGTTACCTCTAATTCTATAACACTTTTGTCACATCAAGTAAACCCTTGTACCCATTCAGCTGTTATTTTCCCCCTAGCTCCTGTGAACCACAACTTGGCTTTCTGTCCCTGTGGATTTGTCAATTCTGGGAATTCTCCACATGTGGAATGAGTAGACTCACACAGTGTGTGGCCCACTGTGTCCGTCTGCATTCACTTCTCAAAGCCTTTGACACTTAGCAAAGTTGTATCATGAACCAATGCTTCCTTTTTATGGCTGAATAATATTTCATTGTGTAGCTTGAAAAAGGGTGTGGTTATCTGGTCATCTGCCCACGCCTACACAATTCTGCTCTATTTAAATGCAAAGTAGGGTACTGAGCTCTGTTGCAGCCAACTTTCCCCTGGAGGGGCCTTAAACACCTCCAGGGAGTGTGCAGTATTCTCTCTGGTATCTAGGGACCCTTGGACAAAACATTGGCTTGTTTCCCGGAGTGAGTCTGTCTAGTCACCGGGTTGGGGTTCTCTGCAGGGGTTTTCATTTATCAGGGGAGTAAAAAAGTGAAGGAATTGTGAGAGAAGGAGACTGAGGGCAGGAGACTATTTGGCTGGGTGCCTGTGGCTCTGTCAGGTCTGCTGGTCCCCTCCACCCCGGAGGACAGGCCGCCTGCCTATCAGCAAATCTAGTCATGCAGTGCTTTTTTATGACTTCACTAGTTGAAACTCAAACCACGCCTGGGTAAGTTCATTCTGTACACACCAACGGGTGCCAGACTGCTGCGTCATCTGGTTTCCACGAGTTTTCTTTGTCTTTCCATAGTATCTGTAGTGGAATTTCCCCAGGTGTACACAAGAAGCTCCGTGAACATGTGACTTCTTTCTAGAAAGAAATCTGTTCCCAGATCTTGTGCACAAAAAGCAAGCAATGCTAAGTGTGACCAATCAGGGGCAGAGATAATTAGAATAAGCCTGTCCTGAAAGGAGCCTCTGCTGATGTCACCTTTGGGGAAAGAATGCTCCGCATAAAGGCTCTGGGAGTGACCAGCTGGGAGGTGCAGATTCCCAGGCAGGAAGGCTCAGCCACAGCCCAGGTATGAAGACAGCACCAGGATGGGGAACAGCTGTTTGTCCAAGAGGAGCAGGGCTTAGCTTAGACTGCACAGGTTTTTGAATAGATAAGGAGAAAGTCCAGTTGTTTAAAAGTGAACTTTCCGTGGGCCTTCAAAGTGCAGACTACCCCTGCAGGTAAGTGGAAACAGGTAGGGGAGCCTGCCTTTTTTGGCCCGGGGCAGCTGAAGGAGGCCTGTCCTGAAGTCCCCAGAGGAGGGTTCCATTGTGAGTCTACAGCCTTCTGTTTGCTGCCTCAGTCATACTATGCCAGAAGGAGATTTGCCATTTGCTTTAGTCTGTTAAAAAGCCAGTACAGCACTTAGGAGATGGGACAGGAGGATCAGGCTATCCTTAGCAACACAGTGAGTTCAAGGGTACTTAAAAAAAAAAACTAATTTTTATAAATTATTTTAAAAAATTATTTAGTTTACTTAGTAAATGAGCATAAACAATTAATATTTCATCTTGGTGTTGTGATGCATACCTTCAATTCCAGCACTTGAGAGGCAGAGGCAAGTTTAAGGCCAGCCTGGTCTACATAGGAGTTCCAGGACAGCCAGGGCTATGTAGAGAGATCCAGTTTCAAAAAAGCTGAAAAGGAAAAGTTTAATATTACAATGGACCGTATGAAATTTAATGTCACATGTTTTAGCCTGGCACATATAAAGAAGTTAATAATTGATCAGGGAATAATGGCTCTAGCAACATTATTTACTTATGAGGAACCATTTTCAAAATGAAAATAAAAATTGAACTGATCAGTTTAAATGATATTTTTATTGTTCTACAGCTTAGTAGGATATATTTTCGAGAGGAGTATACAAAGCAAGCTATCTGACATTATTGATCCCAAATACTGATAGTAATTTCAGTATTATGATATTAAGCGAGATATGAGCATGATAATCAGTATAATGATGTTTTCAGATACTGATGACGAGCTGGATTCTCTTAATTTAACAGTTAGGGGCAGGACACTTGAGCATGAGTCTGACATCATTGCTGTGTCATATATTTTGAAGTATTTCATTTTAGCAGTATGGGGAGAGGGGGGTGTGAACCAAGGCCTTGGGGAGAGGGGGGTGTGAACCAAGGCCTTGTGTATTCTAGGCAAGGGCTCTTTCACTGAGCCACACCCCCATTCCCCTGACACATTTTAATTGGGCCTGCTCACAATACTTATATTCTATTGGTCAATGATTGTTCAGAATGCATAGCATATACTGGTTACTCCCTGTTTGTTGAATGACTAAGCAAGCCAACAGATTTTTAAAGTTTTTTTTTTAATTAATTAGTTTCTATTTTTTGTACACACACACACACACACACACACACACACACACACACACACAAATATGCTCCTGCTATTGCTCACTCCTAGGGGTGAGAGGACAACATTTAGGAATCCTCCTCACCACTTCAAGGCTGAGAAGGTCCCTCTTGTTTTGGGGCTCCCACTCCAGGCTAGCTGGCTTGCCAGCTTCCTTCTAGTCCTCTACCTCTGCCTCCTGTCTTATAGGATTGTTGGGATTATAAATGCACACAACCCTGACAGACTTTTTATATGGGTCTGGGGCTTCAACTCTGGTTCTCCCCACTGCATGTGTCTGGTGGTCTCTAAGGCACCAGCTTTTAAAAGGTGTCTGATGTTTAAAGTTTCTATGATTTGGCTTCTTCATAAAGAAAAAAAGTAAGCATGCCAGGTTGGTCCCTGAAATCTAGCAAGTAATGTCAGGCAAGGGGTAGTGCCTCTCTAATTGTTTAGGACACATTATTTAGTTAGGAGGATTGTTAATATGTCACTGAATGCCTCTCGGCAGCTTCACATGAGTGTTTATTCCTAGCCTGGCCCCCAGATCACCATTTCCCTCAGCAAGGAGCCCACATGCACAGAAGTGAAGGCGAGTGGATGAGACAAGAAGGAGGAAAACCATGTTGGAGAGAAGTAGATTCACACTCCTAAAGTTTGACAGCAGGCTGTGCTGTCACCAACAACGAGAAAGCAGCGGCACTGAGTTTCCAAACTGAGTACAGTTGGAAACAGAAAACCCTCCTGGGAGCAGTGTACCCCAGGCTACTTGGCATTTGTGGTTGGAGGAGGGAGGTTGTCATTTGTGTATGTGCACGCTGGCGCTAGCTCAGATTCAGGAACAAACTTGCCTTTCAGAAGCTACAGCCAACCCTGGGCGGGGAGTGAAAACACCAGCCCGTATTGGGAAAGATGTCTGGGTGGCATGTTGCAAAAGAAAGTCCTTCCAAAGTGATTTTCCATGATGTGGCTGAAGAGATAAACATTCGCTGTCTGGCTCTGAGTTTGGGGAGATGAGCAGAAAAGAAAACCTCAGCTCTCCTTCCCTTTCCAGGTGTTTATACCCTTTCGTGTTTTCCAGTCACTCTGACCAACACTCTGAGGGACGCTGGGCACCCTGAGTCACCATGGGCAACGAGAACAGCACCTCGGACCACCAGGTGGGTTCAGGGAGCTCTCTCCCGCCTCCTGCCATGCAGGTCTCTTTGCTGACAAGACTACACTAGCCCTCCCCCACCCCCAACATCTCCACTCCAGCTCCAGCAAGAGGCAGAGGAGGACATGTCCTCTGCCTGGATCCATGTCGCCGGTTTATTTGTACCTGTGGGGCCATTCCTTCATTACATTTTCAGAATTCCTTTAGTACCTCGGTAGCCACGTTTTACAAGTCCTGAGCGCTCCTTTTTATCCTGTGCTTTTAAAACTGTTATAATGAGAATTGAGTTTCCTCCAGATGGTATCTACTCAGTAACTTCCACGCATTAGGCAGAGATTAAAATGATTTGCAAATATATGAATACAGGAGCTGATTTAATACAAATAGTTGTTTTTGAGTCAGACAAGGTTTTCACAGTTGGAGAATGGATTTTTAACTGTCATCATATAAGTCTGGGTTAATAACACATATCTGAGTCTTGCCATAATTTACTTTAAGGATATTAGCTCAGTACCCTGGTGAACAAAGGCAGAGACACTTTCCCATTATCTCCGAGTGTGAAAGTTTTGGATTAATGGTATGGGCCTCTTTGATTGGAGAAGTTAGATTTAAGAAGCAACAGGAGCTGGGGAATACTTTAGTTGAAGTGTGTGCTCCTCACATATGTGGACCACAATTCAATCCTACAGAACCCACACATAAGCATACAGAACCCAGGTATAGCAGTATGCACTTTTAATCCCAGCACTGGGGAGGTGGAGATCCGAGCACCCTGGGAAAGTTTTAGTTTCAGTGAGACCCTGTCTCAAAGAACAAGGGGGATAGTACTTGAGGAATGGCATCTAGAATTAAGAGTGTTCTACACACAGTGAGCCTGTGTGCGTGCGCGCGCGCGCGCGCGCGCGCGCGCGCGCACACACACACACACACACACACAAATACAAGGCATTAAAAAAAAAGAAAAAGAAAAAAGCCAGGCAGTGGTGGCACACGCCTTTAATCCCAGCACTTGGGAGGCAGAGGCAGGCAGATTTCTGAGTTCAAGGCCAGCCTGGTCTACAGAGTGAGTTCCAGGACAGCCAGGACTACACAGAGAAACCCTGTCTCGAAAAACAAAAAAAAACAAGAAAAAACAAAAAAACAAGAAAAACAAAAAAACCCCAACCAAACAAAAAGAAAATACAAGGTATATTTTCTCACTTCCTTCTTTTCAATCAATTTGGGAAGATTTTTTTCCTCAGGCAGGAAAATATTAATTCAAAAAGCAAAAAACAAAGTGGCAAAATCCAACAATTTTAGATAACAGAACAGAAGCAATAACCATGGGTATGAGACAATAGGGAGAGGTAAGGACTGTGGCAAACAGGTAGCCTAATGAAGGCAGTTATCGCCAACTCCGGCTGATTGTGGTCCTGGGCAAAAGTGGGCTCAGTGCAGTAAGATTTTCCTATTTGTTCTAAAGAAGTCAGAAGCTTGTATTTTTCTACCAAGTCTTTAATGGTTTTTTGCATGCATTTTATTTATTGTCTGGGTGGAGGCACGCACATGCCACGGCACATGTGTGAAAGCCAAAGGACAACTTACAGGAGTCAGTTCTCTCCTACTGTGTGAGTCCTGGGGATGAAACTCAGGCCATCAAACTTGTCAGCAAGTGCCTTTAGACTCATTGAGCCATCTTGTTGGCTCCTTGTTTATTTATTTTAGCTTTTTAATTTAAGATAGTGGCAAATTTATGTATAGTTTTAAAAGTACAAAGAGAGAGCCTCAAGAGTGACATCTTACAAAATTATTCTACAATTTTACCATGAAGACATTGAGACGGCCAAGCTTGAGGAGCCTGTCCATAGCCAGACTGGTCTTGCTGCTCTTTATAGCCACGCCCACTCTGGCAACTGATACTATTCTACAGTTTTATCATTTCTAGAATATTATAGATATAAGGTCAGACAGTGTGTTATCTTTTAGAACTGGCAGAACTGGCTTTTCTGAGCGGGCAGAATGCTCTCGCAATACACCCCAGCTACTGTGTATTGTTTTCTGACACTGTGGAGTTGTAGTCCACGCCCCAAAGATGCGATCCAGTTCTCAGGTCATCCCCCTCCCCAAAGCATATTTGTTTTGTTTCTAGTTTTTGGCTATTCCAAATGAAGCTGCCATGGGCATTTGTGTACAGGCATGCAGGTGTGTGTGTGTGTGTGTAAGTGTTTTAAGTGTGAGTGTGTGAATGATTGTGTGTGTAAGTATGAGTGAGTGTAAGCGTGTGAGTGTGAGTATGTGTGTGTGAGAGAGAGTGTGTATGAGTGTGTGTGTTCATTTTCACTTAGATAGACACCCAAGTGTTCAATTTCTGGCTCATATGATTGCATGTTTGTTTGGTAAAGATTTGTCCTGGTCACTGTTTCCCGGTTGCCGTGCCTTCTTACCATCCCACCAATACACGGTGAATGCTCAGTTTCCTGCATCTGAGAAGCATCTGTAAAACTCTCTGGGACTGGATATTAGTCACTGGAGGAGCTATGCATGCTGCACAGGTCACCATTGGTTAGTCACTTAGTAGCCATCTCAGGTGTCAGACCAACCATACTGCTGCTTGTCTTCAAGCTGTCCTTTCACAGAAGCCCAAGGTGACATCACAGTGCCACCATGTACCACTCTCCAATCATCCCATAGACATTGTCATTCTATACCACCACATGGAGGGCACACACAGTACAATAAGATCATTGAGGTGTGGAGAGAGGTTAAGAGCACTTGCTGCTCTTATAGAGGAGGAAATTTAGTTCCCAACACCCATATCAAGCATGCAACCTCCTTGTTACTCCATCTCCTGGATATCTCAATGCCCTCTTCTGACCTCCGTTGGTCTCTGCACCATAACTGTACACAGAGACACACAGATATACAGATGCATGTGCGTGTGTGCGACACACACACACACACACAGAGGCACACACACAAGTAAAATTTTAAAACAATCTTTGAAGAGGAAAAATAAGCCAGTTAAGAGTTGGGTGGTGGTTGTGTACAGATTTTATTTCAGCACTTTGGAGGCAGAAGTGGGTAGCTCTCTGAGTTCAAGGACACTCTGGTCTACAGAGTAAGCTCCAGGATAGCCAAGGCCTACACAGTTAAACCCTGTCTCAAAAAAAAAAAAAACCAAAAAGAAACTAGTGATAACATTTACTATAGTATGCTGTTGTAATTTTTTTTATTAGTTACTGTTGTTATCCTCTTGACTACTTTGTAAGCAAACTTTGTCATAGGTCTAGATGTATCTCAAAGAGCAGAATCAATGCTGCGTCAGTGTAGCCCATCATTTCTACCCACCTTTGAGGCAGCCACCAGGGTCTAGAAGCGGATCTCCTGTGGATAATGGACAGATAATCTCTTGATGAAATAGCTTTTGCTTGCTTTATAAATATTATTATTTTAGTGTTGGCTTTGGGGAGTTTGTTTTTGAGAGTTCTTTATGTAGTCTAGAAGTCAAATTGTGGTTCGTAGATGCTTCCTTTTTCTATGGCTTATTCTTCCATCCTCTTAATAAGCTCTTGCATAAAACAGCGTTTTAATTTTAGTGAGGCACAGTGTATCCATTTTCTTGCAGAAAATGTCATTACAGTGTGTCCCTTTTGTCCACATTTCTTTGCTTGCAAATGTTCATTGTAATGATTTGTTGATCTGGTTTGAGGCCTCTGGCTTCTGTTACTCATCAATATTAAAACTTTACTGGAATTCCTCTCTAATAATACTGTTGTTGCCCTGTGTTATGGAGGTCCTGCAGTTTTGGGTCTATAGAACCAGGCCCTTCGCGCACTCCAGCAGTTCATCAAGCGGGTAGGTGTTGGGGTGGATCAACTCAAAGCCCTGGATCTGGGCCTGAGAGGTCAGCCCACGCCCTCACGCCCTGGGGGCCAGCTCCTCTTGGTTGATGCTCAGGTGAGGTACAGGGCAGTTCCCCAAAGTGTTGCAGCTGCTGAGGGACATGGCCAGTTCTTCCACTCTCATGACCCTGGGGCCAGCTCTCTTGACTGCTGTAGTTGGCAAGGGGCAGTAAGTGACAAGAGTTGAGGGTGAAAGAGAGCATCTCTCCCTCAGCCAGGCTGTTGCACCTCAGGCAAGTTGTGAGGGCCAGCTCTCCCATGCTCACACCCTTGGGGCTGGCTCACCCACATCCCCACCATCAGGGTCAGCTCTACAATCTGCCCAGGCAAAGTGCAGGGTCAGCTCTCCAAAGTACTGCAGCAGGTAAGAGGCAGGGTTAGCTCTCCTGATCCATGATCCCATTGGGGACCAGCTCTCTTGCCTGATGGCCTGTGGCAAGGGCAAATGGAAGGAGGGGATCTCTCCCTTGCTGATACCACCTCACAGCAGACAAGAGGCAGGGCTGGCTCTCCCACACTCATGTCCTCTGGGCAGCTCACTATGTACCCTTGGTTGGTCTGGGACTTGCTATGCAGATCAGGCTGGCCTCAAACTCACAGAGTGCTGTGATTAAAGGCAAATCCTCATTATGCCCAGCATCTTACTATTGAATTTTAAGGGTTAATTTTAAACACATTTTGAACAGCAGTTCTCTTTTAGATGCTTCTTTTGCAAATACATTCTCCCAGTCTCTGGTTTATGTTCTCATTATCTTGAAGGTGAGGGTTTGTTATTTTGTTTGTTACTTTGATATTTCTTGTGTTGGCCATGAATGTTTATGCCCTTGCTTTATTTGTTGAAAAGAGCCTTGCCCGCTGGGGTGCCTGGAGCACAGCTGGCACACCCCTCAGGGGACGCAGAACCCAGTCTGTAAGGGGGGTCCTCAGTCCGAGTTTTCCCTGAGTGAGAAACAGCAGAATCTGGGACAGTTGTGGTTCCTAGTCTCCTGTGTACTCAGGCACTGCTGGGAGTTGGGAATGGGAGTCCAAGGGTCCACTCTTTCCCTCAGGGCATCCATGTACCAGGCTGGAAGGGGAAGGTGGTGGGGGGTTCTGCAGAGTGCGGAGAGTTCGGAGTGGCTGGGGGGATTTAGGTGTGCCTCTTTACAGACTAAGGCCTCCCCTACCCACACTTGTTCAAAGTGCTTTATTAGATGGCAGATGTGAATGCATACACTTTACTCAGGGTGAACCAGGGATTAAGTACCTTTTGCGGGAAGGAATGCCCAGGAAGGGAAGCTCACCGGCTTCAATCTAGATACCTTATTAGCACAGAGAACTCCAGGTTTGTATGCTGTATGACTGATTGCCGTGGTCCTCAGTGGGATGTCCTGGTTACATGTTCTAGATCAGGTAGAGTTAGGCAGGGAGCTGGCTCTGTTCCTACCATTCTCAATTCTGAGATTCATGGGGTTTGAGCTCACTCAACCTTACCAGTTCTGTCTGGTGACACAGTCCACTTGCCCCGCATGAATGAATGGATTTCACATGTCTGTCACAAATTAGTTAGGTATATTTGTGTAAGTCTGGCCTAAGTTCTCTGTTCATTGACTCTGTTTAATTAGATTAAAATTTTATAAACTTCATCTTTAAAAACCTTGCAAATAAATAAAAACATCACACCAACATTAACCAGATCCAAAGTCTAAACACCTCAGTGAACTTCTGTACAGTTAAATAGGCATTCAGAATGCAAGATGTAATTGCTCTCTTGATTATGGTGGTTATGGGCTAAGTCTTGAAGTCAAATAGAATGAGTCTTCACACTTCATTCTTCTCAAAGAACATTGTCTTAGATGCTCTGGGGTCAGGGTTTTCCATATAAACACTAGAATAAACCTATGTCTACAACAGAATTGCTGAATTTTGATAAGAATTACATTAAAGAGTAGAACAAGCAGAAATGAATTGACTTCCTTGCTATGTCAAGTTTCCTACTCCAAGAACCCATGGTATGTTTTCATTTATTTGACTTTTTAAAAAGAAATTGTTAATCCTTAGCAAACAGGTCCTGCCTATGTATTGCCAAGTTTTTACCCAAGAACTACATTTTACTTCAGAGTGACTATACACAGTAGGGAATCATTTCTGTGTCCAAACATTTTATGTAGACTCGTGGTTTTGGGTGCTGGTATACTCTATGGTTCACTCAGTTATGAACTCCAATGATTTTTTGTGATTGCAATTTTCATTGCTTCTTTGAGATTTCCTATAAAATCATGTTTGTAAATAGAGCTTTACTCCCCACACACCCTTCTGAACAGTTTTATTTTTCTTTATCCTTTCTCGTAGTGAGAATTCTGGAAATTTGGTTTTAAAAAACACAGAAATATTATAAGAATGAGCTTTTGTTTTAATCCCAGGTGTGGGATATGGGGCTGCTTCCGATTGTTTGCAGCAGCTGACTATGGTTTGCGCCTTGCTCTAGCTGAGGCATGGTTTTGCCAGCTGCAGATAGTTTCTATGATTGTGTGACCTTTGGAATTCTGGGAACTTTTCAGCGGGTAGATAAATGCTAGGGCCCAATAGGTGGGTGGTGGTCGTTTAGGGAGGTTGGTTGTGGTTTGTTAGTAGTCAAAGAAGAAACAAAAGAAAACAATTGGATTCAGAAATCTCTTTCTTTCTCCTCCCTCCTCCCTCCCTCCCTCCTTCCCTCTTCCCTCCCTCCTTTCCTTTCTCCCTTCTTCTACCACTCCTTTCCCTTCTTTCCTTGTTTTGTTCCAATCTAATGTTGGGGGAATTGAAAGTTGGGGGGATAAAAGGTGGAAAAAGAACCCACAAAGTACCAAAGACCAGCTTCACTTTTTCTCTTTTTCCTTTTTATTGTGACAACCACTCCCATTGCTTTGTTATCTAAGAGTAGAGGTTATTCCTCATCTCAAGAAGAGAGCATTTGAATTTTCTAGTGTTAAGGAACATAGATTTGTTTTTTTAAACAAACATCCTCTATCAAGTTGAGGCATCTAGTTTACTTATGATTTTGGGGGTTTTGATTTTTGAGGCAGGGTTTCTCTGCGTAGCCCTGGCCGTCCTGGAACTTGTTGTACTGACCAGGCTGACCTTCAGCTCAAAGATCCACTTGCCTCTGCCTCCCAAGTGCTGGGATCAAACGCATGCGCCATTGCTGCCCGGCCTTATGATGTTTTAAAATTAGTAAAGTGGATTTTGCTAGTGATTTCTCTGTATTACTTGACACAATCACAATATGTCCTTCCTTGGATACCTGGAATAAATCTCATGTGGTCATGGTCTCTAATTATTTTGACAGTATGTCACAGTGCTTTGTTTTGTTTGCTAATGCATTTTTTGGACTTTTGTATCCAACTTCATAAGAAATATTTTTAGGGTCTGGTTTTGGTATCTGAGTCTTACTAGCCTCACAAAAGGAGTGGGAAAATGGTTACTCCTGTATTTTTCAAAGACCATAGAAGAGAAATCCTACAATTAAAGACATTTATAACTGGACATGGGGGCACATGCCTTTAATAGGAAGCAGAGGCAAGTGGATCTCTTCAGAGTTCAAGGTTAGCCTGGTCTACACAGCAGAAAGACTCTATCTCAAAAACAAAGCAAAGCAAAAAGAAAATAACAAAAAGACAACACACACATAAAAATAACCATGTTAACAACTAATTTCAATTATTTTTTAAATACTCTGTGAACCAATAAAGGTGCCTGCTGGCTAGGGTTGGCCCAGGTCAATCTCCTTGAACTTGTCCCTTACAGGAACATTCCATCATGAGCTTGAGTGGAGGAGGGCATGGCCATCAGTTGAGAGCCCTTGAGGGGCACTAGACATACTTTGGCCCCTATTCCTCATACACCAGCTAATATCCCTCCTCTGAGGTCTTACAGATCAGGCTATGTGAAGCCGCAGGACTCTGCTCTAGGGGTGAAGGAGCAGTCTGAGGTCCCACAGGGAACTGGAGCTCTTGGCTTGCAGGTCCTCAGGCCAAAAGGCAGCCAGAACCTGCTGGGTTCTCAGGCCCTTGGGCCCCCAGGCGCTGCTAGGGGTGTACAGGCTGGATTTGCCTGCAGCTGAAGGGGAGAAGGGGAGAGAGTACTCTGGCTGGGTCCTGCAGGGATGGGATTTCTTGGTCGTAGTGGCTCACTTGGCTGAGTCATGGCTGGCTTGGCTTGCTTGCTTGGGTTAGTGGCTGGCTTGGTGGTCTCCATGGCTGGGAATGCAGAGAGGTCATCTGAGGGAGATTAGACAGCGGCTCGATAGTTGAAAACCTTCTCCACTGGTCCCCACAGTGGGTCCCAAAGAAGAGAAGTAGTCCATGATCTTAAGATGTTTATTGTCATGATGGAAAGATGAAAACTATACCTCTTTTCCTCAGAGTGGGTCTCAGGTTAAATACCTTTTGTAAAGAGGAAGGTCTGGGAAGGAATGTTTAATTGGCTATGCCCTTCTGGCCTTTAGGTATCTCATTAATATGGAAATCTGTCTTGAGGCTCTGTGACCTGCAGTCATGCCCTCTACCTGTGGAGGGGCTAGTGGACATTGTCCTATGTAACTGAAGGACCCCACTCTATGGAGGTCTGCGGCCTAGTGTCAGAAGCCTAGAGTCTGGAAGCATGGCGAACGCCTACTGTCCCTTGCAGGGAACCCTGCAGGATCACCTGCTGGGTCACTGGGGTTTCAAACCTAGCTCAACCAGAAATCAGGCTGCCTTTCACTGTCCTACGAAAATACATTTTGAGATACAACCACAAAGCAGAAACACACACACACACACACACACACACACACACACACACAAAATAGTATGTTTGAAACCTTAAAAGCCCATCTCCAATGACACACCTCCTCCAACAAGGTCACACCTCCTAATCCTTTCCAAAGAGTTCCAAAAAACAAAGACCACATATTCAAAACATGCACCTATGGGGGCCTTTCTCATTCAAACTACCACACCTGCCCTACTCAAGATGAGCTGTAACCTGAATATAGGCAGTTTAGGACAGCTTACATTTTCTCCCTATTAGTCTTACAAATCATGATGTCCAGAATGAGATACTTACTATTAACCAATCACAGATTCCATAGAGATGGAACTTCTGCATCATAGGGCAAGAAATTCTGCAAGGTTCTTGCTATACTTGTAAAATGTTTTCCAAAAAGGTGATGCTGTCTTGTTCTTTTACCATCTCACTGTATTTCACTGTCTATTTTAATGTTTCAAGGTAAAGATGCTTTAAAGGAGAAATACCTTCCTCCCACCTCCTCCCAGCTCAAACCCAATCTGTCCTCTAGCTCTGTCTTCCTGAGGTACACATCGGATGCTTCCTGATCTGGGAGTTTTCAAGTCTCCGGTCTAATCAGGCACAAGCCAGTGGGTCTTTGCAGGGTTGTGTTTAGGGTTACAGGAGCAGAATGAAGTTTGCCTTCCAAGAGAAGCAATGTGGGAATGTTTGGCTGCAGATTGCAGCTTCTCATGGAGATAGGGCCCTGGGATCATCTTTTTGTCTTTTGGATGCCTCTACTGGCATGACAGCAGCCTCCTGAATCACTCAGATCCAACTCAACTTCTCTCATCATTCTGCTTCTCACCCTGCATTTCTATTCTTGAGTAACATGAGCTTTCCTGCCATGCAAAAGTCAAAATCTGAAAGTCACCCTGACTCTATCTACTGTCCTCTTACACACCTGATACACCATCCCTTGATTAGTTAATTAGTTAATTGATAGCTTGGCCATTTATCTTTGTGGATTTCTTTTTATGTCTTTAGGGGATTCTATGAGATAGGCATGTCATTTCTACTGATCATAACCAGAGAAGGGATATTGGATTATAGAACTGAGAAGCCCATGCCTCTAGTTGTAATATTGGCTGAGCCTAGAGCTCCAGTAGATACTGCAGGGGCTCTCTCCTCTAGATCTTGCTCTATTTCTCTCAGTTCTAAGGTTTCAGGGGGTGCCTTTGGGCTTGTGGGGGGAGAAAAAAAAGTGTCTGTGTTTCTCTCAGCTAATGGTCCAACCTGACCTGACCCCTGTAAAGAAGCAGACCCCATTCTGAGTGTGTCATGTTCCCACTATGAGGTCAGAAATTACTTCCACATGTGAAATAGTCTACCCCAAGGTTTTTATCCACTCTGTAGGGTACAATGACAGCCCTACATTGTCTGTCGCTATTGCTTGGAGCAATTTCTCAAAGGACAAAGGGAATATAGACCCATCCCATCCTCTTGTCTAACTGCTTTCCCCCTTGACATTCCATGGCCCTTTTATTTTCACACCTGCATCCCCTCCCACCCCCCTAAGAAGTTTTGGTACCGCCCACTCTCCTGTCCTGCTCAAGCTTCCACTTCTTTCTAGATTCTTCATCTAGAAACAACACTCAGCAGAGGTATTCTTATAATCTGCTTAAAAGTGACTTCTTACAAGTAAAGATGTGAGCTTTTGTGGTTCTTCTGTCCCCAGATTAAGGACTCACCAGGGCCAAGTCTGCTGATTCCTAGCCCTGATTGTCTCTCACATCTTTATGCTAGAGTTTCCTCTCCCTCTGCTCTCTGATTCCCCTGGGTATCTGTGCTGGCTAGTTTTAAGTTGATTTGAGACAAGCTTGAATCTTTTTGAAAGAAGACGCCCCAATTGAGAAAATGCCCCCACCAGGGTGACCTGCGAGCAACGCTGTGGGGCATTTTCTTGATTAATTAGGAAGGGCCCAGGCCATAATAGGAGGTGCCACCCTGGGATGGTGGTCCTGGGTACTATAAGAAATCAGGCTGAGCAAGCCATGGGGGAGCAAGTCAGTAAATGATATTCCTTCATGGTCTCCAAATCGGTTCCTATCTCAGATTCCTGTCCTGACTTCTCTAGATGATAGACTCCATGCTGGAAGATGCAATAAGCCCTTTTCTCTTCAAGTTGCAAGTTGCTTTTGGTCAGTGTTTTGTCACAGCAATAGTAAACTTAAGAGAGACAGTAGCCACGAGCAGAGCAGGAACACACTGTGCCGGAGTTGAAAATAAAGGTCCTGGAATATGCTTTTTCCTCACACCATGTCCTAACAGGAAGACCCTTTGCTTTTCACAGGAGGACGCTGCTTCACACAACACCATCCTGTGGCCTCCAAACCCTGATCCTCCACAGGTACGGGTGTGTGTGTTTGGCATAGCTAGCCTTTCGAAAGGCTGTCTAATATCCAGGTGGCGCCTGACAATGGGTGTGGCATTGGTGTCCGGATAGTTAGCTTTTTCCTCCCTCTCTCATACCTATTCCTATCCATTCCTATTTCGTGCAAAACACACTAGAAATCAGCAACACAGGTTTAGAATTTGAGAAATAACATGTTGAATGTAGCTCTCTGAGAACTGACTTGCTTGATAGGCTGTGAGATGCTGAATAAGACCTGTGTCGTCAACAGAACAGAATGCAGAGGCAACAGAACAGAATGCAGAGGCGGGGAGCCAGCACTAATCCCTCCAAAGGCTTCCACTTTGATTTCTTTTGTCCTAGAGGGAGGCTGGGAAATGGTGTGGTGGCTCTGCCTTTCATGCCAGTGAAAATCGATTTGTCATTAGAAAGCCTCAACTCAGAATCAGCCGTGGGTGTCATTGCACAGCAGTGCAGCTAGCCGAGCTCATGATGCCAGCTCAAGGTGTTTGTAGTTGAACGGAAGGGGAGCTATCTGGAGAAGTTGTGGGGGTGAGTGCCACCAGGGGAGGCCTGTTCCACAATCCTGATCCTGCCTGTGCAGGCGTGTCTGTCATCAGGTGACCTGGGACTGCTTTAGAGAGCCACTCCACCCTGAAGGTAGCTGCCAGGTGGGTGTGCTTGAAGTATTTGTCTCCCATAACCTGGTTGTTCTGAAGTTGTGTGGCGATACAGCTGCTCCTGTGGAGCGTGGTGAGGCCTGTTTGCACATGTGCTGTCCTCTGGCTTCTTCACAGTCCCATGAGTGAGCAGCCTGGGTGGATCACTCACGTTTTTACAGAAAAAGGGGCTCAGTGGTTAGTCAGCTGGGACATTTGAATGAGCAGAGGAGCGAGGATTGTAACCTAGGCCTTCAGCAAGTTGGAAGAAAAAAAAAAAAGCCTGGGCCAGTGGTTTCCAATCTGAGTTCTTCTAGCCTTAAGGACTGGACCAAGGTCAAAGAGGAAGTTAACAGGAGAATCCAGGTCACTAGCCAGCACAGCTTACCTAATATGGAGCTTATCTAAGGCTCAGAGTGGGAGCTGGAAGAAAGCCTTGACTTCACATTTCCACCTTCATTGTTTTTCAGTTTTGTGCCTTTGCTCTAAAGGTCAAGACGTTTGCCCACTTCCCTAAACCTGTGACAGACTGAAGACAACAGGCTGTCCTGGAGGCCTCGGTTCTAAGCTCCTAAGTACCTCTCCCAGGATAGGAGTAACTTGGTCTTCTAAGTTAGGACATTGCACAGTGATCCTTTGCAGAGCCCTAGACTCGAGCACAGACTCCCATTCAGTGATCATTTGTGGGGACCACCCACACAGGTGAACCCTTGCTTCATGGAACTCACGCACAGTTAGGGAACCAGACAGGTAAATAAGCAAGCCATTAAGTAAATGAACAAATAGAACTAGACAGCTTTATGATAATGGACGTGAACTTACTCTCATGGACTCAACAAACATACCTCAGAAATCAATGGTCAGCTGGGGGTTAGCACAGACCGAGGAGGCTGGAGGGGAGTGAGACGGGTTATCAGTGACTAGGTTCCAGTGAACCAGAGCAAGAAGCTCTGTGACCATAACAATTGCATACTGTATTTGTGCTGTAGAAGACCCGGAAGGAAGGACTCTGAAGGTTCTCACTGGAGCCGGAGGGATGGCTCAGTGGTTAAGAGCATGTACTGCTTTTGCAGAAGATTCAAGTTCAGTTTCCAGCACCCACATCAGGAAGCTCCCCAGTGGCCTGCATTTCCCATAACTTTGACTACAGGAGACCCAATACCTCTTCTGGTCTGTGCACCTACATGTATGTGACATGCACACAGATAGACACACATACACACATAAATAAAAGTTAAAAATAAATCCTTTTCTTAAAAAATGGGCCTTTTAAAATGGTTTCATTAATATGTGTTAATTATATATACCAATAGCTTTGATTATATTTTCATATATGGAAATATTATGTTTTTACATTTACCTTCCATTACCCTGTGTTTCTCCCCTGCATCCCAACTTTTACCAAGTCCCCTTTTGTTTTCATGTCTTTTTCTTTTGGTGACACTGAGTTTGTTTAGAGTTACTGACAGGAGCATAGATGAGGGATAATTTACAGGCACTTGGGCACCTTACCTGTGGCTACAACAGAGAAGAAAATGTTTCTCTCTTCCTCCTCAACCATTAACTGCCCAGAGATCCACAGAAGGTGTGGGGACTCAGAGGTCCCTCTCCTATTTGTAGTGGGATGTTTATAGGCCAGACCTTGTGCCTATTTATTTATCTATTTATTGTCTAACTTGAGACAAGATCTCACTAAGTACCTCTGGCTGGCCTGGAACTCACTTGGTAGACCAAGCTATCTTTGAACTCACAGAAATCTATTTGCCTCTCTGTCTTCCAGTTGCTGAGATTAAAGGCATATACCGTCACACCTAGCCTTATGTCTTTTTAAAATTAAACTTTTAGAGTATTTCAGACTTATTGAAAACTTCAAATAATGCAGAGAGCACTCTCTTACATGGATGCTCTACCAGCTGCCACCTCACTTGATACCCATTCATCTATGTCTTCTGAGAACTGGGGATCTTACTGGTAAGCAATGGCACATGTGTGAACACACCCACACCCCCCCACACACACACACACAGCCCTCTTACACACTCTGAACTTCAAGCCTATGCTCTCTATCCATTCAGGGAAGAGCAAGGACTCAGACCTGTCCTCTCTCCCCAGAACTTGTTAATTCTCCCGGGACATCATGCTGATTCACACTAGAAAACACTGAGGTCTGATGGGTAGAGATTCCACCCTGCAAGCCCCTCCCTTGTTGACCTAACTGAAGTGTCCACTGCCTGATGCCAGGATGTCCTCTCAGGCTGTGTTAGGGAATCTGTCCTTTCCTGTGTTCCTCTTAGAAGACTCGGGATGATCAGAACTGGTACGAGCAGTTCCCTTCACTTGACAGGCAGATGGGCAGCCTCTGGCTGGAGCACTGACATGTGTTCATCTCCCATATTTGGCCAGCCTGGCAGTTATTTCTGAAATCTGACTCTTAGTGCCATGGGGATGACCTTTGATCTACTTCCCAGCATTCACCTGCACATATTCTGCTTCCCAGAAGCTTATTCATGGAGTGGACAGTGCAGGTAGACACTCGAGGCATGATCTAGCCATGCTAATTAAGCATGCTTTAATTATTTTATTGGCATGGTCTAGAAAGGTGGAGAACATTTAAAGGTAAGAGCATTAAAAACATTTACATGTATTTTTATGGGAAATGCTTTACTTTGGATGGAGGATACTCTCAGGACTGGAAAGATGCTGTCACTGTCTAAAGACTGCTTTAAGATAGACTGAGAGCTCTGGAGAATTCTTGGGCCAGGAAAGGCTGTTTGTTTAGTCAAGCAGTGACAGTTCAAAGGAGACATGAAGAAGCAGCTGGGCTGTCATGTGAGCACTGTTTCCCAGCCTGCTGTTGGAAGTGGAGGGAGGGGCACTTTTACAATGATGCCTGTGGATGCACCAGGGATCCCAGTGCAGTAGGTCTTACTTGCTAAGAAGGGGAAACTAGAAGGGGTTCAGAAGCACTGTAGGAAACTGAACAAGAACAGGAGCGTTTGTGGACGTATCTACCAGAATGAATGGATATAAGTTATGTTTCACATTCAACAAACATCAAGGCATTGGATCTAGGCTCTTGGGCTGCATCAGTTCCCGAGGCACAGCTGTTCAGGAGCGTGATGAAGCAGCAACGTGGCAGAGATCACAAGACTGTTCCCACTGTGTGGCAAAACTGCACAGAGTTGAGCATCCTAGTACCCGGCTTTAATCCCAGCACTCAGGAGGCAGAGGCAGATGGATCTCTGTGAGTTCCAGGCCAGCCAGGGATACATAGAGAGACCCTGTCTCTAACCTAAAACAAACAAAAAGTACACACCGTCCAGGTCCAAATCCACCACTTCTTTGTGATCTTTGGCAAAGTGGCTTAACCTCTCTGTTTATCTGTGTGTTTATTTACCAGGATTAATTAGATTTTTAAAAAAATTTAACAAGATTAAATATGTAAAATAGCCAAGTGGGCATGTCTAATAATACATTTGCTATTTTCTGCTATAGCACGCTGTTCTCTAGGTGGCAGTTGTTACTATGGTTATGGAAGGAGCATCAGACTTCTGGTTAGAAGACCTGGACAAGTCCTTAATCCCCTATTTCTTATCTAGAAAATGGAAAACATTTTCTACTGTCAGTAAGTAGGGATTCTGCAGAGTCACGGGGATGTCTTTGAAAAGCATAACGTGCCATCTGTGTGGTCTGCTTTGTTGCTTTTATTTGATGATGATGACAGAGAGGACAATGGCTATAATTACTGTTACGTTGATAGAGTGAGGGTTAAGCCCACAACAGCCTGCGTTCCATCACTGAGCGATATCCCTGCCCTGTTGCTTTGCTTTGAAGTCTGGTGAGACCAGTTTCTGCTATGAGACCAGTACTGTGCCAGCAGAGGAGCTGGGCTGCTGACAGGAAAGGCCTGACCCTGGGATTCCTCCAGAGATGGATCTGAGGTCTTGTTCCATTCCCTTTGCCTTTAGCTACAACAGAGATCTTTGACCTGCCTCCTCTCCTTCTGTCAGTTGCGTCTGCTTGAGCTGCTATGAATTGACACATTTCCAGAGTTACTTGAAAGAAATCTTGATCAAGTGACATAGGGTAGGGGATTTACATGCCAATTATTTGCAGGTTATTCAGCACAGATACTGTAGTGAATAGAAGGGAGCTGACTGCGGGTGTCAGAGGATGACACTTGCCCACGCAAGCAAGAACTGGGTAGTGATGTTAAAAATTCAAGACCCTGGCACTAGATAGACGGTTTGGCAGTTGGGTGTGCTTTTCCAAAGGGCCTGAGTTTAGTCCCCAACAACCACATTGGGCAGCTCACAACTGCCTGTAACTCCAACTCCAGGAAGAAAAGATACCTCCGTGGGCACCCATATGCTTGCACATGGACACATACAGACCCCCCTCTCGTACACAATTATAAGTAATTGAAATAAATCTTAAAACATTCAAGACCATTTATAAAAATGTCACTCCTTTCATACTGGGATTCTTGAGTGATAATACAAAACCGTGCATGCAAGGGTAGAGATTGGACATGAATGGAGGGCCTTCCTCTGAAGAGTATAGAGTTCGAAAGTCAGCAGATCTGAAGGTGCATCCTGCTCCTGCCCTATAGACGGGTGCTCCCTAGATGGAGGCTGAGCCCTGAAGGCAGGGTGGGGAACTGTCAATCCCCAGTGCTGCAGCAGCAGCTTCCCCTATAGTGGGGACCCGGTGGCAGCTTTCTCTGCCTCCTTTTGCACTTCTTTGTTGAGGTGGCCAGGACAAGAAATGGCCTGTCCCAGCTCTGGGAACAGACAGTAGCAGGTGTATTCAGATTCTTGCTCTGTGATCCCAGTTATTGAACCTCTGAAGCCCTGGCTCTAAAGCAAAGATGTAGGCAGCATCTTCCTGTAAGTGCGATGATTTGATGAGAAGCCAGTCATTGCGATTTCCAGAAAAGATGCCAGCCGGCACGTCTGTTAGTGAGTGTTTGTTGCTCCTCTCTCCCATAGCTGTTTGCTTTTGACAAAGGTCCTTGCTCTGTAGCTTCAAGCTCACCATCCTCCTGTCAGCTAAAGTGAAGGGAGATTTCCACTGCAGTGTTCAGGTACAGGCCAGACCATTCAGGCTCTTGACTACTGAGGCATCCTTTATGGTTTATCTTTGGATACAATTGAATAAACCCAGATAAACCACTGGGAGAAATGTAGCAGGTGAGGAAGCAGGCAAAGCCAGGAAAAAGCTGCAGCCGTGTAACAGGAGACCAAAGATCTCAAGAAGAGCATCGGGTTCAGAAGCTCTGTCCTTCAGAAACTCCAAAACTAACTTTCAAAATCCCCTGCTGGGAGGGTTTTGGGGGGAGGGGGTTACACATACGTGTGCATATACATACGAGAATGCGCACTCAAGAAGGCTGTGTGCCATTCCGACGGTGGGAGCCATTCCCCGGTGTGTCTCACATTGACAGCCTCCAGTCACGGTACCCGTGTGTGTCATCCTAACCTGTGAGCAGCTCAGAGAAGAAAGATGTTTCCCAGCTCACTTACTGGTCCACAGCAGGCTTTAGATAAATGTTTCTTGGGTGGCTGGATCAGTCAACAGCCAGTGGAAATAACTCTTTCCCAGTCTGTCAGTGAGAGAAGACACTCATCGAATGTTCTGCTGCAGCAAGGTCTGTGGTGATGAATTGGTTGGCTCATGAGAGAATTTCTGTGTCTTGGGTTGCCCCAGTGAAGTGGAGGGACAGAGGAGGTCTCTCTCTGGGCCGTGTGAGGGGAAAAATGCTCAGCAGTCAGCTTCAGGGACTGCAGGGTTTATTCTAGTGGCAGATTCTAGTGCCATCCCCACCACTCCCTTGTGATGGCAAGAACACCCCAAAGAGACATAGCCAGCTCTCAAACCATGCCTTTGACCCTGAGGAATGCCACCCTCCCAGTCATAAAGCCAGAGCTACCAAAGGAATTCTTATTCTGAGGATTTGTATTCTCTTCTAGATTGAGCAAGCAATAGCAGAAGAAAGGAAGCCTCACGACAACAGCCTTCCAAAGTGTGTGCCTGTGTCCCCAGCTCGATGGAACATTACCAGGGGGATCACAAACACAGGTGCTCAAGAGACTGATGAGTGCTCTTGAGTTAAAGTTCAAGCAATAGAACTTGGCCATGGTGGTACATATCTGTAATCATAGAGCCGAGAAAATAGACAGAAAAACGGCAAATTTTAGACTTGAGTTGGTTACATAATAAGACTGTCTCAAAATAATTAAGTAACGAAAAAATACAATTCAATAAGTTAGTTCCTGTGGGAATCTTTAAGATGTTCACATGCCTTGTGGATTTCTGAAAGGAGGCTGTGAATTACAGCACTTCAGACTCGTTTGACCACAAACAGCTTTGCTTCCTTCCAAGATGATCAAGTAATGGATGCACGGAAATCTTTTGGTTGCAAGTAACAAATGTCTAACTTGTCCTAGAAAGGTAAATAGTTCAATGCCCTTTCCTATCACCGCTAGGAAGGCAGGTCAATTTAGAGTGGATTAGGGGGCGGGGAGGGAGGAGGGATGACTCAGTGGTTAAGAGCACTGACTACTCTTCCAGAGGTCCGGAGTTCAATTCCCAGAATTCACACAGTGATTCACAACCATCTGTAATGGGATTCAATGTCCTCTTCTGGTGTGTCTGAAGACAGCTACATTGTGCTCATATACATATAAATAAATCTTTAAAAAAAAGGAAAAAAATGAATCCAGGGGTCCTGAAAATGAGATCCAGACACCCAGATCACTCTCCTAGCTTGGTGCTGCACAATCTTCTTTCCCTTGCTTACAGGGGTACTTTTTCCACCATGACCAAAGTCAAAGGGCTCAGAAGTCCACCTACCACCATCTCTGTTTCTTCAAGGAGTTCCGTGAAAGAACCTAACCACACCTGTGTCTGTTCCCACTACAGTGGGTGGGGCTAGGGGCATTTGAGATCCTGAGGGACTGAGGGTATAGGTGGGACATTTAAACAAAGGCAGACCATTCCCAAAGGGCATGTTGTTTAGTGGAGAGATGGGGTGCAAGGTCCAGAAAGAAAAAAACACAGTGACTGCCTTTGGAAATGTGGCTTGGGGTTTCCAGGAGCCCCTTCCCCTCTCCTGATTTCTGAGCTGCATCTCAGCAGGCATCCCTGAAACTGAGTGTTTGACAGGATAAAAATCTCATTGTTCTGTCCCCTTACTTAAGTTCTGAGCATGATACTTTTGCAGTTTGGTTTTAAAAGCCAACAGTGGCTGGGAACGTAGATGTGTCACTAGACACATGTATGTGCATAGCATATTCAAGGTCCTGGGCTCAACCCCAGCACTTTTTTTTTTTTTAAAAGATAAGTATATAAAAATAAATTAACAAAGTCTATCCTCTTTTCCAGAAACCTTTTAGAGTTTGATTGATAGGTACCATTAGGGCTTGGTGCCTTCCTTCCTTTCTCTTCCCTTCCCTTCCTTCCATGTCTACACATATGTATGTGTATCACGTACATGCCTACTGCCCATTAAAGCCAGAAGAGGATATTAAAGTCATATTTGGTTATGAGCTACCATGTAGGTGATGGGAATTAAACCTGGATCTACTGGAAGAGCAGCCAGTGCTCCTAACCACTGAGCCATCTCTCCAGACCCCACTCATGGTTTCATACTGAAACAGTCATCCTGCTTGACTGGAATTGTGTATTTGAAGAGAACTGTGCCACCTCTTCTTGGCTTTTCACATATCCTCAGAGCCTCGCTCATTTCCCTGCCTCACTGCTGGTCACAGGATATATCATGCATGTCTTTGGCCAGTGGCCTATTAAAAAATATTGCTGTGGTTTATTTTAGATTTTTGATTTTCTTCCCAATCTCTCTCTCTTTTTTTTCCTGGTTCAGAGGACTTCTTCAGTTCAGAATCCAAGATCACTGCAGCCACCTGGGAACAATCAATCGCTACAGAAGCAAGGAGACTCGCCTGGATCTGGTACTGGAAGGTAGGGAGCCAGCTCTGGAGCAGGGTGAATGCAGCCTGCAGCATGGTCCACACACTGCTTGCTCAAGCACTTGCTTTAAAACATTTGTGTTGGGAAATTCAGCTATGTCCATCCAAAATTCCTAAGGGTGAGCTTTCAATGATTCACGGAACTCTCTGTGATTGGTTTAAGTCTGCAGGGTTGGAAAAATTCATAGTTTTTCTGCCCAAAGATGAAATTAGTAACCATATATTTCCATTTCCATTCCAGCAATGTTCCAAGTAGTTCAGCTTTATAATCAGAACTAAAAATGAGAAAGAATGAGGCTTCCGAGGGGCTTAATATGTGGTTATGTGTGGGCTGTATTCCAGGGTAGAAGCACTAGACCACAGAACATCAGACCCAGGAGGCCCTTCCTCAAGCCACCCAGTAAGGATGGTAGATGAATTCCAGAAGCCAACATAGCTACAATGTGGCTGTGGCATGTGGCCACTCCAAGAAGAGCCCATTGGTCAGTGGGCCCTCATCATGACCCAGGACCAGACCTGATTTGCTTCTGGTTCCCTACTAAACCGTGCTCTACCCAGTGTTCTGTGACCATGACTGTTAGAGGTGTTCACAAGAGTTAGTAGATGTGAGTACTTGGTCCCAGCAGGGACACAGGCCAAGCATAGTAGAGCCAATTAGGGACCACTTGAGGATTCAAGTTCTGAAAAGGCCTTAGATCTGAGTAGCTTAACTCTCTTGAGCAGCTCTCAGGAGTCTGTAATCACAGGTCTTGGAGGAACAGGAGCTCTTTGGATCAAAACTGCAAAGTAGAGTGATCAGTCTCTGTCACAGGCAGTGAAACTGGGTCACAGAATTTTCAAGCCTACATCTAAAAAGTGACAGTTTGTTTTGGATATGTAAGCGGCCCCTAATGGCTGGAATTGCCATGTGGAGATGGTGAGTGTCTTCTGGGCGGTTTGGGTAGGGCTGTCCAGAGGAAATTCTTGTGTCTTCTTGGTATGGACATTAAGTTTCTTTAGAGAAATATTCAGATGGGGCACAGCTGGGTCACAACAGTGATTGTTTGATTTTGAGACAGGGTCTCACTATGTCGCCTTGGTTGGCCTGGAATTCTATCTGTAGACCAGGCTGGCATGAAAATAAAAAAAAAAAATTACCTGCCTTTGCTTCTGGAGAGCTGGGATTAGGGCATGCAGCTCTAGGCCAGGCACAGGAGTGATACTTTGAATTGTGTCTATGACCTTTGTGGTCTCAACATGGGAGCCTCCTCGCCTCCCCAGATCCGTATCAGTGGATTTATGTTTGTCTAAGTAACAGGACAAAGCTTTTAGTATCCAGATCTAACCAGACTTCTAGGTTGGCTCCAATGCAGTGAAACTAATAGAATTATTATTTCTGGAATCCAACATGAGAGAACACACTGTTAGCTGAGACTAAAAACCCCACTCTTCCCGCCTCATCCTCAGGGAGTCTTGGGGTCTCTTAGGAGACCAGAGGACTTGTCCACAGCTTGTGTGACAGATGGATTGGTGAGTAACAGCACCTCAAAGGTCTTTAGTTGACCGTTCCTCGGCTTTTTTTTTCTTGTTTTCTCTTGAAGAACTGTCTCTCATGAGCGTGTGAACCGAGCATGAAAGAGACAGCATCTAGGAAAATTCAAAATCCTGTTCACAGCTGAAAACAGGGCCGTCCTCAGTAAATGAGCGATTGAGCCAGTGCAGGGCCAAATTCACTCTAAAGCTCCTCTCCCCTGCCCACTAGGCACTTACCGCATCCACCATGCAGTCAGGAAGTTTGTAGGAGGCAAGATGGGCTAAGCCTCCTGTGTGAGTCACACCAGCCTGGCATCACTCAGAAGGGTAACAATAGCATCTAACACTCACTTGCAGATGGGTGCCAGACCCCACGCCAAATGAGCTACGGATAGACGGATACAAAATAAAATTCTGCTTTCTTTGAACCGTTTCAGCTCTGATTCTGGATCTAACCCTGCTAGGCTAGTGGGAATTCCCACAACTGCTGTCCTGTTCTATTTATATATATATAATATTTTATTTTATTTTGAGATACAGTCTCTTACTACATAGACTTGGTAGTCCTAGACATAGGCTGGCCTGCAACTGACAGAGATTCATCTCCCTCTGCCTCCTGAGTGCTGGGATATGCATCACCATTCCAGACTTAACACCCCTTCTCTAAAGCCTGGTGTACTGAGGTTGTCATCTGACCTCCCCTCTCCTTTACCACCACCAAGAGACCCATTGGTCCAGCCACACTAATCATGGACACTATCCACGGACACTATCCACGGACCACATGCCCATGCTGGTCCAGCCACACTATCCACAGACCACATGCCCATGGTGCCTCCCTGTAACCTTTGCCACATGGCCATTCCCTTGGGACTGTTCCTCAATACTCATCCACTTCTGAGCTCAAGAATACAGTCAGGAAGCCAGGGGAGGGATCCTTACCATATCCCCCCACCCTATATATTTCCACCCACCCTACCCCACCCCTACTCCAGGACTTTTCTCTGCTCTTTCATTTTCAAATTTATTTGCCTTCTCTAGTGGCCCAATGGGACCACCAGCATCTACTCTGAAAGGATTCAGACTTTTACAGGGGCTAGGAATAGCCATGAACTTCAGACTGTTTTCTACTTGCAAAAGCTCCAGAGCTGGGAAGTACAGAAAGGCCTGGTAGCTGAGGTGTGGGGGGAAAATGGTTGTCTCCTTTATCCTTATCCTTTGACGCTCTGCATCTGTGGTCCCAACCCACTGTGGACAGGGGAAAATGCATCTGTAGTGAGCATATATGGACTCAAAAAAATTATTCCTGAACAGTACAGGGTGACATCTATTTTCATCTTGTTATTTATAGGTAGTCTAGTCAGGCACAATGGAGTGAATGCCTGCTAGTTCAGCACTTAGAGCAGAGGCAGAAGGATTACCATGAGTTAGATACTGGTGTGGGCTACGACTGATTGTTCTGTGCCGGCTAGGACTCTACAGCCAGGCATTCTTTCCAAAAACCACAACCGGACAGATTTAAAAAGGAATTAATATGACTTAAAGTATTTGGGAGAATACACTGTGGATCTGTGTCGTGGGGACTTGAACACCCATTTGATTTAGGGGGTTCTGGAGCCAGTTCTCAACAAATCTGGAGAGAGAATGTACAGGGAGAAAGGAACAAAGTAATCTTACCAAGGACAATCTCTCTACCCACGCTTCTCATCAAACCACAAACACCGACACAGACCTGGAGCATTACATATCTGCATTAGTGGGAGAAAGTCTTGTTTTGCCTTAAGAACCATCTCCCTCCTTGAATTAGGAGAACTAGAGGCTTACATGTCCCCTAGGGTAGGTTCCTCACCTACAGAGGAGCTTGTCCAACTGCCTTGCTTCACAATTGCCACATGGTGTCACTGTTATAACTTGGTCCTGTGTAGTCCAAACTCAGTAAGTGTCCAGCTCTGGCTGGACTTGGGTTCCCAAGGGAGGTCAGTCCTGCCCTTCAGAGTGAAGCTAGCTTAATCCAGGTAACACTCATGCCTGCTCCCCATGTCTAACCTGGCACAGTTGGCCCAGATGTCGGCATCTGGACTAGTTCTGGGCCCATCGCATCCTGGAGCATTTCTCTCCTTGCATACCAACAATCAAGAACGGTAGCCCTATGACATGCAGCTGATCTTGTCACAAAACTTTTATAGAATAATTGAGCTATGAGGCTGCTGTGAAGGAAGCAGGGCCATAGCCCCAGGGGTAACTCTGGGGAAGCAGGGCCATAGCCCCAGGGGTAACTCTGGAGAAACCGCCACTCAGGTGGAGCCAGGAGTTTTGACTATGCCACAGAAAAAAAGTTCAGGATTCAATATTGAAGCAAAGTTAGAGTGTAATAAGAAAAAGATTTTAAAATAGATTCAGGGGGCTGGAGAGATGGCTCAGCAGTTAAGATTGCTTACTGCTCTTGCAAAGGAACAGAGTTCAGGTCCCAGCATCTATATCAGGTGGCTCACAACTGCCTGTAACTCCAGCCCCAAGGGAGCCAGCACTCCAGATTCTGTAGATACACGCATTCGCATGCATATACACATACATGTACACATGAATAAAGATAAATCATTTTAAAGACTAATAAACTAGATTTAAGCACTTGTGTTAGAGAAGAAAGATGTTCGTGAGAGAGAGAACATGCACACTCAAGACAGGATTCTCAGAAGGAGCAGGTACATGTGACCATCTTAATACTAATTATATAGGTGATGGTTTCTGAAGTCATTGTTCACAGGATTTAATTTATAATTGCTTTTATTTACTGGAGTACACATGCCACGGTGCACTTGGGAAGGTCAGGGAACAATTTGGGGGAGCTGGTTTTCTCTGACCATGTGGTTGTAGTCGATCAAACTCACTTGGGAGGCAGAGGCAGGCAGATTTCTGAGTTCGAGGCCAGCCTAGTCTACAGAGTGAGTTCCAGGACAGCCAGGCTTACACAGAGAAACCTTGCCTTGAAAAAACCAACCAAACAAACAAACAAACAAAAACTTACTCATAGGGCTTGGTGGCAAGTGCCTTTACCTGGTTATCTGGGGCATCGTCTTCCTAGCTCTATTCATAGTGTCTGTAAGGGACATTTTTGTCATTGTTGTTTTCTGTTTTTTCCTCTAATGGGAATGAGATTATAGGATAGTTTCTCAGACACATTGGAGAGGATTATAGGGTGGTTTTAAAAAATAGGTCAAAAAGGCCTCCTTACTATAAGAAGGTCACGAGAAGGTAAGGCATTTATTTTGACTGTAAACACGGTTCATAACCTCAGCAAATGACTGTTTACAGACGGCCAGAGGACAGGTGACTCTCAAAGGTCAGCTGTGCTTAGGCCTCAAGCATGGTTGTTAACATTCTCCTTTGAAATCTCTGTAAAACAAACAAACAAACAAAAAAGAGTATTGTCAGGTGTGATGGCACATGCCTTTAATGTCAGCAGAAGAGACTCTGGACCTCTGCAGGGCTGAAGCCAGTCTGGTCTATATTGTTAAGTTCTGGGCCAGCCTATAATTCTGTCCAGTGTGTGTGTGAGAGACTACCCTATGATCTCATGCCTTGGTGCTACCTGGGGGTGAGTGGAATTGATGAGTCAAAGATGCTAAGGTTTGGGACCAAGAACCCCCAAAGAAACCCAGCAGTCCACTTGTGAGCACCTGTGGAGAAATTCATCAACTTAGACATGATGGAAAGACTGTAGGAGAAGGAAAGACTGACTGGGGAGGCTCCTGGTCTGGGCTTTATTTAAGGAGTCCCCTGGCAGTAGGGAAGAGTGACAGTTTAATGGGGTGATTATGGCCCCAAATCCTGTGAGGTCCTTACTGTGGTTTCTTTGATTTACACAGCTATTCTCAGATAGGCCAGCTCATCCCCACATTCTTATTTCAGTGACTTTAAACCATAGTGTAGAGCTGAGGACTGGAGCAGGGAGCGGATGAACCATGGTAAACAGACTCGGGGTAGGGAGCAGTAGTCTCTCTGGGGATAAGATTTACCTGTGTGTTGGGTAAATGTAGCAACACCCATGCCCCTGTCAGCCCTGAATCAGCATCAACCTTGGGTGCCTCTGAGCAGCACAGAGTCTTGGACTCTGGTTAAATCGTTCCTTTCTCAGCTGCTTTTCATAAGACGGTCTTCTGCTTGGAGAAAAAAAAAAATCCTTCATATTTGAGTAAAATCAGTGTAGGGAAGGTAGCCAGGTGTTTTTTTAAAAAATAAAATCAATGGGCTTCACTGAAAGGCAAGAGTGTGTCTTATTTCTCTCTGTAAACCCCAGGGTGCAGGGCTACACACATCCTGGAGCAAAACAGTTTTGGATACATGCATATAGATAACCTGGGAGAACCCTGGGAAAAAAACAAGGCTCAGAGAGGTTAGATAAGCTACAGGCTCACAGAGACAGGAGGGGGCACCGTGGGAATTTGAAGTTCTCCTAATTGATGCTGCCCCAAACCCAGACCCCTAACCATAGACACACTCCATCAGAAACTCAGTCGATCCTTGCTGTCTAATTTCCCTTTAAACAAAGTCAAGTCTTAGAGAAAACTAAACAAGGTTTGATAGGAGCTATGAGGCGCTGTGGGCTGGTTCTTTAGGTGGCAGGCAGCACACAGCACTGTCTTGCCATCCCTTTCCAGTCTGCCAGCTCTCTTCTCCAGGCTTCTGCCTAAAGAAAAGGGTTGACCTCTGTCCTTCTTCTGACTCATTGTTTATTATCTCTGGCCAGAAGGAATCCTGGGGGTGGGGGTGAATGGAAGGAAAGCTAGGAACCTGCACCTTAGCTGCTGGCTGGAAGTGACATGGCTAAAGACTCTCTGCCCATCCAGGAGCAACAGGCCAGTGTAAGCTTTAAAAAGAGAAAGGGGATTTTTTTTTTTTTTTTTTGTCATGAGACAAAACCCATTTATTGGGACAGCTGGGAACACAGAGGAAAATGAAGGACAGAGGAACCTCTCCCACTCTTTCTGTCTGGAGATAACTACAATCAAAATGTTAGTGTTTCGCATGCTTTTCTGGGTTTGCTTTCCAGTTCTTTTCTCGTGTAAGAAAGCAACATTTTTTGCACATGTGTGTATGTGTGTGTATATATATGTATATATATAAACACACTTCATATATCTACGTATACTTTTTAAATACTGGGCTATTCTTAGAACGGTTTTAAGTGTACAGAAAAGTTTAGGAGATAGTATAGGGTGGAGAGATGGCTCCCAGGTTAAGAGAAGTGGACTTGAGTTTGGTTCACTCCTGTAACTCCAGCTCCAGGGAATCTGATGACCTCTTCTGGCCTCTGTAGACACTGCACTCATGTGACACCCCCACTCGCCCGTGCATACACACACAAACACATATCCATAATTTTTAAAAAATCAAAGGCATGAGTGTCCTTGTCTGGCTTTTAAAAACAATGAGGAGGAAGAGGAGGAAGAGGAGGAAGAAGAAGAGGAAGAAGAAGAAGAGGAGGAGGAGGAGGAGGAGGAGGATGAGGATGAGGAGGAGGAAGAGGAGGAGGATGATGAGGAGGAGGAAGAGGAGGAGGATGAGGAGGAAGAGGAGGAGGAGGATGAGGAGGAAGAGGAGGAAGAGGAAGAGGAGGAGGATGATGAGGAGGAGGAAGAGGAGGAGGATGAAAAGGAAGAGGAGGAGGAGAAGGAAGAGGAAGAGGAGGAGGAGGAGGAGGAGGAAGAGGAGGAAGAGGAAGAGGAGGAAGATCAAGAGGAGGAAAAAGATAGTATAGAAAGTCCCCAGGCACCTTGTTCTTCCTCTGTGTGGTTTCTGTTACTGTGAATATCTTGAATTAACTGATATGTTTGTTCCATCACTGACTCATTGCTGAAGGATTATTATTCCCTGCAGTCCAGCATCTACACTAAGTTTCACCCTGATGCTCACACTATAAGTCTGTGAGACCTATCCTGCCATGCTCCCTTCATTGTGATATCATGCAGAACAGTTTCCTGCCAGGAATATCCCCGGGGCTCACCTAGTCATCTCTCCCTTCTTTGTCCCCCATCCTGAACCTTGGCAGTTACTGATCCTTCTACAGGAATCCTTATAGTTACTTTTTTTTATTATTGTTAAATTAGTAGCCAAGCCTTTCATTCTAGCACCTAGAGGCAGGTGGATCTCTGTGAGTTCAAGACCAGCTCCGGTCTACATAGCGAGATCCAGGCTAGCAAGCTAGGATTATACAGGAAGACCCTGCCTCTTTGGGAGTGGGGCAGATGTCTAAATCTGAGAATTTAGTAAACACTTACACTTCTCCATACCTGTGTAATCTTATCCAAATCTAAAGTGGCAATATGTCTGTCACCCCGGAATGTCCTCTTTCATCCCAGTTAATTTCTTGCCCAAAAGCGATGTCTGTCACCACTGATTGGTTTCGCTGATTCTTAGAAATGAGATTAAATGACGTATGTGGTTGAATTTAATACTCTGCTACTTATTGATTATTGCATGAAATTTACCATCTCAATTTCTTTTTCAAAAGTGTGTGCGCATGCGTGTGTGTGTGTGTGTGTGTGTGTGTGTGTGTGTGCGCGCGCGCGCGCGCATGCGTGTGTGCGTGTGTGTGTGTGTGTGTGTGTGTGCATGTGTGTGTGTGTGAGTGTGTGTGCGTGCGTGCGTGCGTGCGTGCGTGTGTGTGTGTGTGTGTGTGAGTGTGTGTAAACCAGAGGATAACTTTGGGGAGTTAGTTCTCTCCTTCCATACTGCAGGTCGTGGAAACTCAGGTGCCCAGGCTGGTCGGGGCACTGTTAGTTGCTAAGCCATCTCTCCTGCTCTACCTCAGCCATTTCTAAGCTGTGGTGTTCAGAGCACTTGCCAGTGCACCCAGTCTGTATGTGCTGTAAGGTGGGAGCTGAGTTCACCCAAGTCCTCTGTAAAGCCCAGCTGTCTGTTTTGTGTGTCGTGCTCTAAGCTCCATTTTTGACGTATCCCATAAAGTTTTATAGTTTTATTCCCATTCGATTAAAGCCCTTCCTACTTCCCCTCTGCTTCATTTCCTTTTGAACCATTGAGAAATAAGCTTCTCAGCCTCCAAGTGGTTGTGGGTTATTAGATTTCTTTCTGTTATTGATCTATAATTTAATCTAACTGTACACAGATAAATTGTTCATATATCTGAATTATCTTGATTTTATTGAGATGGCTTTAGTGTAAATATAATCTTTTAAAAAAATAATTGTTCTCTTTGTACTTAAAGAGAAAGTTATTTTATTTTTTAGTAGATACTATTTAAGCTATCGTGGTAGCGCATGGCCATAACATATGCTAAAGAGACAGACAAGAAGATCAGGAATTCAGGGCTAGCTTGGGCTACTTTTGGGCCAGAGCAATGCCTCAGAAGGGGAAGGTGCTTGTTGCCAAGCTTGACAATCTGAGTTGAATCTTTAGAACTCACATACTGGAGGTAGCCAACTCTTTCAAGTTGTCCTTGGGCACACATGACACATGCGTGCGCATGCGCACACGCGCGCACACACACAAAACAAAATAGTATTTAGTAAGCGTTGGTTAGGTGAGGCATGTTGATGGTGTTGTCAAGGTTTAAATTTGCAGAGTAATTTTCTGCCTTCTTGTTCATTGAATTATTGAGAAAGTAGGCATAGTAGAAACATCAGACTACAGTGCAGCGTTTTTTCACGTTCCTCCCTGGTTTTTTGTATGCTCACTTGTTCTTGTTTTATGAAATATCATATGTATTGCTAATGTATCACAATCTGCTTCAAAGTGATTCAAGAAGCATTTCATGCACATTAGTAGAGTCTTGCAAAAGTAAACCTTCAGGGGCTGGAGAGACAGCTCCATGCTTAGGAAGACTTAGCTACTCTTGCAGAGGACCCAGGATCAGTTCCCTACACCCATATTGTAGCTCATGACTACCTGTAGCTCCAGTTCCTGCGGAATCTGATGCCCTCTTCTGGCCTCCATGGGCACCACATGCACACAGTGCACAGATATACAGGTAGGAATATTCACACAGAACACACACACACACACACACACACACACGGGATGGGGGGGTAGGAAGGGAGGGAGGACATAAAATTGAGAATATAAGGGGGAAGGCTATGTGCACAGTGCCCATTGTCTCTTGTTCTTAGGTGTAGGATCTGTTCATCATCACTCCCTTTTGGAAAAGGGCTTCCTTTAACATTTCTTAAAAGATAAATCTGGCATGAGAAAGTAGCACACACCTACAACCAGCACTCAGGAGGCAGAGACAGGTGGATCTCTGAGCTCCAGGCCAGCCAGGGTTACACAGCAAAATCCTATCCCAAACAACAACAACAACATAGGGCTGAAGAGGTGGCTCAGCGGTTAAGAGCACTGACTGCTCTTCCAGAGGACCTGAGTTCAACTCACAGCAACCACATGATGGCTCACAACCATCTGTAAATGGGATCCGACACTCTCTTCTGGTGTGTCTGAAGACAGCTACAGTGTACTCACATATATAAAATAAATGAATTCTTTAAAAACAACAACAAAAACAAAAAACTGAAAGCAACAACAGTAAATCTATTGGTGCTTCATTCATTCATTCCGTTTGTTTGTTTGTTTGTTTGTTTGTTTGTTTGTTTGTTTTTGAGACAGGATCTCACTATGTAACTCTGGCCATCCTGGAACTCACAAAGATCTGCCTACTTCTTCCTCCTGAGTGTTGGGATTAAAAGCACTCTATCACCACAACTGGCTGGTTAATTCTTTCAGCCTTCACTTGTCTAAAACATATCTTTAACTTTATTTTACTATATTTCAGAAAGAGATTTTACATGAACAAAGAATTCTCATTAGACAGTATTTTTCCCCATTAAATCTTACCCCATTGTATTTCAGCTTCCATTATTTTTGGTAAGTTTGCTATTGTCCTTAACTTTGTGCTTTTTTCTTCAGCTGCCTTTTTAAAAAGATTATTTATTTAATGTATGTATAAGTACACTGTTGCTCTCTTCAGACACACCAGAAGAGGGCATCAGATTTCATTACAGATGGTTGTGAGCCACTATGTGGTAGCTGGGAATTGAACTCAGGACCTCTGGAAGAACAGCCAGTGCTCTTAATTGCCGAGCCATCTCAATCTCCAGCCCCTCTTTTTCTGCTTTTATTATTTTATTTTTCAGTAGCATTAAGAAATTCAATGGTAATATACCTTGATACAGTTTTTGCTGTTGCTTGTATATATAGTTGATATTTTGGGCTATGACATAGGTTTAGAGTTTAAAATAAAGTTGGAAACTTTTCAGCCTTTATTTCTTCAATTTTTTTCTTTTATTTACTGTCTTCCTCTGAGGTCTCCCATAATACTTGTATTTACTCACTGACACCTGCCCCACACCTTGTTAATAATGCTAGGCACATGCCTTTAAATCCAGCACTCACAAGGCAGAGAGAGGCAGGTGAATCTCTGTGAATCAAGATATCTACAAAGCAAGTTCTGGACAAGCAGGGCTACAAAGAGAAACCCTGTCTCAAAAACACAAGCAATAATAATAATAATAATAATAATAATAATAATAATAATAATAATAATAATAATAATAGATGATGATGATGATGATGATGATGATGATGATGATGATGATGATGATGATGGTGATGTGCTACTCCTTTAGTCTCTGTCCTGCATTTGGGCATTTCTATCGCAGCGCCTTCAAGTTCACTACGTTTATTTCTCTGTGGTGTCGAATCTGCCGTTCTGTTGCAGCACCTTCAAGTTCACTAGCCTATTTCTCTGCGGTGGATCTTTTTATGCCCACCATTTCTGTGTTTGACAGGCTCAGTGGACATATTAAGTATAGTTATTTCTGTGATGCTGAGGACTGATCCCAGGCCCCATGCATGCTAAGTAAGCACTCTTCTACTGGGTCATGCCCCTGGCCCCGTGATACCGCCTGTGACCTTTGGGTTGGTTTTGATGACTTGTGTTTTCTTTTCATCATGGCTCATCTGTCCCTGCTTCTTTGCATGCCAGACATTGTGAGTTTTAAGCTTTTGGGTAGTAGATATTTTTATATTTCTATAAATATTCTTGAACTTTGCCCTGGGACAGTTATTTTGAACAGCCCAATGTTTTCAAATCTTGCTTTGGAAGGTGCAGCCACTGCCATGTTTATGAGCGGGATAATTTCCCACCATGGAGACAAAACCCTTCTTGGTCCCCTGACAGATGTCTTGTGAGCTATGAACATTTTTCACTCTGGCTCGTGGGAACTAGAACTAGTCCCAGCTCTGTGTGACTCTGAGGTTTGTTCTTTGGTCGTTCAACTGGCATGTATCTAGTCTCAGATGATCTCTGTATGGGCACATGCCCATCAGGACCTCTCCTATTTCTAGAACTTTCTCTTTGTTCAGCTCTCTCCTTCCTGGTACTCATTCTGTCTTGGTCTCCCTAGACACCTACCTCCATGTCCCCAAAGATGGGAGGCTGTCACCTTCATTTACCCCCTAGACTCCATGTCACCTCCATGTCATAACAGGACAGTTTTTCCTTATCTGCAGAGATTGCCATCTCTCCCCTGCTCTCTTATTTAGCAGTCATTCCTGTTACCGAGAACTCTCTTCTAGTTAGAAATCCTTACTATAGCATTCTACAGCTCAGGCACTCTAAAAACATTGAAACAGCCTGTCTAGTTTCTAAGAAAGAAAGAAAGAAACTTGGTTTGAGGAAGAGATGCAGCAAAACACCTGGTGTTTGTTCTGGAAACAGTGAAGAGATCCTTCTAGGAGAGAAAAAGAAAAAAGCAAAGGACAGATAAATTTGGTGGGCAGAAGTCTCTCTTTTCTCTCTAAAAGCTCCTTGTATCTTACGCATTTATTTGCAGTCCCCTGGGTCTGTTTATGGTCTCAGACGCCAACTGTGACAGCAGTTAATCTTCCCAAGATCAGCCCCACAGCTGTGGCAGGAGCCTGGGATGTCTTCATGACCTTGATATTAAAGCAGCTTGGTTCCTGGTAACGTGGACTCATGGCCTTCCCACTCTCCCGTCACATAGGTCAATGACTTACAAGGAGACAAATAAGAAAATATATCAGGGTTTGGTGTTTAGTCTAAAGAGTATCCGTCTGTCAGATTTTGAGCTCAGGAGACAAGTACACAAGTGGTACCACGTCTCGAGAATACATCAAACCCTCTAAACACTCAGTGGTTTAGAGATCCCCAGCACCATAAAACAAACAAACAGACAAACAAACAAACAGACAGACTTTCAGGACTGGAGAGGTAGCAAAGCATTTACTTCGAAAAGCCTGAAGGCTTAAGATCTATCTCAGAATAGACATTTTTCAAAAGCTGGGTGTGTGGTGCATGCTTTTAATTCCAGGCCTGAGACAACAGGATCCCTGGGACTCAGTAGCCAGCCAACTGCTTGGTGAGTTCCAGGCCAGTGAGAGACCCTATCTCAGAACAACTAAAACAAACAAATATACACCCCCCACCCCAAGAAAGCAGAACCAACCCCGAAGCTAAAACAATGTGAATGGCACCTGAAGACAGTGCTCACGGTTACCTCTGGCCTTCACACAAGCATGGACACACATGTATGTCCTCACTGGTGACTGTAGACACACACATGCACATAGATGAACACACTGCGGAGTTTCAGTTCCTCTGAGATGCCTCTGTTGTATCCCCTATTTTGTGCAGCATTTCTTACCGTAAGATTTATTTTCAGTAACCCTGAAAGTCCGATCAGAAGGCACAGGGCAACAGTACATGTACTACAGTTTCTAGAAGATAAAAATATTTCTATTATTTATCTTGTGGTGACCGAGATAAAAGGAATCCAATTCTATGAGCAAAACACTTTTTCATGAATGACTGGTTAATAGGGTTGTTTTGCTTTGTTTTTGTTAAAGACAGAGTTTTTTGTATAGCCTTAGCTATCCTGGAACTAGCTCTGTAGATCAGGCTGGCTTCAAACTTTCAGAGATCTGCCTGCCTCTGCCTTCTGAGGACTGGTGGGGTTTAATTTAGAATCAATGACGTGTTCATATTTGGATGAAGATTTTGCCACATTCCTTGATTTGGAATTATTAGACCTTCAAAGATTTTTCTTTGATATTAATAAAAACATATGCTGTGGTATAAACATATCTTTTAATCACTGGATACAACTGTCCTCTCAGAGGTTTACGGTTTCTCTGTGTAGCCCTGGCTGTCCTGGAACTCACTCTGTAGACCAGGCTGGCCTCGAACTCAGAAATCCGCCTGCTTCTGCCTCCCAAGTGCTGGGATTAAAGGTGTGCGCCACCACTGCCCGACTTTCTAACTCTTTCTGAATTCTAACTGGCTAGTCAACTCAGCTGTTCTGGCTCAAACTTTTCTCCAAGATGACTGATTCAATCTGGCTTCTCTCTTGGCCTCTCCTGAATAGCTCTGCTTCGCCTCATACTAACTTTGGCAGTATGTCTAATCTTCTGGCTCCTTCTCATTCTCTGTACAACTGTCCTGGTAAAACCTCTTTCTTTTCTCCCTTTCTTTCTGTACTGCTCTCTCTTAAGTAGCTTCCCTTTCCTCCCTCTTCTTTTGAGAGCTGGGAATATCCTATTCTGTCAAATCTTTCTCTGATTCGACACTTTGTCTCCCAACTTAATTAGACATCACTTTCAAACATGGGTGCTTTCTTCTACAAACTGACTTTGTCTTCATTGCTTGGGGTTAAAGATATGTGCTAAGGGCATGTCTGTATTCCCAGCTAGAGTGATTAAAGGTGTGTGTTAAGGACTGAGCCACACTATAACTAGAAACAAGGTTTTTTTTCAATAAATAACACACTCTGTTATGGGTCACAATGTGATCAAATATCCTGCAACACTGTGGGCTCTCAAAGGCCAAGGCTCACAACCCAGAACAGTTGGCTTCTTTAATGAAATTGTTAATTTTGATTAAAAATTAAAATTCTAAATCAAGATATATTTGAAGGATAATGTGTGAGAGACATGAGTGACATGAGATGTTTCCAGCAGTGGGTAGCTCTTATGTACAGTGATCGTAGCTTCTAAGTCTAAGCCTGAGCCACAAACTGGGTCACTCCTCTTCCTTTTATGAGTGAGGGGGAGTTGAGACAGGGTTTCTCTGTGTAACAGCCCTGATTGTCCTAGAAATGACTTTGTAGACCAGGTTGGCATCGAACTCACAGAGATCCACCTGCTTCTGCCTCCCACCGAGCCCAACTTCTACTCTTTATCTTTCGGGTGCCATGAAAGAGTGGCTGAAAAACTTGGTTAAGTAATAGGTTTTGTGTTTTTTTTGTTGTTGTTGTTTTGTTTTTGTTTGAGACAGTGTTTCTCTGTATAGCTCTGGCTGTCCTGGAACTCACTCTGTAGACCAGGCTGGCCTCGAACTCAGAAATCCGCCTGCCTCTGCCTCCCAAGTGCTGGGAGTAAAGGCGTGCGCCATCACCGCCCGGCCCCTAAGTAGTAGTTTTTTAAATTTTCATTTCATTTCATTTCTTCCCCCATCCCAATGCTAAGCTAGATGATAGGTGAGTTAAATGACATCGTGATCAAGAAATAATATAAAAGTTCACTTTGATATAAATGATGGTGCTCACCTGTGATCCAAGAAGTAGAGAGACCAAGCAGAAGGACTGCAAATTTTATACCAACATGAGCTAGGAAGTAAGACTCTGTGTGTGTGTGTGTGTGTGTGTGTGTGTGTGTGTGTGTGTGTGTGTGAGACTGAGAGAGAGAGAGAGAGAGAGAGAGAGAGAGAGAGAGAGAGAGAGAGAGGTAGAGGTTGTCAAAGTGTAAGCTGAAAGGCAAGAATCCTTATGCACAACATACACATACCATTTTCCCCAACAACTCTTTCAAACCCCGAGAGGCTTTCTTTTTATTGGTCTATTTTTTTTCTATCACAGCGAGCAAGAACAAAGTTGATGAGGTGGCTGGCAGTCTACTGATGTCTTTATAAAGGTCCTTGTGGTTCCCTAGATTGACCAGCTTCTCTCTCGTTTCATCACAGAAGGTCTTAAAGACCTAGAATTGGTGTCTTTTCTTAGCACAGGTTTTCTGTCTTCCTCTGGTCAGTGGGTCACATACAGTACAGCCCCCCCAGCCAATTCAAATTCTAACCAGCCATCATGTATGGGGACACAAAGTACCCTAGTCATCTTAAGGTGCTGTCAGGGTGTGGGAAGCTAATCATACCTCATCTTACCATGTTCTCAACCTGAAACAGACAGTAAAGCCAGATGGAGCTAAGAAAGTCAGCATCGTCCATAGCGAGACTGTGGGTGGATGGGCGGATGATGAATGTGGATGAAGGATGATAGATAGATGGATGAGCAGATAGATAGATGGATACATGAGTGGATAGATGGATGAATGGATAAATGGGCAGATGGACAGATAGATGAATTGATACAAGTGAACTTGAACCAAAGATAGTAAATATTTTCAGATTAGTATTTCACTTGAAGATTAGGAAGTGCTTTTTTTTTCTTCACTTTTCTTCTCCCTCTTGCTCCAACCCCGCTCAATCTGACCTTTTTTTTTTTTTAATTTATTATATGTAAGTACATTGTAGCTGTCTTTAGACATCCTATAAGAGGGCATCAGATCCTCATGACCTCTGGAAGAGCAGTAAGTGCTCTTAACCCCTGAGCCATCTCACCAGCCACAGCCACAGCTTTTTTATAACCTACTAGTCGAAGACTCTTGTCTTACAGATGAAGAAGCTGAGGTTCACAAAGGCAAAATACTTTTTAAAATGCTTCTTGGAAAAGTTATGATGAGGCAGTATACCTTAGTCCTCTGTCCCCTGGCAGCTCCCATCAGTTAAAGGTATGTAGCAACTAACTTATTACCAACGATATCGCACAGATGTCTGTAAGTGACTTCTACTCATAAATTTCTCTAATTAAAAAGATTAAAAGATTTCTCCATATAACGTCATCACTGGTACTCATGACATTCCAATGCTCTTTCTGGAAAAGGAAAGCCAGTGGCAGAGTAGAAGTTAATGAGTTAGAACAGGCTTGGGAGTTACCAACCCTGATTCTCATCTAGACTGGGTGCCACAGTGGGGTGGGTATAAGGGATGTTGCCCAGGTCCCTGCATTCTTGCCTTGGGTATCAAACTTGAGACCATCTCCACCCTTATTAGTTCTTCACAAAGACAGATGCTTCTGTCTTGTTCTGCCATGTTCTTTGCTTCCTTTCAACCCCTTCATGAGGAGGAGGTAACACCCATCTAATTGGTGAATTGAGAACAGCAGCTCTCACTGTTCCAGTTTTCCTAGGGGCAGAATCAAGTTATTCAGGGTCATCTGTGACTGGTACACTGGGACAAGCCCATCCTCCTTGGAACACTGTGTGTCAGCAGTCGAGGCTGGGAAGG
>JANHMN010000003.1:118368581-118384963 GCA_030674055.1 Rhabdomys pumilio
AATCCCCAAATAGTCATACTGGAGCCTAGGGCATCACCACAGATTTAGGCAAACATACAGGTCAGCACATATTTCTAAGGGTTTGTGGGTAGTGTGTATGCCATGTGTGTGCATGTGTATGTTTGCATGTGCTCACCTGTGTAAGTGTGGAGGGTAGAGGTTGGCGTTGAGTCTTTTCCTATTGCTTTCCACTTTATTTCTTTAATTTTAACTTATTAAAATAAGATAATTGAAGAAGCATCAGATAACTATAACTTGTCAAAATAAAAACAAAACAAAACTGACACTCCAATTCATTACAAAACTTGTATTCCTGGCTCTCTTCCAGACAATGATACAACTGGAGATAGGATAGAGCCCACCTTATTTTGGGGGACCAGGTCTCTCAAAACTTGGAACTGCTGTTTTGCCTAGACTTGATGGCCAGTGAGCCCCTAAGAGCTGCATGATTTTTTTTTTTTTTTTGGTTTTTAGAGACAGGGTTTCTCTGTGTAGCTCTGGCTGTCCTGGAATTCACTCTGTAGACCAGGCTGGCCTCGAACTCAGAAATCCGCCTGCCTCTGCCTCCCAAGTGCTGGGAGTAAAGGCGTGCGCCACCACCGCCCAGCTGCATGATTCTTACTCATCTTCCGGTGCTGGAGTTATACTACAACACTCGGCTCCGTGTGCTATCTAGAGAGCCAAACTCAAGTCTTCATGCTTGCTTAATAAGCAAGCTCCCAACTGAGCCATCACCCAGCCCCAGGCCTATACATTTTAATAAGAATACACTCCACCTTTCCACCCTATGTGTCCTGCATGGATGAGAATGCATATGTGTTGCCTTGTATGGGAAATTCCCTAGTGGATATGGAGAGCAGAAACTTTCCGCTAAATACAGTGTGTCTATAGGTGCGCACACACGTGTGTGTTATCAAAGCTTCTATAAGCTTTCTGTCCTATTTGTTCCTTAATATAACTCCAAAACAGTGACTTTTTAAAACCCTAGATGGAGCTGGAGGAATAGCTCAGCGGTTAAACGGGCATGCTCTCTTGCAGAGGACCTGAGGTTGGCTCCCTATGCCCATGTCAGGTGGCTCACTACCACCTCCAGCTTTAGCTCCAGGGAATCCAATAACGCTTCTGGCCTCTGTGAACACTACACATGTGCACTTACCCACCTATACACAGAACTATAAATAAAATGTTTAAAAATTCAAAGCTTTAGAAAAACTGTATTTCTGTTAAATTCCCCTTAAGTAACTTCTCTCCATACCAGAAAATATTTAATCATAGTACATACATAGAATCACAGCTATAAACAAAGTAAAATAAAATAAAACATACCCTAGAGAAAGAGTATAGGAAGGGAGGTGACCAGACTATTGCAAGTGGAAAGCACATAAGGGTGTTTTCATAATTCTGTGTTGGTCATTACATTGTTTATAAAATTAAAATGCATCTGGATGTGGTGGTATACACCTGTAATCCCAGTACTTGGGAGGTGGAGGCAGGAGGATCAGAAATTTAAGGTCAATCTTAGATATCGAGTTTCAGCACCTCTGGATTACATGAGACCCTGTCTCAAAACCATAAAAATAAAACAAAAATACGCTTAAAATAATTGAGAACTGAACAACATATTCAAACATAGCATGCAGCAAATTGGATCACATTAACTAGGGGGTTGGTAAGTGGTCACAATGCCTGATTCTGAGCCAAGTTCCTCTCAGTTCTCTGAGTGTGTCATAGTAAGCGCTTTTCTCACACATTGCCTAGGTAAGCATATTCAGCTTAGGACAAGCATGATGTGGAGATATTTCAGCTCTCAGGTGATATATGCTGGTTAGGGGAGACATTGCAACTAAGTGACCAGTGATTTGGGGACTATGCCTCACTGTACCATCATAAATTGTGGAGAACTAACTATATTCAAGAATAGACCTCACCAGGCATGGTGACAAATGCCTTTAATCCCAGATCTTGGGAGGCAGAAGCAGATGGAGCTCTATGAGCTTGAAGCCAGCCTGGTCTACAAATTGAGTTTCAGGACAGCCAGGGCTACATATTGAGACCCTGTGTCTAAAACAAAAGCAAAAAAGAATTGCCTTCAACTTCCAATCTCAACTTTTCCCCAAATACCAAAAGATTCCAGAACTTGTTCACCTTTGTTCCACTCTGTCTGTCTGTCTGTCTGTCTATTAAAAAACTCCCTGGGAAGCTGAGGAAAGTGCTTGCCTAGCAAGAATGAGGGCTGAGTTAAGTCCCTGGAATGCACATTTTAAAAATGAATGACAGGATTGTGGTATATGCTTATAATCCAAGTACTGGGGAGATAGAAAGAGACACATTCCTGGAGCTCAGTGGCCAGCCAGCCCAGTCTGTCAGATAGTCTGTCTCAGAAAAATGAGGTATTGAAACTGAGGAGATTGCTCAGCAGATAAAAGTACTTGCTGAGCAAGCATGAAGACCTGAGTTCGAACTCTTAGAACCCACACAAAAGCCAGCTAGCCAGCCAAGCGTCTGTGCCTCCATGCTTCTAAGGGAAGATGGGAGGCAGAGATAGGAGACTCCTCCTGGTGTACACAGCAGAAGAACAGCAATAAGATTCTATCTCAAACAATGTGAGGGTCGACACTCCAGGTTGTCCTCTGGCTTCCACATGCATGTACACACACACACACACACACACACACACACACACACACACACGCACGCACGCACGCACGCACGCACGCACGCACGCATGCACATGTGCACATGAAAAAAATTTCCTGCATTTTTTTAGGAAAAAAAAAAAACACTTTCAATGAATTTCCATATTTCCCTGCTCATTACTGACCTGCATAGAAAGCCCCACACCTGGATCTTTGAGACTTCCTGCATTGGTTTTTGAAGAAGCAAGGGCATGTATAATGATTATGAAAGGAGCTGCATGAGGTCGGTATGTTTTTGTGGGAGGCTCCTGGTAGCCTTTTGGTGGGGATCAGATTGCGGTCATTATGCCTGGATGTGGCTCTATCTTTGGCATCTTGTGAGAACCAATGAAACGATTCATGTTTTCATTGTTGGCAGCACTGGGCTAGGAGGTTCCTGCTCTGCTTCTGAAAGTGTTGCCAGCCTGGATCCGTGCACTGTGTCCCCAGAGGTGACTGAGCAAGGGGAGCACCCCCAGGAAGCCAGGGGCCCAGAAGGTTCTCCACTGCCCAGATCATCACAGGTGTGCCCCTCAGCCTCCATGCCCTTCATCGAGGGCCCCTCAGAAGGTTGCTTGGCAATCTCAGAAGCAGAAGCACCTGAAAATGGTACCCTCACAAATGACCTTAGAATGGGACCCTCTCCCGACATCCCAGGGGATATCTTACCAACATTTACTCCTGAAGTGGATGGCTCCACACAGCATTCAATGGCTGCTAGAACCCCCAGTGCTGAAGGAGACAAAGAGCTGAAGGAAGAGGGACCAAGCTCATCCTCCAGTTGCACTGACCAATTGCCAGGGAATTCCCTAGTTCCTCTCCAGGAGCCAAGGACAAAGATGCTGTATGGAGAGGGTGACCGGCCTTGTGATTTTGAGTTTCAAAGGAAAGAGGATATAGACAACTGTTCCTCCCCCAGAGTCAACCGCCAAAGCCCTTGCTGCCATTCAGCTGGGAATGCAAAGCCCAGCTGTCCTTGAGTCCCCTCCAAACCTTGAGACCATGGTCCCACAAGATTCAGTCCCAAGATCATCAGAGAGAGAAAGAAGCGGAGCGGAGGTGTTACCTACATATTCGGCCAAGAACTTGAAATTTCTCGGAGGCTGCCATCCCTGTAAAAGCAACTCTAGAGCTAGCCCTGGAGCAGGGACAAGCACTGCCTCCCAGGAAAGCTGCCAGCAGAAAATGAAAATGCATCTACCATGTGCAGAGCTGCCCTCAGGCCCACTAGGTCTTACCACAGCACCAGCAGACAGTGGCTCCTGGAAAGAGATTCTGGACACCAGTGATGCTCAGAGCCAACCACAGACAGAGACATCAGGAACTGAGGCCCAGCAAGGTGTCTGTGTGGCAGCAGCCAGCCAGCCAGATAGGAGCTTGCTTCTGAGCACTGAGGTCCCTCCATTCACTAGAACAGAGGAAACACATACAGCTTCAAGTCCCACTACACATCCAGCTGCTTGGAATTCTGTTGCCTCAGAAGAACCCTCAGAGACAGTTTCTGAGACGAAGATGTCAGTTTCTGCAGATCTGGCCGCCACAGAACAGATGGATACATGGGTGGCAGAACCGAAGCCAACATCAGATCTTGGAAGCACACAAGAAGAATCGGAAGGTAACCTCCAGAGGGTTCCTGCATCTTTCTTGCAGGGGCAAAATGATACAGTCCAACAAGGGATGTTGCTGCCAGCTTTTCCCCGTGGCATTTCAAATGAAAGTTCTAGAAAGTCAGCAGGACCAACTGATGGTCCCAAGGCCCCCAAGAATTCTGAAAATAGAGTTGTGGCTAGAGAGGAAAGCAGATCACATGGAGACAACCCTGAGGGACAGCAAGAAGCCATCAGAGCCCTTGCTGGTGCAGAGGCTCAGAACCATGACGAAGAGAAGTCTCAAGCCTTTCATGACAAGCCCCATCTGGAGACTGAGAAAGATGAGGTTTCAAAGCCACACAGTGATGAACAGAACAAGATTGTTCCCAGCTCAGACCCAACACAGCCACTTAGACAGGAGGTTGCTGGCCACATGGATGGGTCCCACTCTGGGTCAGCAGAGGTAGTGGGGCAGGTAGTTACTGAATCCCATGTGACTGACACAGCTACCTCACTGCACAAACTCCACGAGGAGGACCCCATCCTGTCCTCAGCATCGGGTGGGACTGGTGATCACTTTCTTTCCCAAGAAGCCATCTGGGAAAGTTCAAGATTGCAGACCAAAAGCCCCATCCTGCTTCAGGACAGGGGAGGATTGGAAGCAACAGAGTCACTTCCTGCTTCAGAATCTGAGAAAGCAGATTTCCTGCCTGCTACAGCTGTGGATGAGGTACCCAAAGCTGGGGAAATGGAGGATATATTGGAAATAAAGAAAAGCCAGTCACCCTTGCATCAGCCCTGTGACGGGGAAGGCTTGCTGATGTCCCCAGGTCAACCTTATGGACTAGAGAAGGTTGAACTTGGACAGGAAGTCCATGCTGATGCGTCACCTTCCCCCAATGGGAAAGACTCAACAATAGGCGATGGACTTGCTATGCTCAATCTGGAACATGACTATCAGGGAAAACTCTCCTGCCCAGAGGACGACAGTCTCCTACCACCTTCAAAGAACCCTCTCCAGCCATCGCAACTGGACCCAGAAGCATCCATCTTTGCTACTCTCTGTGACAAGGACCAATCACCTACAAATGGACAAAGGGTTTGTCTAAGTGGCCCAGGTCTGAAGAAGCAGAGTACACATCCTTCCCCAATCCCAGTGCCTGAGGATGGAAAGCCTGAGGAGGATGTGAATTTGTCTACTCAAGGAGGAAAGGAACTGGGGTCAGAACTTCCCTCCAAAGGCAGTCCATGCAATACTCCAAGCTCATCATCACCCAATGATACAGTTCTGGGAGGTGCACCATCAGAGATGTCAGAAATGTCGATCCCACTGGGACAAAAGTTGCCTGCACTAGGGGGGATTGAGCAAGGGGGCACAGGCAGAAGCAGTCAGCCCTCGGAGATCCTGCCTCCTGCAGCAGACACCTCTCTTACAGGAAACTCGGGTGGAAAGGATAGTTTCTTTATTGGGCAGAGGCTGAGCAAGTCCCAACAGGAGCTGACTGATACTTTGAAAACAGGCAGCCAGCGTGAAGAAGCACGTTGTGGGGACTCGGGCATTTCTGAAGCCAGTGACGTACTGCCTCTGCCTCAGGGCTTGGATAAGACAGAGACAGCAAGTAGAAACATAGTGGAGGCCCCGCCTTGTCCACTTGACTCAGTAGCTCTCCTGGATACAGCACACCGCTCTCCAGACCCAGTGCCTACCAGTCCCAGAGTCACACCCACCCAGGATGCCCTAGGGAGCAAGGCCTGTGATGAGACCCAGACAGAGTCAGCCCCACAGCTGGAAATGGAGCAGCCGGCCACTTTGGGTTCAGAAGAACAGAGTCCTCTTGGAAGTTTCCAGAGAGCAGAGGAACAAGATGATAAAGGTGGATCTGCGGAGGTGAACGTCGATGCCAGCAAAGGAGACTCTAGGACCCAGCAGGCTTCAGAGGCACCAGATGCTGCTCTGTGTAGTAGCTTCTTTCAGACTGACCAGAGCCTCACTTCTACCCTGAATGAGCCATGCCAACTTGTACAGCTTGAGCCCAGCTGTGGGGATGCCTTGCTGCCAGCTGGAGAATCAGATGGGATTCCCAGAATTACTGTGGATGTTCTAACACACCACACTGTTTCAGACCCACAGAGCCTTCTGCCGGCTGAATCACCAAAAGAGATTGTGCCTGACACCCCTTACCTGCACATCAGTGGTGAGAACAGGAAGGATGCAGAAGAAGGCAGCATGAGAGTTGTTTCCACTGAGGACCCCAGAGCACCTCATGAAAGCCCTGTAAAGGAGCCTCCACCTGCTTTGGAAAATGACACCCCTGAAAAGATACCTGCTGTCTCCTTCACCACCGTCTTACAACCAGGAACTGCAGGTGGGGAAATCTCGGCAGCAGGGGATAGTAATGGTATCCCCCAAGCTGGAACCACTGAGGGACACGTGAGTCTCATGCCCTACCTGGACAGAATGCCTCTCCTGATCAGAGATGAGGAGAAAGCAAGAGACACGCATGTGGCTGGCGCTCCAGAAGTAAATGCCAGGCCCTCTGAGACTGCAGCATGCCCTGCTAGTGAGGAAGCAGCAGGAGAGACAGAGGGTAACAGGGAGAGGGAGGTAGAACTGACATCAGATCTGAGGGTTGTTACATCAGGTAGTGAGGGTGCAGGTCCCAAGCAGACCAGCATAATAGCGAGGCTTCCTGACTTCAGGGAGCATATCACCAAGATCTTTGAACAGTCGGTGCTCGGAGCCCTGGCTGCCGATCGGCCCTCTAGTATGCCTAGTAAAAAGTCAGGAGTTCCAAGGAGTGTGCTGGTTGAGGGATCCGATGCCTCACTGAACTCAGAAAAGTTTCTAGATGGGGCTCAAGAAGTGGCTGCTGCCCCTCACCCTGCACCTCCTGCAGGTGTCCAGGTGGAGAAGAAGCAAGAGTCAGCTGTTGAGGTTGAGGTTTCTCGTCCAGTTCCCCAGGACCCAGCACCAGAGAAGCTGGTGAGTCTGGTGGAGACAGCCTTGGAGGAGAGCCTGCCAGGTGCCAGTGTTGAAGGAGAGGTGACCTGTGGCCCACTGACAGTGACAAGTGAGAGGCTAGAGGGGACTGGGGAGCCTGGCCAGGGAGCTCCGGCTCACTCACAGCAGGCAAGAAGCAGGCAGGGGTTAGCAGTGGGCCTTCCCTCTTCTGCAGCTGTTCAGGGGGTACCAGCAGAGAGAGCTCCTGGCTTCCCTGTGGCTCCCCAGAGCCATGGAGATGCAGAGGAGGCTTCTTCTCAAGGTGACAAAAGCCATTCTGTAAAAGAGCACCTGGAAACATTGCCCAGGAACAGTCAACACAGAGAAGATGGTGCCCCGGACCCTGCTCACACTAAGGGCCCAAGTAATCTGTCAGGATCCACCTGTGCCCTGAATGGCTCTCCTCACGGAAGCGGTTTGAATGTACCTGAATCTAGCAGTGAGCCCTGGATGCCTTCCACACTTGAGGTTGAAAGACCGATTGAAGTTCCTGTTGGTACTGCAGACATGCAAAATGTGCTGAGCAACCAGGATGCCCCCAAAATGTTGGCTGGAGAAGTGTTGGCTATTCCCCTGGATCCTAGCAAAATGACAGGAGCTGCTGCGGAAGCAGAAGGTGACATCACACCAAGCAGGGCTGAGACCTGGGCATGTGTGTCTGGTGACCTCCCTGAAACAGGTACTACAAGGATGCTTCCCGGTGTGACAGGTGACTCAGCACAGCCCGGGAGCTGTCAGGACTCAGGATGCTCCAACAGGGCTCCGGCGATGGAGGACACAGCCACCCATCATGGGGACAGCCAGGCTGGATACCAGCAGGCCAAGGAACAGCTGGGCCCTCAGCTCCCTGCTCCTGTAAGGTATGGGAAGACAAGTGTCTCTTCCCCTCCAGAGCCTGATGAAAGCAAAGATGAGAAGCTGCACCTCTCGGCTCCAGAACTCCTCACTGACAGGTACTTGTGTGCAATGCTCTTAGGTTCAGATCCACTATGATCCCTATTCTCATGCTAAGTGAATCAAACTGACAGGTGATTTCAGGAGGCCTGGTTTCCTGTATGGGAAGGGTTAAGTGGCCCCCCTTATCCTTTCAGGATGAGCTAGGATTCTGAAAAGTGTGGGAGGGGTGGTTGGAGGCATGGGAGCTACTTGGATGACATGTCTTATTCCTTTCCTTGTGCTTTAATTCATCTAAAACCACTGGGAAAGTGTGAAGTGTTGATGGGCTGTGCGTGATTGGGTGGTAGGCTGCAGGCAGTCATGCTTTCCAGAGTGCATGGTCCAGAGTGCAGACACAGCTGCTTTCAAATGTGGAATCGTTTAGGTAGAAGGGCCCTATATGATTCAAAGCAGCTCCAAGCCCCTGCTGCCTAAAGCTCTCTTCTCTTCTTCTTAGAGATGTTGGTATAGTGGCCACTGAGTCTTTATTGGGAAATGTGCTTTTTAACATAGTTGGCTCTCTCCAACTATCTGGTCCTAGCAACCACTTTCTTTCCTCAAAAAGAGCCCAGGGCCTGGCTCAGCCACCTTACCTTCAGTTCCAGAGACATATGCTCTGAAAGGCTTTTCAGTAGAGGCCAGAGACTTGGGAGAAGCAGAAAGGTCAGTGACACAAAGCCCATGGCACCTTCCTTAGACAGATGTGCTGTTGGCTTCATGAAGGATAGTAGTGTTTGTCTGTTTGAGAGTGTCTTAAGTAGCCCAGGCTAGCCTCGAACCCATCAAGCTGAGGATGACTGAATTCCTGATCCTCTGCCTCCAATTCTCAAGTGCTGAGGTTGTAAACATGCCCCTCCATACATAATTTTCTGTATGCACTGTTGTCTATGAGAGGAAGCCAGAGGTGGTGAGAGACACCTGTAGTACCAACACTTAGGAATTAAGGCAGGAGAATCAGGAGTTTGCCTCAAGTGTGTGTGAGGAGGTGAGGCAGGTAAGCATTTCTGTCCTCCGTGCACTTCAGTAATGCAGTTCTGAAGTAATGACTCAGAGAGCAGCATTGCTGGCTGAAGGGATGCTTGCTTTCATACCTGAGCTCTTACCTTTAACAACAAAACAATTCCACTAAGCTATAATCCATACAACATATAATTCACTCATTTAAAGTCTACATGCATATACCCCACACACAGACACAAGACACACGCACAGTACAAGTTTTAGTGTGCTTAGAGTCCTATGATGAAGGCCATGATCAATCGCAGAACTGTTGCACACACCCCCAAAAAGCTCTAGAGCCCCTAGATGTCACACCCTACTCTCCTATGTCCTTAGCATGGGCACACACTAATCTAGTTTGGTCCCTTTTGAGGCTAATGGGTCAATACTGCCTTAATCTCTGAAGCAAGAGTTGCTCATCACAATGGAAGCCACGTTCCACAGAGATCTTCAGACAAGGAGGGTGGATGACAAATGGAACCATGCTCTTCAAACCTTACCCCTTGCTTTTTACCCCAAGGGAGTGAGTGCTGCCTGTGAGCTTGCAGAAGCTGCTATTTACATTTATTCTTAAGGGACAGGGAATCATGGTGGACATGACATGGTGAATAAGCTTTGCTGAATACTTAGACCTTTGGTTGTTGAAGTGCGTGCTCTTCTCTCTCTCTTTCTCTCCCCCCCTCTCTCTCTCTGTGTGTGTGTGTGTGTGTGTGTGTGAGAGAGAGAGAGAGAGAGAGGGAGAGAGAGAGGGAGAGAGAGAGAGAAAGAGAGAATGTGTGTTAGAGTCTAAATTAGTACCTGTGTTGTATTCCCTACCAACAGCTGTGGGTGTTTTGCAAATTATTTGATTCATATTTTCACATGCTGAAAGAATGCATGGTCACCTGTTTTTCGAGTCTCAACACTTCCCCCAGCTCCCAGCTGCTTCTGCTGCTCCACGAGGACAACTCCCACGACTCTGGGCCAGCATATGTGGCCTGAGCTGTCCAAATGATTTTATTTGAACCATCTCCTGCAGCACTCACTGGCACATATCTCCTGCATTCCAACTTTAGATGTAGGGAAAATATCTGTGTAGCCAAGGAAGTCTCTTCTTCCCTACAAGACGGTGCCAATACCTTCCTCCTCAGCATCCGCAAACACTTTATCATCTTCCTGGGGAAGCTTGGGGTCAGGCTTAGAGGAGTCCCAGAAATAGTTCATGACTCAGTGTTTAAATCACTTCAGAATTTAAAGTAGTATTTTCTGAGTAAATACTAGAAATTAGGGTGTTTTTTTTTTTTCCTGCCACATTTGTAAAGTATAGAAAACCAAAAAGAAAAGAGAGAGCTGGAGAGGAGACTTCATGATAAGGAGCCCATAGAAGACCTGAGTTCTGTTCCTTGAACACACCTCAGCAGAGGCTCACAACCACCTGTAACTCTAGCACCAAAGGTTCTGACTCCCTCTTTTGGCCTCCAAGGGCACCTGTACTCACATCCACATACCCAACCACACATGAACATATAATTAAAAGTAAAAAATAAGTCTTAAGAAAAAAATTACAATTACCGGGCACTGGTAGCACATGCCTTTAATGCCAGCACGTGGGAGACAGAGACAGGTATCTGTGAGTTTGGAGCCTGGTCTACAGAGTAAGTTCTAAAACAGCTAAGGCTACAGACTTGTTACTGTTGTTTAGAATTGTAGAATAATTTCACTTACTGAAATATATAGGCATTTTTTCCTCTGCCACCAAAACTCTTTACAAGGCAAAGTCGTAACGGTGAGCACAGAAGGATTGATCCCAGTCTTCGCAGCCACAGGATCTCGGGTGCTGTCATGTCCTCCTAGTGAGACTTTTATGTGATCTGGAGCTTCCTTTTCCAATGTGGCAGCTCCCATCTGCCATGTGATGTGTGAATGTGTGTTGTTTAAGGTAGCATACACCTGATTTTGATGATTTAGTATTTCCAAAAGAGAGAGTGCAAAATATATTGTTAATTGCTTTTGTGCTGTTTTTCTGTGAGATGATAATATTTAGAATTTTAAGGATGTCAAAATGTATTGTAAAAATTAGCTTGGTTTCTTTTCGCATCTTGCCAAGGCCAGGGTGTACATGACTGGGGCAATGGAAAAGCATGTAAAAGTCAAAACCAGGAGCTGTCTATGGGAAAGGGCTCGTGGATGCAGACAGAAGCTGTGTGGTAAAAGTCAAGGCCAAGACCCTTCTCTGCTCCTCACTGGTTGCTACACAGAAAACCTCAGTTTATCTGTAGTGCAGAAATGACAGCACGCATATCTCCTTCACCAGAGGGTCAAAAGAAATCTCTGATTCAATGGCCCCACTGGTATACCCTGGTACTTGGTGGGTTAGGCTCCTGTGGTTTTGTGATAGGCTTTCCTAGTATGGTGAGCTCAGCTCCCAAACATCACCAAACACCAGTGTGGAGATGACTCCTGGGATCTTTGTATGTGTACCCAAGTTGAGGCTCCAATCTACCAATTTCTGTTTTCCAGGATTGAAGTTTTTTTTTCCAAGTTGAAATATCTTGGGTGGCAGCTAGGCTCACCACTATACCATCAATACTCAAAGACACCATCACCCCACCACCCTAAGATAACGTAATGGCTGAGATAAAACACCTTTTCACCCCCATTCATAGCCCACAGTGATCGTACCTGACACTAGCTAACATTTTTGGGGATGGCTTGTCACTGGGATGCTTTGTGTGTCTTGTGTGTGCCCATCGTACCTCAGCATCAAAATGATGTTTCAAGTTGCATTTCCCATCAAACCCAAATCTCTACTCCCCTGTTAGGAGGTTGGGGAAGTTGATCTCACAGAATCTATGGAATGAAAACATCTTGCTGATGGTAGCACTTGTCATCTTCTGTATCTTAGGCAAATGCTCACCCCCTGAGCGAAAGATAACCAGGGGCCAGTCCTGTCTTCTGTATCTGAGAAGTGTCACTTTTGCTCTTTTGGCAATGAAAGGATGAGTTGAAAACCAGTCTTACATAGCCATGTAGAAGTGGGTGCTGTCTGTCATGTGTGTGTGTGTGTATCATGTGTGGTATGTATGTATGTATGTATGTATGTATGTATGTATGTACAGATGGATGAATGGATCTACCTGTTTATGTATCTATTTACCTTCCTATCTCTATCTATCTATCTATCTATCTATCTATCTATCTATCTATCTATCATCTATGTATGTATTGACTTTCTACCTACCTACCTACCTACCTACCTACCTATCATCTATCATCTGTCTGTCTCAGAGCTACAATATTCAACTGGCACTGTTAGTAGTAACAAGCCACAGTTTGTATCTTTTCAGTCGTGGTCACTCATTCTGAGAAGCCAACTCAGATAGCGTATTTGCAGAGTATTTCTGGACATAGTGTAATCCTGATCTGGCTACAAGCCTGAGACCTGGCATCAGAGACAGGTCATGTTGAGAACTGACTTGATATCACTGTTGTGGACCATCTTCTGTGCTGGTGGAATTGCTAGTATTTAGAATTTTAATTGTTAATGTTTAGTCAAGTGGTTGGGAATCAGTCTCGGACACTGCCGAGATTCTACAAAATTTAAAGTAGAGGTGTTGTCTTCAGTTCCACATGGGACAATGGTCAGCCAGCCATGCACTCCAGTTATTAGTGCATTTTCTCTTTGAGGCGGGATCTCACTGTCTAGCCCTGCTGAACTGGAACTGACATGTAAACCAGGCTGGCCTTGAACTCGGAGAGATCCGCTTGTCTTTGTCTCTGGAGTGCTGGGATTAAAGGTGTACACTACCATACCCGGCTCAATTATTAGTGAGTTTTAAGAGAATCAAAACATGTTCCCAGATGCTTAGTCTCTCTGTGAAGATCTAGGCTCCTCACAAAGGGCAGCTGGGTTGAAAAGTTGAAAGAACTAAGAGACAGCTGGCTGCTTGCCGAGGAAGCCTTGGGGGAACCTAAAAGCCACACGGAGCCGCTTCTCCTCTTCCCTCCCACGCCATCTTCCCACACGGTCTCTGATTCTTCTTTCTCAATATCATCTAAAATTACAAGCAGTGACACCAGGTTTTCAAGTTAAGAATAAGGGTAGAGGATGCCACGGCTGTGCAGATTAAGAAAAAGAAAAAAAGTTACCCAACAGAGCTTCTTCAGCAGAGCGAGCAATGAGAGCATGCATGCACACCCACGCACCCACCCACGCACACTCTCTCACTGAGCCTCCTAGCTTTGCTTTTAGAGCAATATTCTTCTAACACAATAGACTGTCAGGAAGATAAAATAACACCTTCCTGACTGAAGTGAGGTACTTTCAAGATAAGACCTGGTCTTCAGTGGGAACTTTCCACAAATGGTGGCGGCTACCCTCCTGGAAGAACAGGGGCCACAGGAACCCAGCCAGTCTCTAGTCATGTGCCTCTGTTGCTATCTGCCTGCTGGGTTCCACTCACCGTGTTCCACCCACAAGGAGCTCTTCCATGGACTTTGAACCCACATCAAAATGTATTTAGGAAACCCAAGACAGCAGGCGGGTGGATTGGGGTGGCAGCAGCCCCCCAGTCACTGTGAGCAGTCCTATAAAACACTCCAGAAGCCCTTTACCATGGAGCTTTGTGCTCAGAGGCTTTTGTGTTTCACAATGAAAACCAGTTTCCTAAGTGATGAATCTGCCCTTTGAAAAGGTGCCAAGTCTCCTTATGAGGTGCCCAGTCTCCTCAGAGGCTGAGGTGGGAACACCATCGCCTTGACTAACAGCTCTTCCCTCTTGCTAGTCCTTCTGTTGTGACCTCTGCCCACGCTACACCTGGTCTCAGTGCAGAGATGACCGCTCCTTTACTGGAAAGTCCAGAGCTGGTCTCAGGGCCAGGTGGTCATTTTCCAAATTGTGTATGGCCAGGCTGACATGGCTCTTCTTGCAGCCCTTCATTCCTGTCAACAGGGGATGCTACATGCAGGCTTGACTTAGGAGGAAGGCTTGGGAAATGGATGCTGAACATGCTACCTGGTTAGTGCTGGAATAAATATAAAACTGGAAGCATTCTTTTGGGGCCACATACTAATAGGAGGAAACGGAGGCTCCAAATAGGGAAAGCCTAGGGCCTGGTGCTAGAACTGGCCTCTGGCCATTTTAACATCTAATATGGTGTTCCTCTTGCACATATGGGCTGGGCCTGTGGGGCAGGACTCCCTGCCAATCGCAGCCACCTCAACACCCGTCTGGACCTTCCAGAGAAGACTACATGGCTAGGGTCCAGAGTAGGACACACGCAGACCTGAATATTAGCTGAGTTCAAGTTCTGTGACCTCAAGAACTGTTGTGACCCTTTCTGGATCTGCTTACTAACTATACCATGGGGCCATACACAGAACTGTGGTATGGTTGGAATGAAGAGAGACACTGTGTCAATGGCATCCGAGGTTAAGTCCTCTGTGTAAAGTTCTCTCACCCATTTCCCTCTCAGGACAGAAGTCTTCATACCTAGCTTGGCTCCTGTGTCTTCTCAACCCATAGTGAGGCTCTGTGTGTCTCTCTGTTTTTTTAGAAGATAAATGGAGGCTCTAATATGTAGCCTGGTCAGAGAGCTAGGACTAGAAGCTTTCTTCTGAGATTTCAAGTGAACATTAACTCAGTGGATTTTGGGAGAGCTGCGAGTCTTGAATCAGCATGTCCATTGAAGCCTTCTGTAGAGATAGAATGTTCTGGATCTCTCCTATCCAATACAGTAGCCACTAGATTTGTGTGTGTGTGTGTGTGTGGGTGTGTGTCTGATGGCTAGTGATGGGAGCTCGGGAGATGGCTCAGTGGTTGAGAGTACTTGCTGAATTGGTTCCCAGCAGCTATGTGATGGCCCACAACCATCTGTAACTCCAGCTCCATGGGGTTCGATTCCCTCTTCCATCTTTAGAGGGGCACTAGGCATGTGCAGAGTGCATGTACATACATGCAGGTATATATTTTAAAATTTGAGGCTAGATTTTTTTGTTCTCTCTCTCTCTTTCTCTCTCTCTCCCTCTCTCTCTCTCCCTCCCTTTTCTCCCTACTATCCCTCTTGTTTCTTCCCCTTCTCTCTGCACTTTGCCCTCCTCCCATCCACACCCCACACCCTATGGCAACTTCCCTGGCCTCCTTCCTTGAGGCCAGTGAACTTGCCCAAGAATTTAATAACCCTGTTTTTAATATATTCTATTTAAAAAAAGAAAAGAAAAGAAAAAATTGAGGCTGTTATCAATGAGGATCCAAATTGTTAGCTTAGATTAATGGGGCTGGAGGCTCCTGTCAGGGGCAGCCTAAACAGAGTCCATAGTGTTACCACATCTGTAAAAGAGCTGTGTTTTCACCACCTGAGCAGGAGAGAATTCTGGGGGTGAAGCTCTGGAAATCTCTCATATACCTGCTGGTGCTCAGGTGTTAGGTTCTCCCTCCCCACTACCCCTTCCCTCCCACTGCCTAGCACTGTGAGTGGTGGAAACCACAGTCCCTCCAGACATACAAGGCAAGCAACCTACCCCCAGCCGCCACTTCTCACCCTGGGCATGTGTGGCTGCAAGGTACAGTCTGAGGTCCACTCATGTGGGCCAGCACAAAAGGTCTTGATGCGCTGACTTAAGCAGTATGCTGGCCTGAGATCCTGCCTTTGCTTGCTGACCACACACTCAGGCCTGCAGACCTGCTTGTCTCTGAACTGTCAGTGTTGCAAGGCAGTCCCAGGCCATCTGGGTAGTTGGCACCAAACAGGAACCGTCTCTCCACACCTCCAAGTGGCTGGATCTGCCAGGGTGCTTCTTGCTGGTTCTAGGGGGAATCCAGAATGGGCAGAGGTGCATTAGTTAATGTTTCTGTGTTGTTCTTGTCCTGAGAAACTGGCAGGGTCAGAGAAAGGCTTAATGTGCGAGATCAACAGGCCCCAGCTCAGTGTCCTGATGTTGACTTCAGTTTGCTTTTTCTTCCTGCCTGTTTCTACTACACACACACACACACACACACACACACACACACACACACACACTCCCTCCCTCCCTCCCTCCTTCTTCAGGGTCTCATCCTTTCAACACTCACTGTGTACCCCAGACTCCTCAAACCCATGGGAATCCCTACCACCTCAGCCCTCCAAGTGCTCAGATTACAAAAGTGATCTACCATGCCCTTTCTTTCTTTCTTTCTTTCTTTCTTTCTTTCTTTCTTTCTTTCTT
>JANHMN010000003.1:118384973-118445000 GCA_030674055.1 Rhabdomys pumilio
CTTTCTTTCTTTCTTTCTTTCTTTCTTTCTTTCTTTCTTTCTTTCTTTCTTTCTTTCTAATACTTCTCAGTTATCTGGTGTTAAATACTTTAGCAGCCCATGGAGTCACATGTACATGGCAAACACATTTTGCTGTTTGCAGAGAAGGCACTGGAACGGGTCTGGTTACTGCTTTGCTTAATGTCTTTCATTTTTTCAAGGCCAACATGAGGGGGGTGGGATAAAAATATCAGATGGGCACAGTATCCTCTGCAGAGTGGGCTAGAAGGCACTCTGGTGCCAGGTGGCTCTGGTCAGCACTGACTTTTCAGGCCAGGTCCCCCATCTCTGAGGAGGATAGCAAGATACTGCAGGTGCTCCAGGTGAGCAGGGAGAGAGCAGGGGAAGGTACAGGATATGGGGGCTTTGGAAGCCCTCATGTTGGGCGGTGACCTATCTGGAATGCACCAACTCTCAATGATTTTGCAGGTGAACAGGACTGATTATCTCTCTTGGTAGGATAGTAGTGGTAAATAGAAAGCAGGTAAGGAAGACACAAGCCACACTACCCAAAGTCAGCTCACAGCAAAATGCGCGACTGTGGCTGTAACAGAGCAGAGGCCATTAGCTCTTGCCGGCTGTGTGGACAAGAACCCTGAGCTGTGAGCATCTGTGGACAGTGGCATTCCCACAGCCAACTCGGCAGTTACCTAGTGAGTGTACACCAGGCTGCAAGCTGACAAGGAGAAGCCAGTATCTATCTTCACCAAGGAAGCTCTGGGGTGGGCATTCAGGTTACACTGGGCGCAGGCTCCTCCCCTCGAGAGGATGTGGGATAGAGAATTCGTAGGCAAGTTGTCTCATTGAAGCTCATTTCTCTGGTGTAATTTGCTCATGCCTTGCCAAGGTCTCAGCAGAGAAGTCAGCCCTGGGTACCTGTCTGGTCCCCAGGTGCCCTCTCCAAGAGATAGCACATCCTCCAGCTGCCCGAGCTGCAGTGACCTTACACACAGGTTGGAAAGTTAGATGTCTGGGTCCTCAGCTCTTGGTCTAGTCATGGCAACACGGATAGACAGTGGGTCTTGGCCTCTGGCCAAAAGGCTATGCCCTGTTCCTATTTCCTAAGGAAATTAGGCTTGCAGGGCCTGGATCTTGGTTACCTAGCACCTGATACGCTGTGTGACTCCCTAAGTCTACTGAATAATTAAATGCAACCTGCTATCAGGCGAATTTGGGGTCAGACCAGACTTCAGAGGCCACCAGCCTCTTCAACATTATGCAAGTTCTTGAGGACTGTTTCCTCATCCGGAACAATGTGCGACACTTGTGACCTCAGAGAACAACTATGGAGATTATATAAAAGTAAACATACATTGGGCTGGTGAGTCGGATCAGAGGGTACAGGCGCTGCTTGCTAAGCCTAAGGGCCTAAACCTGCGTGGTTCAAGGAGAGACCTACACCTGCAAGTTGTTCTGTGATCTCCACACATACCCTCCCACAGATACTGCACAAATACATAATAAAGGAATAAAGTATAACAATAGCACATATAAAGATCCCATCAGTTTCTGTATGACTCTAAGCACCTAAATATCAGGGGTTATTTTCATTAATAGTATTGTATCATCATCATCATCATCACCATCACCACCACCATCACCATCACCATCATCACCATCGTCCTTGTCATAGTCAGACTGGTGATAACACTATTAAGGTGCCTGAGTAACGTAGTAAAGACTGTATTTTCACACAGTGGCTAACAGGAGCTTGCTGAGGTTCACATACGTCTGCTCTGCATTCCTTGGCACATGCCAGTCCCCTCCCACTCCCCCAACTACCCCATCTTGTAGCCGCAGCCTTCGGTGTTGCAATATCTTATTGGAGGCAAGGTCAAACCATCTGGCACTCATGGAGAAAGCATTCTCTTGCTTGTGGAAACCAGGGCTTTGGGGTTAACCTCTCACCAAGAGCGGCTGCAAAAGCCTCCAAGCTAACATTAGTGGGTGAGCAGGGGCGCAGCCATGGGAAGGGAACCCTGGGCTCCTTAACCATTTTGGCAGGATCCTCAGGACTGCCAGCCCACCCAGGCCTCCTAGAAAGTAGGGAGTGAAAAGTATCTGACCCTGCTGCCTGCTGGGCACCTGGCAAATGATCAAGCGGTGGTAGTAAATACTCAATGCCCAGAGCTGGCACATAGGACTTGAGGGAGATGGGGATGCCAAGCTTGGCTATGTCAGATCTCAGACATAGGTCAGACTGCCTTATCAGGCCCCCAATGGAGATGCCTCTCTGGCTCTAGTAACTGGCAGTAAGGATGCTAGCCTTCGCAATGGACATCACTTGATGACTGGCTCAGCCATTCACACTAAAACTAGATGAATCTTCAGGGACCTTCAGCCTCACTTTACAGATAAAAGGCCTGAAACCCAGAGAGAGTATATGACTTCTCTGAGTCTTTTAGGGAACCACTTATCCAACTGTCATCAGATGTGACTCTTTAGCTTCATCCCCCCTGGCACTGCAGCAAACCGTCCACTCCTTTGCAACTTAGGGAGCACCCCCAGGGAGGACCATAGGAGCTGATGTTCCGGATTGTTTTATGGAGGATCTGGTAGTTTATCCAAGGTAATCTTGATCTTGGCTATTGTTGAAGGAAGCTGCTCCTGCAGGTTCACTCTGACTTTTTTGTAAAATAAGTAGGCTGGAGTTTCCATGCCGTGCGGCTGGCTCTCCTTTGCTGTGTCTAGATGCTTTTGTGGGAGAGGACTGCAGGCAAGCAGTACTGGAGCACTGGCGGATTCTCTAATTTACAGCAATGTGGGGAATATGTGGAATGCTGACAAAGAAGGAGAGTCTCGAGTAGAGCCCACGAGGGAAAAGATCCGCTGAAACCTGAACTTCATCTCCTGACTGGCAAGTCTGCACGCAGTCCATTGAGGAAACCTCAGAGGAGAGCGCTGTCTGGGTCAAGTTTCTCTGTAAGCAGGGGCTGTGCATCCCTCGGAGATACTGTGCTGTTTTTCTCAAAGGTCATTGCAGGACTTGGTTTGGTTTTGCCTGAAGATGAGAAAAGTACCTGTTAGAAACCACCAGGCTCTACCTAGAACCAGTGTTTATAACTTTTAGTCTCCTGTCTTCCTGTCTGTGGAGAGGACTCTGGTAAAATGGCCCCAGGTGGGGGAAATCTAGGCTTTTGGAATTTTTTTTTCCTTTGAGTTTTGAATGTGGAATCCAGGGACGATAAAAATGGGAAAACTGGCCATTGGTTTTGAAGCCTAACCAAGGTCATTGACGTCCTTTCTTTTATGTCCTTCTCCCTTTGTCGGAATAGGGACAAGAAATGTACAAGTGCAGAGGTAGGGTCAGACTCCAAGGCACTCACTGGCAAGCTGGCACCCCAGTGAGTCTGAGGCAGTGGCCAGAGCTACGCACTCTCATCTCTTGTGTGCACGTGTGTGCACGTGTGTGTGTGTGTGTGTGTGTGAGAGAGAGAGAGAGAGAGAGAACACAGAGTATATGTGGTATATGTATGTGGTGGTTGTGTGTGGTGTATGGGTGTGGTGGTTGTTGTGGTGTTTGTGTATGGTGGTTGCTGTAGTGATTGTGTGTGGTGATTGTGTGTGGTGGTTGTGTGTGGTGGTTGTGTGTGGTGTATATGCACAGGTGGAGACCAGAGGAAAACACTGGGCGTCCTCTATCACTATCTTACTCCTTTGAGACAGGGTCTCTCCCTGAACCTGGAGCTCACAGCTTCGAATTTTTCAGCTAGGCTGGCAGCCAGCAAGACCTCGAGATCTTCCCATCTGCCTCCCATAGTGCTGGGTCTGCAGACACATGTGAGCCTGCCTGGCTGGTTACACAGGGCCTGGGGTGCAAGCTGGTCCTCGTGGCTGTATAGTGAATGCTCTCAATGACATCAAACCTTCTCTCTATCTCTCTGCCCTCTGATTTCTCAGACCCTTCTGCCTGTCCCACTCCTCCCCCTGCTCCTGGGTCTGGAGGGGACACTGTACTTTAATAGTAGATGCTTGACAGATGAGGTTCCCATGAAGCCTTCCTCCTTCTCCAGTTACCCAGAATCCCATTAGTCTTTGCCCAAGGAGAGAGAGGCTTTTCTGCAGCCTGGCTCCAATTTGAACAGCTGTGCCCTATTTTGTTGACTGGCTTTTCATCCTCTGCCAAAAAGGTTGGGTGTTTTGAGGTAGACAGACCTAGGTTCAAGTCCTGTCACTTATTCATAATAGGAGAGTTGTCTCTTAGTCTCTTCTGGTCTGTTCCCTCAACTAGAAGATGGGTGTAAAATTGGTACCTACTTTGTGAGAGATCAGTGCCATAGTGTGTGAGAAGGGCTTGCTCAGTGCTGACCCAGTCATGGATTCTGTGGATATTTGTCACTGTGGGAGAGTGTGGGGAGGGGCAAGGACCATGCTGGACCCCTAATCTTCAGCATAATGAATTACACACAGTAGGCTCTCACCAGATGAACAGTGTGTCTCACTGGCAGATACAGGTGTGTCTGGTTCTTCTATTAAGAAGAAAACCTGTTGGCCAACTAGTTCAACAAACAGTAGAGTCATCACAGTTAGAAGCCATTCACTCACCCAGTCATTTACACTTCTTACACACGGGCCATAGTCTGGACACTCTGGGCAAAGTCTCTCAGCTTTAGCACTGCTGACATTTTGGCTGGCTAACTGTTGTGAGAGGCTCTCTTAGGCATAGAAGATAGAAGCACAGTAGTAGTATTAGATCAGTCCCATCTCCCAAATTATGACAGGTGATATGTTTCTTAGGGCCTAGGGAGATATCGAGCTCTGTGAAAGCATGAAGACCTAAGTTTGACCCCCAGCACCTGTGTCAAAAACTTGCAGGGAAACACAGGCTGATAACATGGATTCCTACTGCTGATTGGCCAGCCAGCTGAGCCTAATTGGTGATCCCTAGGGCCCAAAAACACAGTGGACAAGGCTAGAGAGACGGCCAAGTGGGTGAAAGCATTTACTCCTCTTCTAGGGTACCCAAATTCAGTTCGTAACACTCATATCAGGTGGCTTGAAACCACCTAAAACTCCGGTTCCAAGAGGATCTGCTACCTCTGGCTTCCAAGGTCACCTGCACTCATGAGCACATACCCACATAGAGACACACATACACACACATATTTAAAATAATAAGAATAACTGGGTGGTAGTGGCACACACCTTAAATTCCAGCTCTTGGGAGGCAGAGGCAGGTGGATCTCTGAGGACAAAGCTAGTCTGGTCTACAGAGTGAGTTCTAGGACACCCAGGACTATACAAATAATCTATCTCAAAAATAACTAAATTAATTACTACTACTAATAAACTTAAATGTACAAGGTAGTCAGCACCTGGGCAATAATACCTGAGGTTGACCTTTTGTCTCCACATGCACATACCTGTACATATATGTGACTGTCCCCCAAGTCTCTGAGGGGGCAAATTGCTCCCTACAGAATCATGGGTCAAGGTTTTGATGTCTAAGACATGCCTCCTTAGATTAGGAGCATCTCCTGGGAGCTTGTAGAAATTTGATGTCTCAGGTCTGCTCAGAGGGCATCTGTATTTTAGCAAAGGTATTCAGTGACTTCTCACCCACAGAACACTGTTTGCTATTCATGCGTCATCCTTCTCTTTGCTGTGCCCTGACATATGCCAGGGAACTCTGAAAGGTGCTGATGGCAAGGGCTGGGGACACAGCTCTACGACACTGTATTTGTGTAGAAAACCCATAGTCCTGGGGGGTGGGGACCACCAAAATCTAAGGATGATGCCTACTTCCTAGCCCCAGGGTCTCTGATTTAACTGCCACAGTGTATGCAGGATATGGAAGACTTTAACTGTTCCAGTTGTATCTGTCCAATAGCCTTTAGATGTCTGTTGTTTAGTAGAAGATGAGATGTATGTAGTACTGTGGAAAATGCATTGAAACCTCCCTCACCTCAGTCCTGCCTGGACCTCAAAACTCTCCCGTCGTTCCTCAGATGTTTTCTTTCCCACCCTTGCCCTGATATCATGTGAACGTATGATTCTGCTTCCTGAAGAAAGCCTTTACTCTGCCAAGAAAGACAGTATGTGTGGCTTTGGCCTTCTATTTAGTTAAAGGTATGTTTAAAGTTTAGGGCTGAGTTCATGAACAAGGGCATCTTGACCCCCCCATGGGATCTGGGGTCAACACCTCCATTCTAAACTCATGTTGGAGCAGTACAGGTATGAAGTGAATGGTGTGTACTCCACGTGTCCGCAGGGAAAACCCGGTGACCACAGCTAGAACTCTCCGATAGATTGCTGCCATCAAGGGCATCTCTCTGTGTGTATTTTGGGTTTGAGGCTGGCATTTCTTCTTAACATGGGTGGAGGCAGTGGCTGAATGTTAGAAGGCCTGAAGAAATCTGTCTCTCTGCCATACAACCAAGTGTTGCCGTGTGGCGGTTGAGGAATGTGCCTTGCTGCTTGCCAACACTTCAGGGAATGTGAGGACTTAGAAGCCCAAGCAGTGATTCTTTCTGGAGAAAGTAAATAAAATTTCCTTCATGTACTGCGTTGTGAGGTGAGGACTGTGCCCTTATGGCATGCAGGAGAGGATGCTGGTCCTGAGTTTGTTAGGATCTCCTCCTTTCCAGGTCTGCAGAATATACAGAAAAGTTACAAATATTTCTTTGTTCTGTGGGCTGGGGAGGGATTTGGGTTCTGAAGACACACAGCCGTGTTCTGTGTGGCCCTGTAACGTCACCACTCTAGCCTGGTTCCTCCTGTATCAACTGAGGGTCATGGACGTGCCTACCACAGGCCCACCATGACAGTGAAAGGAGAGAAGACATGTAACTCCACTCCACACACACAAAGACTATTGGTTACATACTGCTCACAAAGCTCACCTGGCACCAGGTCCAGGAAGATGCCTCAATCAGCAGAGCTCTTACTGTGTAAGCATAAAGACCCAAGTTGGAATTTTCATTACTCATGTAGAAGTCAGGCATGGTAGTGTAACTCCAGTGCTGGAGTGTGGAGACAGGTCAATCCCTGCAGGTTGCTGGCCAGCCAATCTAGCCTAATCCATGAATTTTGCATTCAGTGAGAGACCCTGACTCAGAAAATATGGAGAACGACTGAGGAAGACACTTTACGTTGACTTCTGGCCTCTACACAAAACTATACACACATGTGAATGTACACATATATACACACGGAGAGAGACAGGCTTACCTGATATATAGCACTTTCGAAGGGAGAGAAGGTTTTCTTTGGTTTATGGTTCCAGGAGGTTCCATCATTGTGGGGAATACATAACAGCAGTCAGAGAAGACACAGTGGCCAGAGCAGGAGGCTGGCTTTGTCACACCACATTCACACTTAGAAAGCAGAGGGTAAACAGGAAGTGGGGCCCAGCTTCTAAACCTCAGGATGCATTCATTCCCAGTGACTCACTTCCTCCAAGGAAGCTGCACCTCCTGAAGACTCAAGCCTTGTAGATGGTACCCCAGCTTTTGAGATTTCAGTATGTGATTGGCTGGCTCCTTCTTATTAGGCCTGTGGTGAAAGGAGTAGATTCTGGCAAAACACATGATGGAGCAAAGTTGCTCACTTAATAGCTTGTTAGAAATGGTGCTGCAGGGGGTTGGTGGACAGGAGAGAGGATGCAAATCTCCGCTGATGCTGCTGAAGGCTGGTCCTGAAAGGCTCCTGTCCACTCACAAAGTCAAATGCATTCTGTTTGCCTCTAAGAGGTGCCAACGTCTTAAGGGTCCCATTATTGCTCAAAAACCATGGATTTTGATTGTTTTAATTTAACTTTATATGCATTGGAGTAAGGTTGTCAGATCCCCTAGAACTGGAGTTACAGACAGTTGTGAGTTGCCATGTGGGTACTGAGAACTGAACCCCAGTCCTCTGGAAGAACAACCAGTGTTCTTAGCCACTGAGCCATCTCTCCAGCCCCCCTCCCAAAAACAAAAAACAAAACAAAACAAAACAAAACACATAAAGTCTCCTTTAAGATCCAAGGCACTTCATGGTTAACTAGGCCACATCAATGCCCTATTTCTTGATTTCTGTGTTGGTTAGCTCTCTGTTGCTTTATAATGTACATTCCCAGAGCCTGAGGCCACATGCTGGGCAAGGTGGTGGCAAGCAGCAGGAGCAGGAAACGGACTGTTTACATTTTATCTGTTCACAGGAAGCAAAGAAAACCTAACACCATTCTTAAAGTCGGGACTTGTATTGTCTCCTTGGTTTTCTCTAACTGATTATTAGTGGGGAGGGCACTGGGAAATCCTAAAGCAACACCAGGCATTTATCTGAAACTCCAAAGATCTCCCCACACCCAGTGCTGGGTAAACTGTTCCCTTTCAGTCCATGCTGTGTGGCAGCCAACCCCTCCTGACTGTAGGACAGCACAGAAGCAAGCCCTGATGCATACAGCTTCAATCCTAGGGGACTGCAGGTGCCAGTGGACGGTGGAATTCCACCAGTGGTCCCCTTCAGTGGAGCAGAGCGTTTGCCGTCTGACATTTGTGAATGCCCAAAGCTGAGGCCTGTGAATCTTCAGAAATACTGCGCTGAAACTCAGGGTCCTCATTCTTAGTACTTCCTTGGGTTCATTAGCATATCAGATAGACTTCACTTTAACTTTCAGCCTCTAGCCAAGGAGTGAGTGTGTTCTTTATCGAAGCTGTGCTGTATTCTGTTTCCTGTCGGTCATAGTTGGCCCTCCCCTGTTTCCTGATACAGGCTTCATCACAAGGATTTCTCTGTGCACAAAACTGAGGCATTGCTAGCTCAGGGTAGGAGTATGGTGACCAAGGAGGAACCTTTGGTCCAATGAGGAAGAAGCAAGTTCTGGGATAGAGTGGAGTTTCTCTCCAGCCTCTTGCGAGATCTTCTAAGAGTGCTCCAGGTTTCACTCTCCTACTTCCTGTCTCTTCACTTGCAATTGGAGCCTGTCTTTCCAGGCAGGGTCCTGTCTTCAACAGCTTTATGTACCCATGGGCACTTGGAGTGGTGACTATGGGTTCTCTGTGATTTAATCAGTTAATATAATTTCTGTGTTGGCCTAGTCGGAGTGCAGGTTTCTAGCCTGCCTTCCATCCGCATTCTCATTGGCCCGGCCCTTCTCAGCCCAAGTACAGCAGTGTTACCACAGCAGGGTATTAACAGAAGCGCAACATAAACAGAGCAAAGCCTCCCTGGTGGAAGGGCCAGGCCATTTGTATTCCAGAAGACTCCATCCCTCCCTGGTTCCTCATCCCTCTTGCGTTTAGAAGGACCTCTGTGGTTAAACTGGGCTCTCTGGGGCAGGTGGATAATCTACACTAATCTCCTTATCTTAAGGTCAGCCGATTCCATCCTGTTTCTACCTGCAGTCATAACTTCCCTTGCCATTGCTATGGTTCCTTTTCTAGGGCTGTGATAAAATATCCTGAGCCAAAGAAACTCAGGGGTTTACTTCAGCTTACAATTCCAGGATATACTCCATCACTGGGTGACACCAAAGCAGAAAGTCAAGGAACTAGCCACACCACATCCATAGTCAGGAGACAGACGTGGATGCAGCCTGCTCGAGCAGTACTGGCTAGCCATCCCTACTCTCCCACAGTCCAGTGCCCCAAACTGGGGAAATTGTACCACCCGAAAAGGGCTGGATCTTTATACATGAATTAACTGTCTAAATAATCCCCCATGCACATGCCCACAGGCCAACTTGATCTGGATAATTCCTCAGTTGAGATGCTTCCCTGGTGATTTCCAGGTTGTGTCCACTGACTGTTAACCAACTAGCACATTTGTGTTTACAGAACATAGTCGCAGACTGGGGATGGGAGAAGAATATGGATACCTTTGGGAGGAGGGAAGATGTTTCATTCTCATGTCCAAGGACCACAGAACTGTCTTCTGTCATGAAGGTCATATAGTCACCTGGGGAAAAGGGTTTCATATGGGAAAGACCTGTCACCTCAAGGACATTGTTGCCTAGATGGAGAGCTCAGGCTCATAGGCTGGCTGGTAGAAATGTTCTTACCCACGAGGCAGGTGGTTCTGAACTACATAAAAACAGCCACTAAGCAACATTTGTCTGAAATTTCTGTCTCCAGTTCCTGCCTTGAATTCTTTGGCTTCCCTCAATAATGGATTGGGTTTTTTGTTTTATTTTGGTTTTTTTTTTGTTTGTTTTTGTTTTTTGTTTTTTGTTTTCAAGACAGGGTTTCTCTGTGTGACAGCCCTGGCTGTCCTGGAAATCACTTTGTAGACCAGCCTGGCTTAGAACTCACAGAGATCCACCTGCCTCTGCCTCCAGAGTGCTGGGATTAAAGGCTTGCACCACCATGCCCAGCTTGATGACGGATTGTTAAGTGTAAATTGAAATAAACCCTTTCCTCTCTCAAGTTACTTTTGGTCAGTGTTTTACCAAAGCAACAGGAAATCAAACTAGGGCACTTCATCAATGGCTGATGGTATATTTAAGCAAATCAGTAGATAGGGATTCTAGTTTGTGAAATGACCACAATAATATGGTACTGATATGCTCATGACAAACAAATAAGCTAAGGATCTATTAAATGGTCCTCAAAATGTGACTCTTAGAAATGCTTCCTTTTTTTTTTTTTAAAAAAAAAATACAGAAAACATTTCTGTGGCAGCATAGTCTACAAATGCTACTAGAGAGTTCTCACCTGGGGCTCGCCAACCTAGGGCATGTTTCTTTAAGGGGAGGAAAGGAAGTGTCGAGTCACCATGAGTCTTCTGCCCTTTGGTCTCTAAGTCTATAAACTATAGCAATGTTTTCTTTGACACAAACCTTAAAATAGGAAGCCTGACACCCACATATAGCCATATTCCCTTCTCAAGTGGGGTCTAGCGGCAGAAATTTCCAGAGGAATGGCGTGGTGTGGGCAGGTAAGTACCACTTCTCTGTATGAGGAGATGTAAGTGAAAGAGCTCGTTTTAGACCCTAAAAGGAAAAAAAAAAAAATCTCTAAACCTAATAGAAATGTACACAGTCCCTAGAAATATGCCTGCTTCCGAGGATGCAACAGTTAAAGAGCAGGCAGGGCAGCAGCTGTGTAAAGTTTACTGAAAGTTTCTGTGGCTAAGCGTCTGTCTGGAAGGCAGGCAGAAGGCAAAGCCAGAGAGAGTGGTTTCAGGTAGTGTCTTGCCCCCACCCACCTCCCAACTTCTTGCTTAGGTTTCTCCAGCTAGCAGGCAGGAACCAACCCCGCCCCAGCTCTGGGCTCCAATCCTTCCTTCACGTGGCCACGCACAGGGGAAAGCGCGGTGGAAAAAGGACTCTCAACAGTAACAAGTTGTTGTGACTCAAAAACTCCTGGAAGAAGTCTGCGGGGCATCCGGGAGCGGCCCTGTCCCCAGCTCCCTCGCCTGAGGGTGCGCTTCTGCGGGCCCCTGGGTGCGTGTGGGCGCGCCGGGCAGCACATTCCTGGCCGGGGAGGAGAGCGCGGCGGGCGCCCCTGCGAGCAGCTGGCTGCGCTGGCCCGAGCGCTCGGAGCTGGGGGAGGAGCCTGGCCCGGTCGCCGGCGCTCTCCCAGTCATATTGGCCTTTTGTGCTGCAACTTTTCCCGAGCCCTTCGGGGAGCCCGCGCCCGCCCCGCATCGTTGCCCCGGGAAAGTTTGTGTTTCCTGTCCACCCGCGTGGGGACCGCGCCAGGTTCCGAGGACTTAGCCTGTCCGGGGGACTCTGGCGGTTGTGTCCCGGGAGGAAGGCGGCTACGTGAGGGCCAGCCCTGATCATCCCCGGGTAAGTGCGCAGTGGCTACTGCGGGCGCACGTGGGGTCATGGAGGAAACACAGGACCCCCAAGACCTTGGCCGTCAGACAAAGCCGTGCTAGAAGGGGCTGCGAAACTCTTTTCAGCTTTCCTAAGAGGGACTTGTGTCGGATCTGAAAGTAGCAAAGTACACATTGTGTTCCCTGCTGGCAGCGGCGTGTATCTGTCAGGGAACTGGCGGGACCCAAGAGTCTGTCCCGGAGGCTGGTTTCCCTGAGTGGGCCACCAGGAGTCAGCGCCTGTGGGCGGAGTGTTCGGGGTCCCTCCAGGTTTCCGGGGGAGGGGGTTATCCCTGACCAGAGGCTGCCTCTTGCTATTTCTGCTGGGCTCTTTTTCCTAGTCGTGTTGGTTATGCGGGGTCTCTTGGGAACATCCTTGGCGGTCACATTGATGAGTATGGAGGAGTCTTAAAGATCTGCACAGGATTTCCTCCGAGTTTGAGACTTTTAAATTCTCCAACAGTTACGTCAGCGGGGCCGAGCGCACTTCTGGGCTCCAGGGCGGCACGTGACCCAGCCTAGCTTCCCTCTAGGCGTCCTTTGGCTCAGCTAAGCTGCCACCGGGTTCTCTTACTTTGGGTGTTCTGTACAGGCAGTGTCAGAAGTGCTGTGATTATCTAGGGACACCCCTCTGTTTACCGGCTGTCCTCCTTTGTCCAGCGGTGGACTTTTCTTAAAAAGTGGCAACATGACACTGTTGTCTTCTGGTGTCAAATGGAGAGACAGAAATTTGTGGTAGCTGGTTGAAACGGATCAGAAACACGGGAGGAGATAGAAGCCTACTGAAGAGGAGGGGAGATGAAGGGGCTTGCTGAGTGGGTTTACATGTACCCTGTGATCACCCTAGGTCCCCATTGAACAGTCCATGGAAAACTGAGGGTCCCAGGGCAGACTGCTGTCTGTTTTATCCCAGAGGAAAGTACAGTTCTCTTAATGAGGCAGAGAAAACTCCCCATGCATTTCTCTGATTCCCGTAGAGGCCACCTTTAAAGAGGCCATACTTTTATATGGAGTGATGACTTTGCCTTGTTTTCATCTATTCAGATCTACATGTAGATTTCAGAGGTGAGTCCCAACTTAGTTTTTGGGCTGACAGTTTGAATTTGGAAGGGAGACTAGGGCTGGCTGTGCTGGGCAGCGAGTAGAAGGATTCTCATGGGTCTCTTCTTCACAGGCCCAGCCCTGTTCTGGGCATTTTTCTCCATGGAGACTTGGAGCAGGAAATAATCCAGCAGCTGCCCCTTTTACAATCACTGGGGTGGATTCAGTCTCTAGACGGCCTCCTCCTTCTGGTGTCACTCAAAAGTTAGGTCTCAAGCTGGGTGCAGTGCTAGGTGCCTGTGACCACAGCTCCTCGGCATGGTATGTTGGATATCCACGGGCATTTAAGACCCGCCTTAAAAGAAACAAAGTTCTGAAGTTAGCTCAAGCCTTGGAGTATGCCTATGGAGTATGGCCTGCTTGTATTCTAGTCATTCATACACAGTCATCTTTGCTTACAGAAGTCGGCAGGTCAGTTCCCGGGACCTTTGTGAAACCTAGATAGAATTAGTCCCTACCTTCTGTTGCTAGTGCTTGAACGCTTGGACTATCTAAACTGGAAGGATGCTTTAAGATCAAGGTTTCCTGTAACATATTCGAAAAAGAAGCGTCATGAGGGTGCAGGGGCTCATCCAGGGTCATATTTCAAAATGGGGCTCCAACACAGGACCCCCAACACCTGACCTGGTCGTGTGGGTGCCTAGGCACAGTCGGCCTCTGGTTTTATCTGGTATTGCATTGGTGTTGTTTGTTTGTTGTTTCTATGGAGACAGGCTCTGAATGAGGAAAGACACTTCTAGCATCTAGTTTCCAGAACCACTTGATAAAAACCGACAGGGTCCTGGGGGGTGGGAGTTACCAGAAGTTGAAGAGAGGGAGAGAGCACTAGAGAGCGCGCAGGTGCATCTGTATCTGATGGGCAGACTTTGGTTGGGGTCAGAACCCCCTGGAAGGGATATCTAGAAACACAGAGGGTATTTCTGGTTGCCTTGGTGACCAAGTCCACTATCAGCATCTGGTGGGTGAGGGTCAGGGGCACTGTGCATGGGACAGGCCCTCACAACCAGGAATCGCTACTCCAAGTACTAGTAGTGACCTGAGTGGAGGACTCTGCAAAGGTCACAGGAATTCAAGAGATACTTTTTAGGAGGATGAGAAAAGGAACCTACCCTATGGCATCCAGCTTCTAAGCTGTAGATTCAGATGAGGCTAGCAGACAAGGAGAGCTTAGTGGAGAGCATCACATGCACATGTGCGCATGGATGTGTGTTTCCCTGGGATTTGGTCCCTCAACCCAGAACACGGTCCTTGGATCATTGTGGTCGGGTCTGGCAGACTCTGGCACCTGCGCACAGACAACCAGAAGGTTTGAGAAGTTGGCAGAGCCAGTGACTGAGCTTGTCCAGAGGAGCAAATCTAAGAAAGAGAAGGCTCGCAGCCAGGTCACCAGGTCTCCCATTGTGACCAAGGTCTGTGAAACCCAGCTTGGGGATGGATCTTTTTCTGCCTCTGCCCCAGTGAGGCCACAGTCCTTGGTTTATAATCTTAACAATCATTTCCACAGAGGCTCCCTGGGATGAGAAAACATCTCACAGATTATGAAATAATTTGAGAGAAACGAGGGGCATGGAAACAAAGACCCAGAGAAACAAAAGTTTGCAGGGCAGGGCCTCTAAAATTAGAGCAATGGTCTCCAGAAAACATAGTGATTGATGGTGGTGAAGGTTCCATTCTGGACATGGGGGCGGGGCTCAGCTCCACCCCCATCTCCCGTCTCCCCTGTACACTCAGTTACAGGGTTTCAGCTTCTCATCCAGCTAATGGATTCAGGCGTGCCAGTTAAGAGAAAGCAAAGTTCTCAAGACTCATTTCCCCTGGGGCGGGGAGGGGTAGTATAGAGACTGCCAAGGATTTAGAGACAAAGGCTCAATCTTATGAGGCCTGCCTCCCCTCTTACCAGCTGTTTGACCTTGGAGGAGTCATGAACCATCTAGGGGTCTCTTCTCTTTAATTAATGTCAGAGGTAGTTATCTTGGCCCCTCTGCTTCCTGGAGCTGTGGTGAAGCCACATACATGAAGATACTGGCAAACTGTAGAGTGCTTTACAAAGGAACAGTCACTTGTGCTACTATTTTCTGTCTCACAGGTGTCTGTTGATTGGAGCTGTTTCCTGGTATCTGCTGTAGTCTGTACTTATTATTATTTTTATTATTATTAGTTATTATTGTGAAGTGTAAGCAAGGGGCCACACACATTAGAAGCTACTGACTGACCTTACTGTCTGGGAGCAAGTTTGCTGGGCTCCTTTATGTTTTCTCTAGATTAGGTACAAACAAAGGGTATGGAACCTAATTCTGCTCACAGAAGACAGATTTGGGTAGAAAGGGACAGGAAGAGAAAGCCACTGTTCCATTGGTTGATGTCTTAGTTAGGGTTTTACTGCTGTGAACAGACACCATGACCAAGGCAACTCTTTTATATGGACAACATTTAATTGGGGCTGGCTTACAGGTTCAGAGGTTCAGTTCATTATCACCAAGGCAGGAGTATGGCAGCATCCAGGCAGGCATGGTGCAAGAGGAGCTGAGAATTCTACATCTTCATCTGAAGACTGTTAGCAGAAGACTGGTTTCCAGTCAGCAAGGATGAGGTTCTTAAAGGCCATGCCCACAGTGACACATCTATTCCAACAAGGCCACACCTCCTGATAGTGCCACTCCCTGGGTCAAGTATATACAAACCATCACAGTTGACTTCTGCACTGTCTTTAGCCCTGTTGGTTCCTCTCATTTGGGGTCATGTCCATACTACCCCCCCCCTCCAAAGTCCATGAGCCATCTCAGTGTCTCTGCCATTTAGACTTAAAAGCACCGGGTCTCCACTCTTGGATTGAGGCTGTTGAGGAAGTGGGGGCTTCAAACATACCTGTCTGGAACATTCTGGACGATAAGAAGCTCTGCCCTGTCAACTCAGTCACATCTTTTCCCTTCTTCCTGGTATTGCACCCACAGCCCTTCCTTAGCCCCAGGCTTCTGTGGCTTTTGGTTGTCCAGCTCCCCTCTTCTCACAACAGGGAAAGGCCATGTTATGTTACCTCTCCCACCTTGACTTGTGTTTATCCCTCAAATTACCTGGCCTAGGAGTCTCTTTTCTAAACATGCTGGTTTATATTACCAGACCCCTAAGATCAGATCTGGTTCTGTGAGGTCCTGCTGGCTTTGGGGAGACTACCATGGTTTGAGGGAACAATTTGGTTTTAGAAGAGACGATTGCCTTCAAGCCTCAGTGTTCTTGGCATCTGGAAAATGTCCTAGGCTTTTCTTGGTGTCTTCAGCCTTGAAGTGGGCTGAGAGAGGGCCAGTATACTTAGTACCAGTTAACTTTGTATAACTAATTTTCAGACAGATGCGCCTTAATTGAGTAGTGTGTTTACCTGTGGAGTTGAGCATGTAATCTATCTGATCCATAGATCACAACAGCCAAGACAGACAGCTATAGGCCCAAGTCAGGGCTTTTAGCCGAAGCTGCATCTAAGGCTCTGTTCTCAGGTTGTCCTGTGATCTGCCATGTTCAAAGTCTGTCCTTGAGATCTGACAAGAAGCTGCTTCATATTTCTCTGTGCTCAGTACTCAGAGCTTACAGAACATTTCCCCAGCAGTTCCTTGCTGGACCAGGGAATAGATCAGATCTCCTCCCTTGCCTTGTGGGAGAAGCATTTACTTCATTAAGAACAATTAAAACCTTCTCTTGTGACAAGTAATTTTATTGCTTGTGTGGTTTTAGAATCAGAGAAAACCTGTGATTCTGATAAACTATTTTGTTGTTCAAAGTTGTATCCTGTCTGCATAAAAATACTAGAGGCTTCTGCCCAGTCTTGAGCTCATTGCTTCTGGGATGGGTGCCTGTTCTCATCTCAAGCAAGTTATAGAAGGGTGTTGGTTCTGGCCTGCCCAAAGAGGCAGCCAGAAAGATCTAGAGGAGACAGCTATAAATATCATCTTGTTTGGGCCACTTTCCTGTATGCATATGATACACACCTCCTGCTTACACATGACCCATGGTGAGATAAGCACCATCCCTTTCTTAGGGATTTCATTGAATAGACCAGGCTGACCTGGAATTCACTATGTAGCCCTGTAGTCCAGGCTGGCCTCCAATTCACAATCTTTCTGCTTCCACCTTCCTAATCCTGGGATTACTGGCATATGCTTCCTCCCATACCTTGATAACCTATGTTTTTAAACTGTGGTTAAACAACTCACTTGGTGTAAAGTTTTGTATCTTAACTGTACTTCTGAATGTGCAGGTGAGCAGGGTTGATGCAGTGACATTGTGGTGTGGTCAATCCCAGCACTTACCTTGTCGGTCTGATCTCTCTCTCTCTCTCTCTTTCTCTCTCTCTTCCCCTTCCTCCACTATATGACAACCACCGTTCTATTTTTTGTTTCTATGACTTTTATATATTTTTTTATTCTTATTCCTTTTCACTTTTTGGGTTTTTTTTTGTTTTGTTTTTGTTTGTTTTGGTTTTTTTGTTGTTGTTGTTGTTTTTTGAGACACAGTCAGCTAGCTAAGGCTAGCCCCTAACTCACCGTGTAGTAGAAGATGACCTTGAACCCTTATTCCTCTTGCCAACCCTCCCCCTGCCCCCCAGCACTGGAGTTAGCCTGCGCCACTGGTTCAGTTTCTGCTGTGCTGGGGATGGATCCAGGGGCTCTGCGCATGTTAGGTAGATCCTCTCCCAGCTGAGCTACGTGCTCAGTGCCTTTTCTTGATTTTTCAGATAATGCATTTCATCCTTATGTTATTGCTTCAGAAACAGGGTCATACGGATTTAATGAGCTTGCCTAAGATTATGAATGGCTAGTAAATAGCCCGGCAGGGCAGGGGTCAGAGCTTTACTCTGGCTCCACTTGAAGTCCTTGCCTACTTTACCCAATTCCCAGTGACTCCTCCCTTTGAATTCTAGGTTTTATCTCAGGAGAAGCAACGGATCTGTGTATTTGGTACACTGGGACAGCAGCCTCAGGTAGGATGCTGACCTGGAGGGCTGGCCTACTCTGGAGGTTATGAATGACCCTAGCTCTGTGCTGCTTAATCAGGGATACCTATGTTGTTTACTCACCTGACTGTGGCTCCTCTCAGCACCTAGAAGGGTTTATTTCTTAGTCTTTTGAGAAATATGTTGGCTGCTCTCTGCTTGTCCTGAGAGTAACTTCTCACCTGACCTTGCCATGAGACCCACACTTGAGTTCACTAGACAGAAAGCCATGGGGACAACAATAACAGGGTTTTGAGGGATGGTTAACTTGTATGTTCGGAGGCTTCCTGCCATCTGATGTCCTGCCTTCCTTTACCAGCGCATCCTGGGTGGTCAGAGCTGAGTCAGCAGGTCACCCTCTGCCTCCCATTGTAGTCTTCATTCCTGGAGTTGGTCCAAAATGTGGGCACTGCCTATGGCCTGCCCCCTTTGTCAGTTTTCAGCTAGGCTGGGGGCTGTGCCTCTAGGGTCTGTGGGATTCTGATCACCCTGTCTTTGATGAGATAGGATCGTTAAGACCAAACTCCAAACCTTCACATTGTGGGTGGATGCCTGGGAGAGGAAAGACCTCCTCTGGCCTACTGCTCAGACTTCTGGAGTGTGGAGTTGATTCTTCTGCACTTCTGTCACTAAATTCTGCCCAAGACCACCAAAACCTGCATGACCTGGGGGCTGAGATCTCAGATTTAGAGTAGGAGTAGATGAACTGTTCAGTCCACTGTGGGCTAGAGTGGAGGGAGACCTTCGTTCATTTTCTGTTAATGACACAGTCATGAACAGTTAATGACACAGACTGAATGACAAACAGAAAAAAAAAAGGTTTATTTTGATTGGTGGCTCTATTTGAGGTCAGAGGGATGCATCTGGTAATAGCCTTCTCCTTGCCAAAGTAACAAAGCAGTTCAGGGCATCACATGACAAGAGACTGGGAACATGTGAGAGACTCAGCCAGACTGGCTTTTATAACAGATCCACTCTCAAGATAATCCATTAATCCATTAGGTGCATAAATGGATTAATCCACTCTTGAGGGCAGAGCTTTAATTAGCTCTTCCAGGTGCCACCTGGTGCCACCTTTAACTATGTCTTGGTGGGGATTGCTCTTCAGCTTGAGGGTGAGAGATGGACCGTATTCCAGCCGTCACCAGAAGCTGCGTTTGCTTGCTCTTTGTGAAGACATGTCTGCACTGTGCCCAGCACGTCCTGTGTGCTTGCAACATTTGTCCTATCGCTCGTGCCGTCTGTGCCATGTCCATTCTTGATCCCCATTCTACTGGTGTCCACACAGTCTGGGAGAAGGAGGAGTGTGTATATCTGGGGAGTCACACCCATGGGGAGGGAAAAGGGAGTGTGTGTGGACCTGCCACATTGATGCCGCCTTCCTCTCTTGAATACATCCCACTGGGCAGGCACCCTGCTGGAGAGATGCTTGCAGGGCTGCTGTTAGAGTCCAACGAGGATGGCTGCAGTTGCCTGAGTGACAGATGAGGAGACTGAACTTTGGGCAGACTTGTCCTAAGACTGCACTGCTCTTTATTGCGGAGGAATGGTTCTGACTAAGGCCGTCTGACCCTACAGTCTTTGCAGTCATTTGTCTCCCAAGAGGAATTAGGTCAGGCATTTTATTTCTTCATCGGCAAAGACCTAGTACTGAAGCCCAGCACTTTTCAGGAGTAGGAAAAATAAATTTGAGGCTTTAAAAAAACAATTGAGACCTTACAAGAAATGAAAAGCATGGGTCATAGTTGAAATGAGTGGAAGTTTTGCTTGAAATATATGTCAAACATTGCATTATATCAACCTCCACGGCTATGGCTCCCTGAGGCTGTATAGCCTTTTTGGTTCGTTCGCTCATTCATTCCCATAAACTTACTTTTGTGTCCTGGATTGAGGTTTGGGAGTGAAGGACAATGTTCTCTCTTTTGTTGCGGATAGTCCCAAGTTCCCTCCTGGATCTGCTGCTTTGTTTCTTCCTGTCTCCTGAGAGGTCTCATGGCTTTTTGCATCCCTCCTGAGTTGTACCCGTGTTCCAGACTGGGCTGTGCTCTTTCCAAAGGAAGACTCCAGAAGACAGCCTGGGCTCCTAAAGGACATTAGGGTCAACAGTGAGAGGCCCACATTCCCAAGACCTGGTATCCTATCTTCCAGTAGGCAATATGGCTACCCTCTTGTCAGGACTCCTGGGGAATTGCAGATAGCATTTGGCAAAGCCCTGAGATACCATACACATCGTCTAAAAAAAGTATTTCCTTTTAACCAGAGGCCAAGTCTTTGCCTTGCTGGACTTGCTTATCTGGGAGTGAAGTGTTTGTCTGTATTCTCCTCAAAGCCGTTCCCACCAGCCAATTAACCTAGAGCCCTGTGGGAGGCACCTTCTTCCTGTTTCCTCCCTCTGGCCAGGCCTCCTGGCTGGCTGTAAGATTTCTGGACTCCTGTGCCCTTGGCCTCAGCTTGGTAGTATTCTTCATCCTTGCAAAGGGAGCCTCGGGGTGTGGGATGCTCTCCACACAGGCTTGGCAAGTAGCTGTTCTTATGAAGGAGGCTCTTATATTTAGGTTAATCTGTTACCAAGTTTATATATATTAGAGTGTTAGCAACAATAAAACGAGCATTCCTACACCTTGGTCAAATACCTTAACCATCACAGCCTTGTTTCCTGTCTGATCTTAGGCAACTTCATCTTGCTGGCCTAGCAGTCGGCTCTGCTTATGCCTGGCCCACAGGGATGCCAGACCATACTTGATCTACTCTTACCTACTAGATCCAGACAAAGAAAGCCTAGCCTGGCTTGCCCAGAGCCTACATTAATGAATACCAGCAGAAGCAGAGAAAGGGGTCTGTCTGCTTCACTCCCCAGAGGACATATTTGATCAGGATCCTCAGGGGCACTCTGGGAAGGCCACTCCCTGGGTAGGCTCCAGGTGTCAGAACATCTTCCCTCTGCCTACTGTGTCATGCTAGTCCCCAGCTAGCCTACAGCTTGTGCAGAAGAGTCACAATCAGAGAAGAGCTGAGGTAAAGTCTGACATGCCTTCAGAAACCCAGACAACAGAGGTGAGCTGCTCAGAGCTGGCAGCTGTGACTTCCGGGGTTCCCTTTAGTGCAGTGCACAGTTTCTGGGGAGTGCAGCCCTGAGTTCATCTACATTAGCTAACACTGCGCCCCACACTCATGGTCCCAGCAAGTTAGAGGCTTTGGCATGAGAGTTGGACTAGTCTGGTAACATGGTGAGACTAGCATTTTGAAAATAAAATTTCTTAGTTTACCTGGGGAAAAAGAAAGAATACTTCTGACCTGGGGACCCCGCTGTTTGGAGCACAGTTGGTACAGTGCTCACCTAGAACACACAAAATCTTCTGTTTAATCTCCAGTTACATAAACCTGGCTTTATAGCACCTGCTGGAGGTGGAGGCAGGAGGATCAGGAATTCTAGGTAAGGTCATCCTCCCCCACATGGGTAGTTTAAGGCCAGCCTGGACTATAGGAGATTCTGTCTCAGAAGAAAGCGAAACAATTTAAAAAAGAAAAAAGTAGCAATGCCAATAACAATTTCCAAAACGCCAGGGAATCGTAGCTTATCCTATTAGTCAGAATGATGGAAACTTATTTAAGTTCACCGGACTTCCTTAAAAGATAAATAAATAACCTTAAATCCTGTTAAAGAGAAATCCCTAATGAAACGGGAAGTCCTAAGTTTATGTGTGAGGCTTGTAGTTAGGAGCTGCCAAGTCATTCATTGATCAAATCACAGATGGCCCCTGATTGCTCCCAACCCTAGGTGGACTCCTGGAAGCACCCTTCCTCTGCAGTGGCTTGCATGCTATCCAGCCTTACCTGGCTCCTAAATAGTCCCAGAGCTCTTACTGGGGCCCCCTTACCACGATTCCTCTCTTTGGTTATTCTCTGCAGCAACATACTGTCAGTTTTGAAATGCCCGCCACTTGCCTGTGTATGGTGCTGTTGACCTCTTGTCATCTCAAGACTATAGGTTAGGGCTTTATCTCCTGACCTGAGGCCTCTCAGAACCCAGCCCCAGCCATCCACCTTAACCTCCCTGCTCTCCTCAGAGTCCATGCTGCCTGCCAGAGCCAGACCAGGCTCCTTGCTGGTGCAGGGAGCTGCTGGAAGGCCTTGTTTATCTGTCGCTGCACACATTGATTGCTGTTTCAGAATAGCTGTGAGGACAGTGCAAGGAACGCCCACCCACGCTCCATTCACCCAAATTCTCCAGTTGCTGATATTTTCCCGGGTAGGTTCTGTCACTCTATAGATGTGTCTCTGTTTCTGTTCCTCTCTGAGTCATTCAAGAACAACTTGCATGAAGTTGCCCCCTCCCAGACCTAAAGCCCAAATCCTCGAGAGCTCCAGCATGCATGTCCCTCTGGCATGATACCAATGCAGCCATCCATTGGGTGAGCGCTCCCCAGTCCTCAGAATCCACTCAGCATCACCACCTCTGACCATGTTCCAGCAGATCCAGGGTGCAGTCCTATGCTGGACCCAGTGTCACAACGCACTTTCAGTCTAGAATCCTGCCTTGCCTTTCCCAGTTTTCCATGACCTTGAAGAGCACAGATGTTTCACGATGTCCCTCAACCTATGTCTGTCTATGAGCAGACTAATTGTCTGTCTGGAGCAGGGAATCTATAGAAGTGAAGCTGGGCCTTCGTAGTGGTGGCAGGAGTACCTGGCAAAGCTGGAGCATACCAGACCTCTCCACTACAAAGCTATCACTCTTTATGTTGTGATCACATGGTATTTAGTAGAAGATGCTTAGAGTCCAGATGACCACTTGATTCTTTATGCCTCATGCCCCTGCCTTAGTGTCCTCCCATGGCCCCTGCCTGGCCTGCATTCGCCTCCTTCATGATGGCTCCTTAGTGGCTGCATCTTTGTTTCCGCTATTCCTCACACACACTAGACACTAGAAGGCCTTCCTTTCTCCTTGTCATCACTTCAGTCCGTGTGGATACATCCAACATTACCTTAACTCGATGGACTGTGATCCATTACTTTCTCTATGCTCTTTTGTTACTTCTTTTAGCTCTTATTCTGTGTGTATGGGTGGTTTGCCTGCATGTATGACTATGCACATGTATGCACAGTTTCCTCAGAGGCACTTGGATCCCCAGAGACTAGAGTTATAGCTCATTGTGAGCCGCCATGTGAGCGCTGGGAATTGAACCCCGGTTCTCTGGAAGAACAACCAGTGCTTTTAATCACTGAGCCATCTCTCTAGGTCCCATATTTTCCATTTTGAGGTCCAAATAACCCAAGGTTTGGCTAATGTAATGTAATAACCCTTTGAGGTTATTCTTACATCCTTTTGACAGAACCTTTCTCAAGAAAGGGAGCTGGGAAATAGGATGACTGTGCTTCTGTCTACACAGGCGCAAACATGCATGCACATGCGTATGTGTCTCTACCTCTATTCCAGATGAACTGATAATCTCTGACCACCGCCTAAGCCTGTTTTTCTTTCTTTTTCCTCCAGCCCAATCGCATTTTGTACACGCAGATCCTCTTCTCATGAGAGCCTGGCTTGTGCTGCCTTTGATCTTGCTGTTACTGTTTCTTGGCAGTTCTCCCTGTGCTGACGACTTCCTTAGGACACTGGACCTGGCTTTGCCGTTGTTGTCCTTGGCCAGCCTCCTCCACACCGCCCTTCTCTGAGGAAGAGAAGGAAAGCCAGTGGTTTTATAACCACACAGAGAGGGAGAAAGAGAGGGATCTTACTTGGTTGTGTGGTGCTGAGGATGCAGCCTCACACACTATTGATTTTCCAGCCAGAGAAGCTGTCGTTAGCAGGATCTTCGCACAAATGGGCCCAGTGATGCCCTTTGCTTCTTTCAGCTATTCCTAGAATATTTCTAGAACCTCACCAGATCACTCTGGCTTGCAGGAATCCTGTATTTCTGTGACAGTGTGTTCCTCTGGTTTCCCTTGTTAGGGTCTGACTATGTCCTTCCAAATTCATATGTTGAGACCCTGTTTTAGTTAAGGTTACTGTCACTCTGATGAACTACTACCATATCTGAAAGCAACTTGAGAAGACAAAGTTAATTGGCTTACATATCCTGAGTCATAGACTTTGCCGGGAAGTCATGACAGGAGGAACTCAAGCTGGGAGGGGACCTGGAGGCAAGAGCTGATGCTAAGCCCATGGAGAAGTACTGCTTACTGGCCTGCTCCATGAAGTTTGTTCAGCCTGGGTTTGCTTGTTTGTTTTTCCATAGATTGAGGACCATCAGCCCAGGGATGGCCCCACCCACAATCAATCACTGATGGTGAAATGCTCTACAGGCTTGCCTACTGCCCAGTCTTATGGAGGCATGTTTTCCAGTTGAGACTCCCTCCTATCCATGACATTTGTATCAAGCTGACATCAAACTAGCCTGCACAGACCTGAAGGGTCAGGGTGGTTGGTGGCATTAGGAGGTGGGGACTTGGGGAGTCCCCACCCAATTGGGGAGGTGGGTAAGCATGAGGGTGAACTTTCATGAATGAGATTAGTGTTAAATGAAAGGAACCAGAGAGAGTTCCCTGCCCCCTTCCACCAGATGAATCGGCACAAACTGTGTAGCCTGGAGAAGGACTCTCGTCAGACCCCAGATCTGCTGGCTTTGATCATGAAATCTCAGCTTCCAGAATGTTGAAATAGAGCTCTCCCACATCAGTTACTGATTGTAAAAATGCTCAACAGGCCATCAGTCTCCAGGCATCTGTTAGAGTGGCCTAACTCAGTAAGATATCACACCTGAGAAACTGTTCTTTGAGTTTTGAATTTACCTTGCTCCAGATTAAGCCTGTCAACCTGGAGTGTATGGTCCCATGTGATTCACTCCTACCCACAGGGATCATGATGGGGTGTGGAGTCCAAGGTTGGCCCTTTCGCACTAGAATGTGGGCACCTTCCTCTTGGAAGCAGGGCCCTTGCCAGAGGCCTCAGTCTCTGTGTTGGCATTTCACAGCCTTGTGGAAAAGCACTTGTTGATAAAAGCTCCCCACACATTCCAGCGACCACTTAACTTTTGCTGCCTAGGTTTGCAGGGCTGGCCCAGCAGCTGGTGGTAGCAACTGGTGATTGAAATCTCTAACCAAAATTTGCTCCCTGACAAATATTTCAGTCATTCTAGACTCAGTGTTACCACTGGTAGAATTCAGGAAGCTTTTATAGCTTCAGGTGGTAGGTCTGGGAAGAAATGTTATTTTTTTTTAATTAAAAAAAAAAAATCTTTGGAAACAGAATCTCTTTATGTAGCCCTTACTCTCCTGGAACTCATTGTACAGACCAGGCTGGTATTGAATTTTAGATTTTTATTTTATTTTATTTTATGTGTATAAGTGTTTTGCCTGCGTGCATGTATATATACCACATTGGTGTCTGGTGTCTATAGAGGTCAGGAGAGGGCATTGAATTCCATGGAATTATAGATGGTTACGAGGCACCCAAGTGGGTGCTGGGAACAGAACCCAGGTCCTCTACAAGAGCAGCCAGTGCTCTTAACCACTGAGCTATCTCTCCAGCCCCTGAAGAAATATTTTTAAAGATGCTCTCTTACTGTCCATAAATCCATTTAGTTCCATTTATAGCTGTCTAAAGATTAACTAGATCACCAGGAAGTGAGCCAGGAAGGTCTCGGAGCTGGTGGTACAATGTGAATTTTATGGATAGGCACCTGCACAATGCACAGATACTTAACAATTGCTTATGTGCTTATGGTTCAGCTTATTGTAAATGTGCAGACGTGTGTATTTCAAATCATATATATTTTTTTTGTACAAGAGGTTGTTAGACCATGACTGGAAGATGGTTAATGCTTGCTGGGCACACTGTTCTCACATCTTTAGTCTGTAACATATCAAAGCAGAGAGCTGTGCACACAGTGGGGAGAGGGAGGTGAGTCAGTAAGCAGGGATAAGGTATGTGTCTGGATCGAGGAGCCTTGTGTGATGGTGCAGCCCAGGCCTTCGCTCCTACAGATAGAAAAGTCCCAGGGAGTCACCTGGCGGAGATCCCAAGGTGGGGCTGCTCTGGATCCCAGCCCTCTTGATGTCATTGGCAGTTACTCTGTGAGTGTAATAGCATATTTACTCACTAACGTCAGAGCCGATGAGGATATTAGTAAAAATGTCATCCAGAAACTATTTATGTTCAGAAAACTTAGGGAAGTGTCAGTATTCTTTGAAAAAATGTCATGCTACCATCTGTGTGGGTGGATGTCAGTTTTTGGAAACTTCTCTCTTGGTCTTTCATTTTCTCTGGAGATGCCTAATGAACGAATGTGGGTGTGTTTCCGCCTTAGAAAGAGGTGAGCATGTCCTCAGAGAGGATGGCACAAACCCCAGAAGTGGTGTGGCTCTGATGGTACCCATGTCACAAAACAGTCAGTAAGACAGGGAGCAAAGTTGTTCCCTGACACTTAACATCTTTCTTAAATATATTTTCTTATTTATATTGATTAGACTAGCAGTATTCATTCAGAATGGAACCAGAAAAACGGGGCCCATTGGATGGCTCAGCTGCAGAAGGCAGCTGCTGCCAAACCTGATGACCCGAGTTCTATCCCCAGGACCTACGCTGCAAGCTGTTCTCACCACCACATATGTGCACACATGCACATAAAATGAGTAGCAGTATAATTAAAATTTCTTTTTAAGGAACTAGAAAATGGGGTGGGAGAGGGGCAGCATTTGGGATGGAAAGAAAGAATTAGAAAATAGATATCAAATCTGTGACCAAGATAAAACACTCAACTTGAGAAAAAGAATTATACTGCTAACACCTTGGCATAGATTCTCCCTTGCTTGCTGGCTCATTCAGACTTGTTACCTGCATTGCTGCACACAGCTATGCAAGGCTCAATTATGTAGCCATAGTTGACGTGACCACAATCTCTTTGCTCTCAGCCTTTATCAGCTCTTAAAATAGCATCTTGGAAAGACCGTGGTGTGTCAAAGGAAGCAGAGTCTTTTATGACTGACGTTCTGTCTCCAAAACTCTGGGCTGTGTTTCTCCTCTAACTTGTTAATATTTAAAAAGTTGATCATGTCCATAATTTAGGAGTCTCCAAGTTGTAATCTACCCAAACTCTCTAGCTTCCTGGCCATTCCTCCCCCTCTGAGCTGGCTCCCATTTTTCTCTTCTTCTATGACCTCTCTGACACTGTGTGTAGCCATGAGGCACTAACATCTGTCCCAGAGGAACTGGAATGGTGGGTGGGATCCATAGAGAATAGTAATTCATGGGCATGCATATGGGCTGTCCGCTGGTATTTAGAATGTAGTTTTAGACAATCCCCTGGGCCCACCCACTCTCACTGGTGCACACACCAAGGGCCCCGATTGGTGGTTGAACATTCAGAAGCCTCAGATAATCCTTTGGCTTAAAGCCAAGTCCTTGTTTGTCTACCTGGTCTTGTGATCTGCCTCTTGTCCCTTTCTCCCCTCCACAGTCCCTCCTTCGTCTGTGCTCTAATTACAGTGACCTTTTGCTGTTTTGCAGAATGTCAAGCTCCTTCCTAATCGTGGCTTTTGAATATAGCAATGGCTGCCTGCACCGGTAGCTGTTTGCTGTTTTCTTACTTCTCCACCTATGGTGCCCAGCCTGCTGTGGTGATGGAGAGGGTGACTGAGGTCAGGCTTGAGTTAGTCAACCTGTCTGTGCCTCTGTTTCTAAGTGGTGATTAAAACAAAAACAAAAACAAAAAACCAGCACCCCAAAGGGGTTGCTACTCCTGTATGTGGTGGCATCTATAAATGCTATCCTCCTACAGGTTTCTGTTTAACTTGTTGGTAGCCAGGGATAGAATGCTCTCTCTCTCTCTCTCTCTCTCTCTCTCTCTCTCTCCCTCCTTCTTTCTCCCTCTCCCTCCCTCCCCCCTCCCCTCTCCCCCTTCTCTCTTTCTCCCTCCCTCCCTCCCTCCCTCCCTGGACCAGCACCATCTATGGCCCATCTATAAGAAGCACAGACATCTCCTTCCTGCTACAGAGTGTGAACCTTGCTCAGAGCCAAATGTTAAGACATATTTGCACCTTCTGGGAACTTTCTGAGTTGCTTGACCTTTTTTTTTCCATTTTTTTCCCTCGGTAGCATCCCTGGAACTGATGATGTCATCCAGCCAGCTGCTCCTACAGACCTGGGACACCCACCCTTAGCTGACTCTTCCCATCATGGTGATACTGTCAGCTCAGTCTCTACACATCTGACAGTCCAGAGGTACGGTAGAAACCTGGCTGGGTCTGGCTGAGCCCAGGCCTTGTGGTTGTTCCTCTTCTTCCCTTGTCTCACACACCCACTCACCTCTCCAAGTGTATGTATACTTGTTCTAAGAGGCTTAGCCTCTTCCTGTGGCATTAGTTATATACTGATAGGATACTGGAAGCCTACCAGAGAGAGTGCATGTGCTGTTTTGGGACACGTTTAGGGAACTAGCTACCTGCCCGGGACACCAGCTGGGCCAGCTTCTTGTTTTCTTTTGTCTTTGGGTGATCATCAGAGAACAGAGGAGTCAGCAAGCAGAGTGTGTGTGGGGGGGGGCGGGAAACACCTTTCTTCTTGCCCTTAATTCCCCAAGTTTTTGCCACTGAGTGCTTGACCTGAAATCAGCTTCACTTCCCTGCCTGTGGTATTTGCACAGAGACCAGACTTGGTCTGCAGTAGCCTTGAAACTTGGTAAACGGGCGCGTACATATGCACTCATGCACACCCACACCCACACACACCCGCACACATCTCTTTATATAAGTAATTACACAGTGCACATTCATATTAACATGGCTCTCCACAGTAGTTACATTTCTTGTTGTTTTGACAAATACCTGACAAAAGCAATTCACAGGGCAAAGGACTTATTTTAACTTGAAGTTTGAGGGTACAGTCCATTACAGCAGGGAAGGTCCAGAAATAGCTGGTTTACTTAGTGCCCATAGGGGAAGCAGAAATAGAAGTCTGGAGCTCTGCTACTTTCTCTACTGGGGCAGGATCACCACAGTTAGGGTGGGTCATCCACCTTCCAGACCTGCCCTTCCAGACCTACCTAGGAGACAGAGAGACTTGTCTCCTAGGTAGTTCTATATCCTGTCAAGTTGATAATATTAACTGTCATAGTCTGTCTGTACATATTTTAATTTATATTTAGAAAAGCAGTCGTGTTTTGCCAGATTTTGTATAGCACTGAGGAAACTTAGGTGACCAGGACAGAAATGGCACTTTGCATCCTGGAACTTGTACCTGGGGTCTCTTCCTCTAAGGAGTCTTCCTCTAAACTCAGCTGCCACCTCTTGCTTTGTCACCGCCCTTTCCAGAAGTCTGTAAGTTCCCTGTACCAAAGTCCATCTCCCCAACTACAAGGGAAGAACTTGTCTTCATGACTCTTGTAGCACCTAACATGGACTGGAGATAGGGGGATGTTGTGACTTATCAAGGATTGGAGGAGAGGACAAGGAAACCCTTTGTCTACTTACCTGTGTCATATGAGTCCTGACCCCTCCCTAGCTGCATCTCTCAGGTTACTGTTGATAGGAAGGTAGCAGGCAGCAGAGGGGAAACTCTTTCACTGGGAAGTCTTCTTGGTGCAGGAAAACTAGGAGGGGGAGAGAAATAGAACCAGAGATGCCCCAGCAGGTGAACATTGGCCTGGAATTTCAATGTTCCCTTTATGATGAGAGTCAGCTGTGGTGCCCATGAGGAGCATGCCGCCCTCCTCCTTGCCTCTCCTCTGCTTCCTTGTCTCAGTGATGCTCCAGATTGCTGACCCCCAGAGTTTTAGGAAGGCCCAGGATCTACTAGAGCCATGAGTAGGGTTATCAACCTTAGTAAAGCCTGGAAAGGAGCTTTATTTTCTGTTTCTATATTTTCATTATTTAATCAGTGTTTGTGAATTTGACTTTTCTCTGAAGTTTATTGATAACCCAGAGAATACTGCTGGCTCCTCCTCAGCCCTGTATTCAGAGCAATGAAAACTGGGAGTCACCCAACACGAGTGTTCTCAGCTGTTTATGGTTCCTCGTTCTTGTGGTGTGAACATGTGACCTCTTTTTTTCAAAACTTACATATTATGTACATAGTGTTCTGTCTGCATGCCAGAAGAGAGCGCCAGATCTCATTATAGATGGTTGTGAGCCACCGTGTAGTTGCTGGGAACTGAACTTAGGCTCTCAGAAAAAGCAGTCAGTTCTCTTTAACCTCTGAGCCATCTCTCCAGCCCAAGCATGTGACCTTTTATGGCATATTTGGAACCTTTTGTGCTCTTGTTGCTGATTTTGCTGTTTTGAGTGACCCCTGTATACAGTGTTGAAGCACACAAAGGCCTGAGTGTGCCCAATGAAGAAAACATGGACGTTACTGGGGCTTTGTTCTGTCTGCAGGAGTTAATGGTGCTGTGTGAGTAGGGGAGAGTAGATCAGAGTGTGACCTAGGATGCTTTTAAATAGAAGTGCACACACACTAAAGGTGTTTTGATAGAGTGATTTATCATAGTCTGTCCAGAGACTCTCAGAAACAGAGCGTCTTCCCACTTCCTCTGGGATGGTTCAGCATTGGCCAACTCATGTCTGTGGGGTTCATGGAACACTGCTGTGAAGGACAAGCAACCAATGGACTAACCTCTGCTCAGCTGTTGGAGTGACTAAGAAGTGTGTCCTGGCAGGTGTAGAAGCGACTTTAACCTCAAAAGTGACCCTCTTCTTCTCCCTGCTTAGAGTAGGACAGACAGAAAGGAAGAAATGGTGTAGAGTTTAGTTTGCCTTCCTGCAGAAACAAGGCTTGCTGTTTGTCTAACTTGTTGTGTGCCACTGTTTGTGGAGAGAAGTGAGCAAATGTCTACTCTCCTGGATAGGGTATCAATGACAGACTGAAGTGAGGAAACACCAAAGTCCAGGTTGGTGAATCACTGAGTTTTACTGAGGTTACATCAGGAGTATGGGTGAGGGGTTACAGGAGTAGAAATGATTCAGAGACAGCTGTATCAGCAAAGCACCCCACTGTAGGAAAACTGGAAACCTAGAACATACTGCACGGCTGGATGGGATGGGGTTGCCAAGTGTTCTTCTGGGCAGCTCAGCCTGTCTGGGCATCTGCCAGCTGTCCTTGCTGCTTATAGATACTTGAGGAAGGAAGAGTCTAGTGAATCCCATCAGTTTCAGGGGCTTCTGAAACTTTTGAATTGTCTACTTCCTGCAGGATGGAATGTTTCATCTTCCTTTAGACCAGTGGTTCTCAACTTCCTCATGCTGCGACCTTTTAATACAGTTCCTCGTGTTGTGGTGACCCTTAACTATAAAATCATTTTCGTTGGTATTTCATAACTGTAGTTTTGTTACTGTTCTGAATGATAATGTAAATATCTGATATACAGGATATCTGACATGTGACCCCTGTGAAAGGGTCATTTGACCCCTCAAAGGGGTCCTGACCCATAAGTTGAGAGCCACTGCTTTAGAACATCCTAGTTCCAATGGCTTTATCATTGAGATTACTACACAATGGAATTTAAAGTGAAAAACTTTTTAAAAAGTGTTTCTTCTTTTTGAGACAAGATCTCACTGTGTAGCCCTGGATGTAGATCAGGCTGCCCTTAAACTCAGAGATCTAACTCACCTCTGCCTCCTGAGTGCTAAGAGTAAAGGAATATATTACTACACTCATCTAAAAAAATTTTTAGATTATTTTTAATTTAAAAAATTATTTGTGGCCGGGCGGTGGTGGCGCATGCCTTTAATCCCAGCACTTGGGAGGCAGAGGCAGGTGGATTTCTGAGTTCAAGGCCAGCCTGGTCTACAGAGTGAGTTCCAGGACAGCCAGGACTACACAGAGAAACCCTGTCTCGAAAAGCCAAAAAAAAATTATTTGTGTGTATGTGTACATATGCTATGTGTGTGCAGGTGCCCTTTGGGACCAGAAGAGTATTTGGATCTCCTAGAGCTGGTGTTACAGGAAGTTGTCAGCCACCTGATAGGGATGTAGGGATGCTGGGAACAGAACTCAAGTCCTTTGCAAGGGCAGCAAGCACTCTTCACTGCTCAGCCACCTGGCCAAGTCAAGTGAAAAATTTTAAATATTTTTAAAAAGGTATTTAAAGGTCCAGCAAGATGGCTCAGTGGATAAAAGTGCTGGATGCCACACCCAATGGCTTTTCAATTCCCTGACCTGCATGGTGGAAGGAGAAAATCTGGCTCTTACAAGTTGTTCTCTGACCTACACATACACGCATGCACACACACGCACACGCACACGCACACGTAATAAAAATTTTAAGAAAAAGTAAAAAGGGTATTTAAATAAAAGGAGGCCAGGTACAGCAGCTCATGTCTAAGATCCCAGCACTGGGGTCTCAGAGTAGGAGATCAGCATATTTTAATTATAATTGAATACACTGTCACTGTCTTCAGACACACCAGAAGACGGCAGCAGACCTCATTACAGATGGTCGCGAGCCACCATGTGGTTGCTGGGAATTAAACTCGGGACCTCTGGAAGAGCAGTCAGTGCTCTTAACCACTGAGCCATCTCCCCAGCCCCCTCGGTATCTATTTGTATATTCATTGTATTTTCAGGGCATATAAGGAAACATATGAACGGGAACTCCACCGAGCTGCTAGTGACAGCAGTGGGGACCGGAGACCTTCCAGCAGGACCAACCCTTCTCCTATCGTTTGGGGATGAAGTTGTTGATGAGTTTTCTCCAAGTTAATATTTTCTTTCGGCTGAAGTTCTGCTCGGGCCAAGCTTGAGGATACTGTCCTTCCTCTTGAGTGCAGACTTAGCTCTGGGCAGGAAAGTGGGTAAGATGGAGGGGAGGAATTGACATTCTCCTGCCCTCCCCCCATTCTCCACTCTCTGAAATCTGCAGATCAGCATGGTGGTGAGGTTTATACACTCGGCAGCCTGGAGGACTACTGTTCGTATGTGAATAGGTCTCCTTAGTGACTGGAAATATCTGGATATCTGGCCTTTCTTAGCACCTCTCAGGTTGGACTTTGGACCTTTCCAGAGGTCACAGCTCAGAACCACGCTCCCATCCCCTCACAGTTGATACCACAGACTGACCGTCCAGTGTTTACCACAGCAGACATTTCAGAGCACTTTTCCTTTTTTCTTGGTTTTTCAAGACAGGGTTTCTCTGTGTAGCCCTGGCTGCACTCACTCTGTAGACTAGGCTGTCCTCGAACTCAGAAATCCACCTACTTCTGCCTCCCAAGTGCTGGGATTAAAGGCGTGCACTACCACTGCCTGGCGCACTTTTCCTTTTTGCAGTTTGCTTCTCACTTTCAGTCTGAGCCGAGTCTGTGGCCCTAAGGCCTGCTATGTAATGTGAGTGATTGTGTGTGTGCACTTGGGGATTCGAGGATAAAAACTATCAAGAGCATGTAAGGGAAGGCTGTGTGCTAAATGCGTTCCAGACGGTGCTGTGAAACAGGAGATAAGATTGCCATCTGGCCCAATAGGCCATGATGTGTTCAGCTTGCACCTTGGGGGCCGTTATCATCCTCTTGTGACAGCCGGAGTCACTCTGGTCTTTGTCCTGGGACAGGGGCTTAATTTGGCAGCCTCAGCTGATTTTTGAAATGAAATTTGCTATCAGTTCAGTGGGAACTCTGCCAAGAAGGACTCAAAAGCCCAGAACAGGGAATCAAAGGATAGCTGTTAGGGACAGGATCTCTCTGTAGCTGGACGCTCTGGCTATGGGTCTGCATGCCAGTCGCTTACTGAATTCTCTGTTGTGGGTGGGCTAACACGGCTGCTGAATTGCTAAAGGGACCAGTTGCTGCACTGGACCTTGGCAGAGTGCCAATTCAAGGATAGCAAACTGTCCTGCAGGTAGTGGCTCTAGACAGTCAAAGGTCTTGTCCAGCCAAGCTTAACAACAACACCCTGATTAATGATAAATCCTGGCTGGCTGCTAAATCATGGTGGTTTACATCTTCTCCGGTTGTCAGTTCAATTCTTTAAAAAAAAAAAAAGTTCAAATTAGATTTTCTCTTTATCTTCCAAAATTAGGAACACTGCATGAATTTGAATTTGGCTTCCTTATTACTCTCCTATGGTTTGGAAGACATTAATTAATCCCTTATGTGGGAAGAAAGGATATTTGTAGCTAGAGGGACCTGTCCACCCTTTTTCAGAGGACAGTGGGGCTACTTTGAAGGTGACACAAGAACTTGGAAATGGGATCGAATCCATTTCGAAGGGCTCTGCTGTCTTGTCTGTGCAGGATTTGGCAGACACACCTGGGGGACCCAACACAGACGGAGTGGTCCTGGGCAGCAACTCTCAGCTATAAAGTGTTGCCTTCCTGAGAATAATGTCTTTAAGATGGTCATGGCTGGTCATGTGGGGCTAAGCAGAGACAGGAGCTAGCCAAGGTTGTTGACCAGGAACTCCTACCGCCTTCCTGTCTCTGCAGCCAGTGTTCTCTCAGGAAGCAGGAGGGAGCAGGGAGTACACTTAAGGCCCATTTCAGATCTAGGTCCAGGACAGGCTCTCTAGGTATGTGACCCAAGAGCTGACACTCACAGTGCCACACTGAGAAGGCCCTGTGCCTGGCTGTTTCTCAAATTCCTGGTGCTTGTTAGAACATGGTGGGCTGTTTATCCTGCCTTTACTTACATTCATTTTGTGTGTAGACTCCATGGCCTAGTCTGCCTTTGCACATAGGCTCTGGGATTCCCAGAACACAGAGCACATGCTCCACATTCAGTGGCCCAAGAGGTTGTGCTGCCAGGTGCGAGATGAAAGGGCTGCTGCTTGTGGAATGTTCTAGAGTGTGCCCCACCCATGATGGCAGAGACTCATATCTCCTCTGGGCTCCTGGTCTAGCAGGAGAGTAGAGCATGCTTTCAGCGAAATACCAGATGTTCAGAGGGCCTGGTAGCCGCTGTCTCCCTTTCAGGTGAGGACTCCAAGGCCCCCTCCAGATGGAGGGCTGTGTAAGCTAAGGTACTGCTTGGGGAACTCAAAGATCCCTCTGCTATGTGGAGCAGGGAGCTGTGGAGATGGGCCTGTGTGTGGCTCACCTGTGGACTTGTGAAGAATTGGAGAGGGTTTTAGGTGAGGTAATATTCTGACCAGATTTGAGCTGGGCCTTCTGGTGGCTGAGGGAACTTGAACCTAGGGGGACAAACCCTGAGGTATACACTCCTGGATACCCCAGGAGTTCTGCTGTAAGATGAGGAAGGCCTGGGCCACAGAGGTGACTGGGCGGAGAGTACTGATTCCGGAAGAAGGAGGTGACTCAGCGGAAGAGGTGATCAGGGGTCCTGAGCCTCTGAGAACAGGAAAATCTCACAGTCCTGACTTCCGGTGTCAGTGTCCAGCCTGGGAAGAAGAGGAGGGGGATGAAGAGGAGGGAGAGGGAGGGGCCAAAGAGGACACAGAGAAGGGAGGGGTCAGGAGGGGTTATGGTGCTCATGAGTGGTAGTGAGTCACTCAGCTTCCCTGTTGGAGCCTGACTACCTCAGTCATGGATGGGCCAAGAACTGGCTATGTTGAGAGGGAGGCTCCATTCTTAATTGGGCTGTTGAGTCATTTGTTTGGTGCCTTTAGCTAATGGGAACTGGCCAGGGCAGGAAGGGTGTGGCTGTGAAGGAGGAGGCCAGTAGAGGGAAAGAGAGGAGCGAGCTGCGTGGTGATCCTGTGGGACTATGCTGGCTTAAGAACAAGTAGGCTGACCAGACTACTAAACTGAGGGGATGTTGTCGCTGAGTGACCCTGTAAAATGTTCCATGGCATTCTTGGGAGGAATAGTAATAGCTAAAGTCTAAGGGCATCCATGTTAGATCCTCAGCTGTGGGCTGTCCTGGGACCACAGATTTGAGGCCATCTTCCCTACCCTCTGGTAACTTCCCTCACAACCCAGTGATGAGAACCCTTAAAGTAACACAATTGTAAGCAACAACCACCTAGTCAGTGTACCTTTAATTAAATTAAATCTTCCTGGGATTCGTAAAGTGGGGGAGCTCAGCCAGCAGAGTCAAAGCTGAAATCAGACTAGCAATTTGACCCCCCCCCCTTGAACCAGAGTCTCTCTATGCAGTCCTGACATTCAGTATGTAGACCAGGCTGATCTTGAACTCACAGACCTACCTGCCTTTCCTGAGTGCTGGGATTAAATGTGTGCCCATCAGCAGTTGGCCTTCCACTGATTGTAAGCATGGATAAAGGCTGTTCAGAATGACACTCTCAGAAGGAGATTAAACAGCCCCCAGCAGTTTGCTTTGTTCATTTGCAGTCACTCTTTTGTATTTTGTTTTGAGACAAGGACTTACCATGTAGCCTAGGATGGCACAGACCTCATGATGCTTCTGCCTTGGCTTCCCAAGTGCTGGGATCATAGGTGTGGGCCTCCATGCCTGGCTTGTCTTTTAGTGTTTATTCAGTTTTTGGATTAGCTTTTAGGGTCCTACAAGGATCATAACTTTCTGGGCTCCACCCCTTCCACCCCCAACCTTGTGGGTGGGGCCCTTGAGGAACTGGCAACGTGGCTTCTAGTGCTCTCTCAGCCCGTGGACATTAGGGGCTCTCTTTTCATGCGTGATGATGACGCTTCATGTTCATAGCCTGTCCGGATGCTGAATCGCTGGGAAGCATAGTGTATCAATGCGGAAGGAAGCACAGCTGGTGGGTCTGAAGAGATGAATTAGCAGGTAAAGGCACTTGCTATGAAGCCTGGCAGTCTGAGTTAGTTGTCCACTGATACCCATATGTGTGTGCTGTGACAAATGCCTGTGTGTGCACACAAACACAAGTATGCACGCATGCATGTAAATACATATACATACCAAAAAACAAAACAAAACCCCCACCATAGCTCTCATATCAAAGGGAAGAAGAATAAAATAGAAGTTTATTTAAGTTAAGCCAAATTCTGTTTCAACATGGATGTAGTCTCATGATGTTTCTATAGTAACAGAACAAAGAAAGTCATGAATCAAGACAATTTTTAAGTACATTGGTGGGAACATCAAGTAGGCAGGTACAGCAAAGTGGGGAAATCTGTTATAGCCTCAGATGCTATCTTAGCTTCTGGGTTGGTGGAAGGAAGCTAGCAGTCTGTCTGTATATTCCAAAAGATTTACCTCGGTCTTAAGGATGTTGGATCACCACATAGGTGGGTAGTAAATGTCTATTTAGAAGCTAAGCTACCTCAAGAGAATTTAGTTCTGCACCTGAAATATTCTAACTCTCAATAATTATTGAGTTCCATCAGTCTTGTTGGCTCTGTATTTGGTGGATTTTGGTCCCCACCCTTGGAAACTTTAGTTAACACACCTAGCTGTCTTTATTCCTGGTTTCGTGGTCCATCTTCCAAGGGTAGCGAAGGCAGGGGACAAGTGCAGCCACAGTAAGGCGTGGAAGTACTTATATGACTCTGTTAGGAAGTGGGCTAGATGCTTAAGGGAGGAGCTGCCTGACCAGGAGTTAGGCCTGTGACGGAAACAAAAGAGGCTGGGCAGAGCCATGAAGGGAGGGAAGGGCAAAGCTGGAGCTGATTCTGTGGAGCCTGTTAAATCACCACAGGGCTTTAAGTTGGAGTAGGAATTCCCTTTCCAGGGCTTAGGGGTTGGGCACCTAACACAGTGACTGCTGTCTTTCAGGGCCAGGTTTGATCTGGAGGCAGAGCCTGCAAGGCTGGCTCTGAGCATGGCATGGTGACTCAGAAACCAATGCTCCTATGACTATTTGCCCCTAATAGAAGAAGAGATCCTGTACCACAGACTGCAAAACCTCAAACTCCAGCTGTCCCTGCAGCCTAGGTCTCAGGCCCTGGCTCTGAGTCACCAAACTCCAGCCCAGCTCTAAGACCATCAGCCGACCAGCTCCCAGCTGACAGCAGTGTGGCTAGCTGCAGGATCTGGGAAGTCACTTGCTTTGAAAACTGGTTCCCAGGCTGTAGATGCCTTGCTTTTTTGCCATAACGGATAGTTAGATTTTCTTAGGCTCCAAGCTTGTGCCTTTTGGCTTAAAGCTTGTTTCCAGGTGTATTCCTGTAAGGTCTCTGCACACTGGCAGGTCCCCTGGCTGTCCAGGAGGGGGCAGACATCTACCACATGAAGGCTGCTTGCCTTCATAATCCTGGGCCCTAGACAGAGTTGTCACCTAGCCCCCTAAACCCCACTCCAATACAGGTCCCTAAGTGACCCAATTGCCCATATACCCATACTTTTCTCTCAAAATTTGGGAGCAAATTGTGGAGATTTTACAGAATTGTGTTTTAATTTTCAACTCAGAATTTCATTGCATGCACCAAACTGTTAGAATACTTTTATATAAAAATCTTCAAGCAAACTTCAGACAAGAAAACACCCAGGGTCCCCAACACTTGAGCAGTTAATGAATCTCCAGGTTTCCCCCGCCCCCCTGGAGTCAAGTGAGAAAGGAACTTGTAACTGGAGGCTTTGACCTTCACCATGTATAAGTTGGGGGAGCCCAAGGAGTAGTGTGCTATGTCTTTAAATAGTCCACTCCACAAATGTGGGTGGGTTGGGTGGGGTGAGAAAGGACGGATGAATGTGCCATTAATGAGCTGAATTCCATTTGAAATAATTCTCCCATTGTGTCCCCAGCACCTCCCCATCTGCTGCCCATGCAAGTCTTGCTCCTCTGGGCTCAGAACATGCAGCTTCGGCTTCCTCCGCAGCTGGTCCTGGAGTAGAAGCCATCACTGCCTCCAGCCAATACCTGGCCAAGAACATAAACAGGTAATCTACAAGTGTTTCTCCTGTAGCAGCTGCCCAGGAGAGAGCAAGACTGGCTTCTCTCTCTCTCTCTCTCTCTCTCTCTCTCTCTCTCTCTCTCTCTCTCTCTCTCTCTTGTGGTGAGCTGGGTTTAGGATGGTGCCAGCAAGGCACTGACACCATGTCTGTAATCACTTGGCTTGTAGCTTGGCTTCCTGAAGCAGCTAGTTCTTCTGTAGCAGGGACACAGTGTGTAAGGCAAGGACTCCCAAGAGGCAAAACTGATAACCTGTGAGTGAAAATGTTCCCTCTGTAGGTTTCCACTTGCAGGAGACTGTGGGGAAGGCTAAACTATAAGGAATGGAAAGTATTATGGTGGCCAGGGTGGGAGCTAAAAGAAGATCTTAACTGTAACATCGTAGCCTGTCCTGCGTCTCGACTGTACTCGTGGTTATGTGACTATGTCAAGTTTATCTAAGAGTGACTGCTCTCTGATGCAGCCAGTTCCCAGGGACGCAGCACTTGCCTTCTGCTTCCTGGGTCTAGTAGATGTGAACTGCCTACTTGTTCCGTGTCTGAGGCTCCCAGGGCACTCACACAGATTGCACTAAGGTGACTGTGCTATGCCTTGGAGTGATTATTTCCTGAATTCTCCATTCCGGCACTTTTTGCATCTCGTTTGTTTATGCATCTGAGAGGCAGTATTATAGACTTGAGTTGCTCTGGCTAGGCACCAGGCCAGGGGCAGGACACAGGTCTAAAAGATACATGCTGCCTGGCCCCGTAGAGCCTTGAGGTCTCTGGAAGAAGAATGATGTCCTCTTAGGACACAGTGGCTCAGTGGGATTAATTCTGTGTGGGATGAGGACACTGGGGAAGGAATAGATATTGCTTGGGGAGTATCTATCTACGTGTATGTGGACCCTGGGGGCGGAGAAGGCAAGCATGGTGAGGGAGCAGAGCTGAAGGGTCTTTAGAGTATAGAGGCTGGAACCTGCAGCCTCTAAGGGGAGTGGATCGTGGCTCAGCAGGCAGAGCCAGCTGGTCACCACCACAGGCCAAGAACTGAGGTCTTTATCTTTGTTTCCTTTGGTAACTTTTTTTTTTTTTAAGTACAGTTTTGATTTACCAAAAAATATAGAAGATAAAATGTGATGCTCTATTTATCTAACCCATCCTTCCCTCTGCTGATATCCTAATACCTAATAGTATTGTTTGTACTAATGAGACACTGTTACTGACCCTATATTGATACATTCTTGTTAACTGAAGTCTCCATTACTTGAAGTTCTGTAATTTGTCGTTAATGCCCTTTCTTGTCCCAGATGTCACTCAGGACATTGTTGCCTTTAGTCTCCCTACGTGCCCCTTGGTTGTGGCAGTTTTCAGGCCTGTCTTATTTGGTGACCTTGATAGTTAGAACAGTTCTGGTCAGAGTACCACTCAACTGGAACTTGGTCGATGTCTTTCTTATGGTTAGACTGCAGCCATGGGTTTTGGAAGAAAAAGATGAAGGGTTTCAAGTATCACTTTCTTTTCTTTTTCTTTTTTTTTTTTTTAAACTAAAGCTGGAGAGATGGTTGAGTTGTTAATAGCACTGGCCACTTCTGTAGAGGCCCACAGTTCAGTTCCCAGCACCCACATATGGCTCACAACTGCCTGTAGCTCCAGTTCTAAGACATCTACCACCCTCTTTTGGTCTCTGTTGTCTTTGCCTACACATGTTTCAGTTATGTGCAGGCAAAACATTTACAAACACAATAAATAAATAAAAATAAATAAGTCTTTTATTTTAAATGTAAAGCACATACCACAGTGTTTATTTGGAGGCCAGAGGATAGCTTCTTGATGCTGGTTTTCACTTTGCACCTTTACATGGGTTCCAGGGATTTAAGTCAGGTGGCCAGGCTAGTACCGTAGGCACATTTCCCTGCTGAGCCAACTCTCAGGCCTAAAGGTACCATTTTTATAAAACGGAGGGTCCCAGTGTCAGCACAGCTGATGGCTGTTGGTATTGACTTGGCTGCCTGACTGGCTGGCTGACTTCCCTTGACTGTCCTACAGCTTCTGGGAGGGTGACAGTGTGTGCTGCCCCACTGAAGGACAGGGAGCTATTCTCCCTTCTGCTGGGGGGGTGGGCTACATAAGTTATTTATGATCCTTTTGCATGGGAGGTTAGTCTCTTCTTCCCCATATACTAATGTATGCAATCACTTATTTATGTCAGTGTGGACTCATGGGTATTTATTTTATACATTGAGCTCTAATCCAAGGCTGCTGTATTTCATTGCACACAGCTTTAGCCCTGGGCTTCCTTGCCTGGCTTTTAAGTGTGCCCAGAAGCCCCTGGGCAGAACAGTGATGAGATCAGATTTGCATTTTTAAAAGGCCTTGGTAGCTGCCTGTCAAGGCAGCAGGCGCTTGAGGATTGATGGTTGATGTGCCCCGAGGCTTCATACCCTGGCTCAGCTGTATCTGACACGGGCCCGCTGGGTTCCCATTGCCTGTGTAAGTGTGTCCTCCGTCTCTCCTGTCTCCATGTTGTTAGTCATAAGGCCAGTGCCTGGATGCAGGCGTCCATGTAAATCATGTCTTTCTTCTGATGAGACCTTGGTTGGGCCAACTCTGGTTTCAACAATACACAAATTAGCACTTCATCTCATTGAAATGGAAGGTTTGATTCACCAGCCTGGCCAGAGTTTGAGATTCTTTTTGGCTACGGGATAGAGGTTATATCCCTACTCTGTTTCCATTTTCCATGGAGATTCTTCTGTCAGGGCCAGCTGCCGCTTGTGTTTTCATGAGGCACAGGCAACCACAGGCTCCATGGCTGTAGCTTTGTTCTCCATGTTAGGCCTTGGTAGGGGAAAGCCAGCAGTGAGACCCGGTATCCTGGAAAAGGCACATCTCATTAGCTCTGTGGATGCTCAGTTAGTGGAAGCCTGCTGGGCACCTTCTGCAGCCTTCCACTTCTGGAGGCTGCTGTGGAGATGCTGTTACAACCCCACACTCCAGGCAAATAGCTTGCTTCCCCACTCCCTTGTACCCACTGGTGATCATTTGGCTACATGCTTGTGGAGAACAGATGTGTCTCGAAGAGAGAGGAAGGGGAACCCACTTAGAGAAGACTTAGCGTTCTGCTGAGCAAACTCTCCTGAAGCCACAAGTTTCTCCTGGGAGAGAGATGGTGACTGCTATGTCACACTTTTGGCTACACTACTCTCTCCTCCAGCATGACCCTCTTGAGGCCTTTCCATGACCTTCCTGTGCTGTTGGGAGAGTTATGTGAGGCTAGGGATACAAGGTGAAAGCCCTCCTTCATGGGTGTGCAGCTGAGCCAGCATCGCACACGTTGGGCCAAAAGCTTGGTATGTTTGCACATAGGCCCAACTGACTATCATCCTTGACCTCCAACCTGACCTCTCATTATCCCTTCTGAGGACAGCCATTTCTTAAGAGTCAGTGACTTGGAAACCTGGCTTAGGACTACCTACCTAAGCAGGCCAAGAAAAAGCAGTCTGGAAAGGTAGCTCAACTCTCTCAGGGATAAAACTGGTTCTTCAGCATCAATGCAGGGGGCCCAGAGAGCAATGCACTATGGGAAATGCTGCCCTGAACCACAAGGCTGTGGGCTTACCAAGCTTTCTGATAAACTGTTCCCATGTGGCCCAAATAGTTTCTATCCCTCTGCCAAAGCTCCCCAAACTCAAGAGCTTTTGCATCTCTCCTAAGTCGAGGCTGGAGCTCCGTGGAAACGACTCTGCAGCTTCACACTCAGGCCCTTTGCGAGCTCCCCACCCCAGTAATTCGTTTTGTAGGTAGAGTCTTGATTAGGTTTTGCTGTTGGTTGTTATAATGAAATACACAAGGTAGGGTAACTTTATAAAGAAGAGGCATCTATTTAATTAGCCAATTTGGAGACTGAATGACCAAACAGGAAGGCCTGGGTACTGGAAAGCACATCTCCAACTCCCTTGGATGCTTTACCACAGAGCATCATATGCACGAGTCTGTCTAGTCTCTGTCTGAGACTTAATGAGAGGGCTCTCTGCACTAATATCTCATCCTAAGTACACCCCAAAGGCACCACCTCTAACTCAGTTTCCACTTTCTTCACCCTTAACTGTGGCTTTGAGGATGAAACTCCTGTGTGGGTTTGTGGGGACCGACCAAAGTATACACAAACCATAGTGGACCTGCTTAATCTTCTGATGTCAGGGGAAAGGCTGGATTGTTGGGGATGAGAGTCTCTGTAGGTTAGACCCTGTGCCCACCAGACTGGGATCTACTCCAGTGTTCCATAAGCCAGGTTCCAGCCATGGCTCTGTACTGAGGTCCTCTGTTCCATGGCATCCTAGAAACACACATACAACATCTCCCTCGCACTGAGACAAACACAGGCAATCCACCTAGGCTTTCTGGCTCCTGTTTCATCCCCTGTACATGAGCAGGGAGCTGCTAGGTACCTAGATTTTGCTGTGTAAGTCTGCTTTCACTAAGTAGGTCAATCTCAGTGGTTTCATCTGGAGGCTCGGGGCAAAGGGAAGCTTTGCTTTCCTCTCTAGAAAGGTAGAGTCCAAAGCTGCTTTGCCTCTCTGGGTGGGAACAGTTGGGGAGAGAATGACCTCAGGATCCTTGCCCTGCCACTGCTCCCTTCTTCTGGGAGGTGACTGGGAGCACAGGACTGCTGGAGCTGGAGGAAAGCTGTTGAATTTCTACTCTGTGCCCCTTTGGGTGGGAGTCTGAGGTTCTAGAGCAGCCTGGAAGGGAACCATCCACCTCCCCATCTATCTATCCATCTGCCCACACATCCATCCGTTCATCCGCTCATCCACCTACCCACAGATAAACCTACCCAGTGATTTAGCAGCCGTATCCTTCTTGAATCTCTTCTACACTCTGGTATCAAACTTGGAGGTCACAACTTGTGCCTCAAGCCAGGTCCAGTTGCCTGTCCTCAGCAAGCCCACCAAAAGAGTCAAACTAAAAGTAGAAAGCAAAAATAAATTATTAATATAGAGATTTGTTCAACTTAGCCACTTTGGGAAGAGAGGCAAGAGATCCAGTGAGCCTCTCTGCCCCACCCCAAGTCTGTCTTTGGGATCCTGAAATGAGATTACACTTTAAATACAGGCCCTAGGACATGACATATGAGCAGTCCCAGTCAAGGTGCTGCCCACACAGACCTGTCACCTTCTGAACTTCAGCCTCATCCGGTATGGCGACTGACAAGTCTACAGAACCATATAAACTCCCTCTCTGGGAGGCAAATTCCCCCTCCTCTGGCACTCTTCTCTCAGCATGAGAGTCCTGGGGAAACCTCATTTCTTTGGGGCCCTTAGTTTCAGTAGTCTGATATACTGACAGATGTGTCTCTTTAGAATACCTGTATTTCTTCCAGGCCAGTTACACCTTTATGATGTGGAATAGGGAAGGAGTGTAGACCTAGAGAGACATGTCCCTTGGTCTATTTCTGATCTGTGTGACACTGGACAAGTTAGTTACCTGACCACTCTGAGCCTTAGTTTACCTATCTTTAAAATGAGGATAGTAATAACCACCTTGTAGGGCTCAATGTGATACTCAAGTATACATGAAGCCAGTTAGCTCAGAAGGGCTCACAGTGTGAACAGGTTCTTGGTGAGGATGAAGAGTGAAGAAAGGCAACCCGTGCTGTTGCCGGGGGTGTAGAGCAGCCCACAGCAGACTGGGAGAAGCCAGATCGAGGGTACCTAGGTCATAGGCATAGTTGCAGGTTAGCTCCAGAATGGCGGGAGGCTTGCAGTTGGACTTGGGGGTCACTGGGACCCAAGGTGTTGAGAAAGGAAAACCGTCTCTTCTCTTTAAGCAAGGAAGAGGTGGGATGGAATTTAATTGAGGGCGATTTCTGGTAGGAGGAAAGGGTCGATGGAAAGGAGAGGCCAGAGGTCAGAGGATCATGTGGCTGTCACCATGGTCCAGGTAGGAGACAGTGTTGGCCTGAACTGTGGTGGTAGCTGTGTACTAAAGAGGGCTTGAGTCTGTCTCGTGGCTCATTCACCCATCCACTCATGTCTGTGGAGTGTCTCCTCTGACTACGCCTGAATCCAGGTGCTGGAGATGTAGTGGTGACCATGCAGGATTTGAGACTTTGCGAGCCATGAGACTTAGTCTGGCCACGTCTATGCTCCATGGTCTTTCCCAACATTTCCACAAGGTCAGCAAGACAGGGCAAGACTCAGGCCAGTCTGAGGTCACAGGACAGTTTTCTTCATGTGTACAAATCGATTCCTAAAGAGCTAAGTATTCAGGCTGGAGAGATGGCTCAGAGGTTAAAAACACTGTCTGCTCTTCCAAAGGTCTTGAGTTCAATCCCCAGCAACCACATGGTGGCTCACACCATCTATAGTGTGATCTGATCTCTCCTCTAGCTTGTAGGTGTACATGCAGATAGAGCACTCATTTACATAAAATAAATAAGTAAATCTTTAAAAAGAGAGCTGAGTACTCAAGGGAGAACAAAACATCTTGCATCTCCAGACAGTTGTATGCTCGTGCAGCCATGGGGACATGGGTGAGGAGAGAATTACAGATAGGGCTTCTGGGATTTTTATGGAAAGGTGATATTTTTAGGACTTGGTAACATACCACACACACACACACACATACACACACACCATGCGTATGCTGACACACTCATTCACTCGCTCTGCCCACAGACATGTTCTCAGTAGATTCTCATGGCTACTATTTCTGGCCGAGCACTCTAGATTTCTTGTTTCTTCAGGGAGACTTGAGTCAGCAGTTCTAAGCTGGTTTCTACTGCACCGCTCACAAGGAGGGCTGGCACTGTGCCAGGCTGTGTTGATGGCTTATGAGGCTTGAACAGGCTACTGTCTCTTTGCTCTCATTGGAGAGAAGACACAAGGCTTGGAGCTTCTGGATTTGCTATTTAGCATGCTCCTCTGGGAGGTCTTTTCATGCTGAGTGGCTTCCCTGCAGCCTCTAAGAACTCCTTGTCCAGGAGATGGGCAGGTGACCAGGCTTAGCTTGTTTCTCCAGCCAGACTGGAGAAACCAGCCTTGCATCCTTTCTGGCAGTATTCATTCTAGGCTCTGCTTACACCCCAATGTTCTTCTTAAAAGACCTTTGTATTCCCAGTACAAAAGGTCTCGAGACCAGGAGGCTTTAAGAGCCAGAGGAACTCAGAGGATCCACACAGCTACAGTCAAAGCAGACACATTAAAGCTCTCTTAAGAACCTAGACCTTAGCGCGCGTATGAAATTCTTTCTGTAAAAGGCTACTGAGGAGAAAGATGGCTAGCACTGGTTGTGTTTTCGAACCTAGACAGAAGCAATCACCTGGCCCAGGTGAGTCCGACGGTAACAAAAAAAACCTTGATTTTATTTCTAAATAGAAACCTGGACTTAGGGCGGTGGGTTTTACTGAACCAAAAGCCTGTTTTAGGTCAACCTGCTTGTTTTTATTTAGGATCAGGTCTATCAAGTTAGTTCCAGAAAAGGATGTCTGGTAAAGCCTGAAGAAAATCGTTACCCGAGAGAAGATATTTAAAATGAATGCCCTGAATGAATCCAGATTTTGCCATCAATAGTCGGGAGGAAATGTTTGAGACTTTGAGAAAGAAAGTAAGAATGACTGACTGGTTTTAGCCACCTGCAACTCAGTGGTTCTCAACCTTGCTAATGCTGGGACCCTTTAATACAGTTTCTCATGGTGTGGTGACCCCCAACCATAAAATTACTTGTTGCTGTTTGATTAACTGTAATTTTGCTACTGCTAAGAATCCTAATGTAAATATCTGATATGCAGGACATCTGATATTCGACCTTGTGATGGTCACAACGCACAGGTTGAGAACTGCTGCTGTAGATTTTGATGGTGTCCTTCCTCAAGGACTTTGGTGGACACTGAGTCTTTTGCCAGGGTTTCTTTCATGTCTCTTGTGCCAGGCTGTGGCTCTGCCTTGTGGTCACTGGCAGTGAACATCTCCCAAGAGGCTACTGAAAAGAAATGGCTAGTTGAGAAGTGATCATGTTTATTAGAGAGTTTGCCAACAAAAATGTGGTCCTGGTGGTTTCTTTTGCTTCCCTGTATGTAACTTTGTTGCCATGGAGACATGAAAGGTGGGGACTTTCAGTTCAGCAACTAGTCAAACATCACATCACATCTTGTTGCTATGGAGACTTGGCAGGTAGGGGTCTCAGTCCAGGATGGAGCAGCTAGACCGACCTCCCTAGAAAATGTCCTAGTTTCCTGATATTGGTTTGCAGGGGGCAGCTCAGTAGCCCCTGGTGTGCCTGTGGAACACTGGGCTGGTGGTAGGATATTGTAGAAGTCATGTTCCACTGTATACATCCAATCCCCTGGCAGAGGACTTAGAAGAGAGTGCATGCATCAGCAATGTCAGTAGCAAAAAAAAAAAGGTGTTCACCCACGGAGTGATTCTTGTTGTTACTTCTTAATTTTTTTACTTATTTATTGTATATGTCTCTCTGTGTGGTATATATACATGCGTGTGTCATGTATGTGTGTGTTCACATGTGTGTGTTCACGTGTGTGTAGGGAGTGGGTTGGAGGTTAATCTTAATTGTCTTTCCTAGTTACTCTGTACCCTATATGTTGGAACTGAGTCTCTCATTGATTCAGGAGCTCGCCATTTTGGCTAGTCTGGCCAATTGCTCTGGGAATTGCCAGTCTCTGCCTTCAGTGTGCTGGGATAATAGGTGGGCTGCTATGCATGCCCAGAGTTTACGTGGGTTCTTCAGATCTGAAGTCCAGTCCTTACACTTGTGTGGCAAATGTTTTATCCACTGGGACATCTCCCCATCCCTTTTTAAAAACTTTTTTTTAAAGGCTTGTTTTTAAGAAAAGATTTCAACTGGCCTGGGCTAGCCTGGAGCTTGCTATGTATGTAGCTGGAGATGACCTTGAACTTCTGATCCTCTTGCCTTACTGCCCAGTGTGCTAGGGTTATAGGTATACGCCACAGTCAGTTAAGGAAGTGCTACGGAGTAACCCCAGAGCTTCAGGTATGCTGTGCAGTCACTCTGCCGACATCCCCAGTCTCTAACTCTAACCTGATAGATTCTTGTGAGGGGTATAACTGATTATTCCTCTACTTTGCCTATTGGTACCTTAGAATCAGACTTGTAGTCACCTCCACGGCTTAGGTCAGCACTTGAGAGCCAGCCTCATCCCCACCCCCAGCGTCCACTCTTTTCCTACCATGTTTCCTTTTCTTGGATGGAAAGTTTATATACTTTTCAACATCAGGGAGGATATATTTTTTTCAACAGTTCACTTAAGAATGTTACCTTCTGTTTCCTTCTCAAAAGAGTAGAGTTGATTTATATAAAGGAGGATTTGGGGATGTTTAATTTTCTGTGGTTTTTGTTACTGATTTCTTTACGTGTGTGAGTGACTTTTCAATCCTCATTTAACTCGTTGAGTAGCCGTATGCTTTTTCATGACCAATGTGCATCCTTCTTCTCTTCTGTTCTCTTTCTTGTCCATTCTCCTGTCCTAGAGCTAGCCGACTTTGTATCCTGGCTTCTTTAGTTTAAAATGAGAATGAATCTCAGCTCTCATCACTGAATTCTTTATTAGCATGTTCTGGTTTCTCTCCCTGGGCCTAACAGTAAGACCCAACCCCCAGCTTCTGCTACAACAGCAATAAAGTGATGCTTTTCCCAGGAAGACATTTCTAATGTGAAATGTGAAGGGTCTCATGGAACAGGTGCGAAGGGAGATATGATAATCTCCTTCTCAAGGAAACAGCAAGAGAACCCGTGGGAGGGATTGAGGATTCTAGACAAGTTACAGAGCGCTTGCTTAGAAAGTATAAGGACTCAGGTGTCATCCCCAGCAGTAGACACACACATACACACACATGCACGCATATACACACATGCTCATACATACATGCACATCCACATCCACACATGAAAACACATGCACACACACATGTACACACACATGCACATATAGACATGCACATATCATATACACATGCAAACACACATGTACATACACATATGAACACACATATGCACATGCACATACACATGCCCATACAAATGCATATATACATGCCAGATGGTAGAATGGGGATTTTTTTTTTAAGGTAGCAGACACCCTTTTGGACTTGAGTGAGGCTGAGTGACAGGAGAGTATCTCTCTCCAAGTCCAGGAGCAAGGAACCCAGTTCTGTAACATCTGTGTGGAGAGAGCCCAGCAATGTGCCATTCCTGACCACAGTCAGATATCCCCTGTTGCTACGTTACCCTGCTGGGCTCCTGCTCATGTGACGATGGGGTGCTAGACTTGAGCTGCACAGCTTCTCAACTCTTAGGGTGTTAGGCAAGCCTGTGAGTGTGCCAGGAACAGTGCACAGGCACCAGAAATGTGTGGGGCACCATGCTGTGTTGTGGAGTTGGACATGTGGGAGTCCAGGCAAAGGGCCAGCTGTGGATGGGCAGCCATAGTGCCATCTGAATGATAGGCTGCATGAAGGGCCCTTCCTGCATGAAGGGTCCCTCGTGGGTCGACCCAGCCTCACTGCCTACCACGATGTGTGAGGTGTGGCAGGTTAGGCTAAAATGGAACAGAACCTTGCCCAGCTTGCTCTTTCTTTAGCTGTATTTACATCCTTAGCATTCTCCCCTGGGCTGTTCTGTGATCTGACCTACTTTCCTTTCCCACATGCTTTGGTAATTAGCAGCTCAGGGGTCCACAGCATTGCAGGATAAGGAATGTTGTTATGGCAGCTATCCTCTTCCCTGGAACCTGAAACCAAGACAGGGAATTTAGGTTTGTTTCTTGGAGTGTCAGAGGCATGTCAGACATTCTTTTTAAAAAAAAAAAAAAAAAAAAAACCAAATGTTTTGAGATGGGATCTCATGTAGTCCAGGCTGGCCCTTGAACTTGATGTGTAGGTGAAGGTAATCTTGAACTCTCAATCCTTACACCATTACCACACCCCAGGGCTGTGATGATTGGCACAAGCTACCATGTCTGGCTTAGCTGTCTTTCTTTTTTTCTTTCTTTCTTTCTTTCTTTCTTTCTTTCTTTCTTATTTATTTATTTATTTATTTATTTATTTATTTATTTATTTATTTATTACAAAACTACTACTGGGGGCTGGAGAAGTGGCTCAGAGGTTAAGAGCACTGTCTGCTTCCAGAGGTCCTGAGTTCAATTCCCAGCAACCATCTGGTGGTTCATAACCATCTATAATGAGATTTGGCGCCCTCTTCCGGCCTGCAGACATCCATGCAGACAGAATGCTGTATACATAATAAATGAATAAATCTTTAAAAAGAAAACCTACTTCAGGTGTGTTGCTGCACATCTTTAATCGCAGCATGTGGGAGGCAGAGGCAGGCAGATCTCTGAGTTTGAGGCCCGCTTGGTCTACAAAGCAAGTTCTAGGACAGTCAGGGCTGTACAGGAGAAACTCTGTCTTGAAAACAAACAAAACTGTGTGTGTGTGTGACTGTGTATGTGCGCACGCACACACGTGCGTGTATAATTTATTTATTTCTATGTATGTGTGTGTGTCTGCAAGAGTCTATGTGTGCCACATGTATGCAAGAGCCCAAAGTGCCCAGAAGGGAGCACCAGATGCCCCTGGACCTAGAGTTACCAAACCCCAATCTTCTGCACTAGTAGAAGGACCACCAAGCCATCTCTCTAGCCTTTAACTGGGTCCCAGACCTTTGCTCCCCTGTGGGCTGTGGAGTCTGGATCACATGGCTCATCTTGTGGCTACAGGGCTTTGTCAGGCTTGCTGCTGGTTAGTCACCACACCTTGGCAAGGCCTGAAACATTATAGGACATTAATATACAGTAGATTGCTAATTGTTTTAGAAACGATGGAGGCATTTCCTGGTTTATCTGTCACTCGCTCTAGACTCTCTTGGGATAGTTGGCAGTGGAACCTACCTATGTGGGCTTGGCCTACCCTCAGGGACCCAGACTGTGTATGTGTACGGGGCTTAAAGATCTGCAGAAGGGCTGTTTGAGGTCACAGTCTTATCAGAGTTGTGTTTGAAAGTGGTGGGCACCATTGGTGTGTGCCTAGAGAAGGCATATGCTGCCATTCCTCAGAAGGAGGCCAGGATGGAGACTGGACCAGGAAGGAGGGCAGGACAGATGGGATGGAGAGCCAGAATCAGAGGGTGGTGAAAGCAGGGTGTTGAGGCCACCACCTGTGTGGCCTCACCACACAACTGAAGGCACCTGGAAGGATTGAGAACTCCAAGGATTAGGGTTTCCTCAGGAATTTCAAGAGGCACTTGGAGGCCATTTTGCAACCCTTTTCCTCCCCTACTTTCTTCAGCTTTGCATTTTCTGTGGGGAAATTACCAAATAACCAACTTGCAGGCTTGGTTACCATCAGAAAATGTTAATTAAGGTTCTGAGTGGTTCTTCAATAGGGAATCACACAGCAAAAGTCCACTTGTCATCAACTTCAAAGGTGCCCAAGGCTCTCTGTCTCTACCATGATTTGGAGGCACAGTTTTAATACCAGTGAGGTGATATTGTCCACTACATAGTATGTCACTATACTGTGACTGTGTGGCGGTTGCTGGGATTCTAAATATAAGCACTTGACTGTATTATTGTAACGGTATTCTACTCAGGTAACATGGTCCTTAGAAAGGAGGACCTGGTCCCAAGAGTTCATGGATTGTACTTAGCTTCATTTCCCAATCTAGAGTAGCATGTCTGTTTTTCTGGGTCAGTACTTGCACACTGTGTGCTTAGGCATTTGGTTCAAAGGCATATAGCCAGTGATGGAAAGATTAGGATTTGAACTCTGATGTTATTTCAAAGCATTCAATTTTGGCCTCCTACTTACCAAGGGTAAAGGCATTCTGACAGCCCTGTGACCCTGCAGGCTCCGGTTGTGACCCTGTCACCCCAGCTCTGGGAGTCCCAGCATACCAGTCAGAGACAAAGTGTGGTGAAGGGCAGAGTTAATGAATGTGACCGTGTTGAGAAAAGCAGATAAAGGATTCCGTGACTCCAAGTCTGTCCTCAATGTGCTGGCGGGAATTCAGATATCTTATAAGGAGGAAAAAGGGGGCAAGGAATGGGCAGAAGAAGAGGGCTGTGTTTGCCTCCCTGTGATCCTGCTCACGCCAGGAGGCCTTTGTCTCAGTTCTGCTTCTGCCTGGGGCTCTTGTTGTCCCTTGAGGGGGACAGTCTGGGTTCCATGAGGCAATTCCTCCCTGTTCCTTATGAAGCCTCATCCATAGACTGTCCTCTCCTTTAGAGAGAGCTATGTCCTGCAAGCCTCACCAGTGCTTGGAGGTCCTTTCTGTTGATTCTTTGTTGTAAAGATGTTCATCTGTCAGTCCAGGGCCACTGGAGAAGATTCTAGAAGCAGAAAGTTAAAGTGGCAAAATAGAGCCAGTGAAGGACAAAATGGGGTTAGCGCAGGCTGGGGACTGGGACCCTCCTTCTTCTCAGTTCCCCCATTTTTACCTCGTGTGTGACCTAACTGAAATCTGTACATTACATGCTCAGGGAAAGGATCCCTTTCCTTGGAAGACTATGTATTAACATCGGTGAATATCTTTTTAGTAAAGTAAGGTTCTTTTGGATCCCCACCTGCAGACGGAACCAAAAGATCTGGGTCTGTTTTGCTTTGTTTATAAATAAAGAACCCTTCCTCCTCCCTATGACTGGATAACTAAGTTGCAGGATTCTTGCCTCCAGGTGACAATAGTGTTGACCATGAGTGATGATGGCCTCCCTGGGAGGTGCTGCCCTGCTGAAGGTTACCTTCCTCACAAGACTGGCATCATCCTTTGCTATTTTCGTTTAAACAGAAAGAAACCTCAGTGTTTCCTGGGGAGCAATTTTTCCTGGTGTGATGTTTTGACACAGAGAAGAAATATGAGCCCAGGAAAGTCAGCCAGCCCTCAGGCTCTGCAGCTTGTAGGCAAGTAGCAACTCTAGATGTGCTGGCCTGTGCAGATACCCTTAGCCAGTTTCTGAAGGCAGTCAGTACGTTGGAGGGAATCTGACAGTGTGTTGTGTAACTTTATTTTGATTTGATTCTATGCACCAACCAATCAGTTTTACTTCCTCTTATTATTATTTTTTGGGGCCGTAATGTACATACGTCTTACGAGCTAACTGGCATTCCGGTTGAGGAATTGTGAAAACTTAGAAGAGTCTTTCCATTTTCCTGTAAGCAGTTGTGTTTGAATCCAGTTGTAATTGTTCAGGGCTCCGAAAGCCGTTGCATTGAATGTAAGGTGGTGCTTGCGGGTGAGCATGATGGGCACTTACAGAATGCTGTTCAAGTAGCCTCCAGTGAGAAGGCCCAGAGTTCAGCTGTAGAGACTTTCTGCGCTGCTCCCCAACGGGGAAATGGGGTCTGGTACTGGGTGTCCCCAGCATCTAAGCCAGCCTGTTTATGTTTAGGATCAGGGATTTCCTACCCCTGTACATTCTTGATATATGAGGGGCCTGACTCAGGAGCATAGCATAGGACTTGTCTTTGTAGAAAATTCTTCTGGTGGCTAAAAACCAGAATCCAGCCCCAGCCCCTGAAGGTTGCCCAGTACCTCTCTCTCCAGCTGGCCCCAGCCTCTGCAGAGTTGTTAAAACTATGAAGGTATCGGAGGCCTGGCGTTGGTGGGCTGAAAGCCTAGGAACTGTGGCAGGTCGCTGCCCTGGGACAGACGTTAGTCCTTCCCCAACTGTCCGGTCTAAAGAAAGTTCAGGTGTGTAGTCCTCAATTTCCACTGCATCCTGTTTTACTGGTTCCGTAGCCCTCCTACAGTCTGGGGGAGTGAGAGAGAAGGGACCTGTTCCCAACTTTGTCAATTACTAGACCACCTTGTTCCGCCTTCGGGGGTGGAGGAAGCTCAAGTACCAAAGAATAGTAGTATATTTACATCTCAAAAGACATGACGTACTAGCTGGCAGTCCAGGCTAAGCTGGGAAGCTGCGGTTTAGTGAGCGAGCAGAGGGAGGGTCTTCGCCCCCCCCCCCCTCCTAGTAGTTTCCGGAGGACATTGAAGCTTTGTGAAGATGCCGGCGTCAGGCCGCTTGGTGGTGGTGACATCATCAAGTCCCAACACACAGGCTGAACCGGGGGCTTTAAGAGAAGATCCTTTCCAACCTCTCCAGTGCTTGGGCTCACACTGCCTCCTCTCGGGCAGCTCCACACGTATCGGCCACGCTCACGCACACACCTAGGCGCGCACCCGCCAGCTGTACTCGCACGCGCATACTGCCTTGGTGCTCGCCCCCCGGGCCGGCTCCGGCCTCGAGCCGCTGCTCCCAGTCGTCGCCACCACGGATGCCAGCAGCTGCTCTCATCTGCAGTGCAGCAGCCCCGGCCGCCGGCCGGCCCGCCCCGGGCTGGAGGAACCGCACCAGGACGCTGGCCCCGCTCGTGGCTAGCCTGCACGCCAGGGCTCAGCGAGAATGGGAGGGTCGCAGTCCCTGCAGCCAGCCCCAGCCAGTGACCTGAACCTGGAGGTTTCTGAGGCCATGTAAGTGCAATGCTCTCCCCCCTGAAGCCCCCGCGAGGAGGAGAGGCTGCCCGGCTTTGTTAGTGCTCCTCTCCCCCATGTGGTGCAGCGTGAAGCCTAGGCTGGCCTGGGAAGCCTTGCAAAGCTTTACCTGGTGGCTGCTGCTTGTAGTGTTTTGTGTTTTAGCTGGACTGTGTATCTTGCAGCCCCAGGATAGCCTTGGAGCAGAAATAGCCCTCTGGAATTCGGTTTTGGTTATTTAGCAGCAGGGTGCATGGTGGGGGCTTCTGTGCTATCAGCATCTTTTTTTCAGCACCCCCGCCCCCACTGGTATTTCCTGCTAGGGAACTGGAGGCATCAAGGAGAGAAGGCCTCCTCCTAGGAGGAGTATTGTGCATGCTGGAAACAGTGCTGGGTTAGCTATAGGCACGGCAGGACAGATGGATGGCATGGAGCTCAGAGTGTGTGTACAGCTGGGCTAGTCCAAGCATCACTGGGCTACTCCTGCTAACACTGAGGACAAGGCCGCCTGCTATTATTAGTAAAGACAGCCAAACAGCCTTGTCATTGGTTGAGGCAGAGTCTGACTATGCATCGATCCAGGAATCCGATCTTTTCTCCAAACCACAGTGCTAATGTTCTCAGAAGTGGCTTTTTATCCTGAGGAGTGTTTGTTACAGTTGCTGTTTCTGTTATGGTAGTCTCCATTACAAACCCAGTCTTGTTGGTAGGTTGGGGGCTTATGGAAGAGGTCTGCCTGCCAGGTCACAATTCAGCAAGTAAGGCTGCTGTCCAAAGTGGGCTTGCCAGTCCCCTTCGATGTCTTCTCCCCTTTTCCAAAGAGAATATTTCTGGAGACTTGTGGGGTGGGGGTGGCAGAGCAGTGCGGGTTCTTATGAGTATTTGATGCGTAACTTTAAAGCTAGCAGGCACTGGTCTGTGTATTGGAGTAGAGCTTGGGACCCATGGGAGGTGAGAGTGGGGACTTCCACTCTTCTCTGGGCTTCAGTGACACGCTGGACTCATGTGGTGATGTAATGCTGGGCTGAGCCACATGGTTTTTCAGGCTCTGGCTTTGAACAGCCAGCCATTCTGAGGAGCAGGTGTGCATCCATCCTGTGTCTTCATCCCTGTAACTCGAGAGCGCAGTATCTTACAATGGAGGTGTATTGTGTTTGGGAGTTTTTATAGTATGAACCTAGCGCCGGGCTGTCCTGTCCACTCAGGTGCAGTATTGTTAGATGTGTGGAATAGCTTACTGCCTTATGGGGCTTGAGAAAAGAACATTTCAGCCTCATTTTTTTTTTCAAAGTTTCTGAACTGGAAATCAGTGACACACCTACCAAAGCACTAGAGGGACCAGAAAAGATAATGTGACCCTAGGCTTGGGAAAACATGCACAATAGCCATTGGAAATTAAGTTCCCTGGTCCCGAAGTTTTCCATCTTCTATCCTGGTTGAGTTACTGCCTTGTGTTCTGGGAGCTGAGGACTGAGTCTATAGAGATTCTGTTAGGAACATTTTAGATGATAGTCTTTAATGGTTTGTCCCATGGGGATAGTGGCAACAGAATAAAACTTGAGGCCCAGCAGCCACCTTGAGAGGGAAGCTGCTCACCAATGTCTGGTTTGTCCACTCGGTTCCTTTTACCACTTGAAGCTTCTGACATGTCTTAGAGTACAATTTAAGATGATACATTAGACTCATTCACAAAAATCCCACCCTCTGTTCCCCAAGGTTTAGAAAAGTGGAAAGGGAAATCACTGAGGGCCGTTGTTCCCAATGGCTTGCCTTTGCAACCCCTCTCTGAGTGTTTTCCCGACAGATGTGCTCTGTCCAACCTCAAAGTTAAAAAAAGAAAAGAAAACTGCATTAAGAAAGCTGCCCTTCCGTGTGCAGGCGTGGTGTTTTCATAGGAGCGTGTGTGAGAATGTGTGCCCAAGAGTGATACAGACACACAGCAGGCCTGGCGGCAGAGAAGTGCTTCCTCTAAGCTCATGTCAGGGATTCCAGGTTGAAGGCCACTCACCTGCTGCCAGCTGCAGCTCACAGCAGCGGGAATCTAGAATGGACATTTCTTTTTCTTTGGTGAAAGCTGGATTTACAGAGGACCACACATAAAGGTGAAACAAAACAAAAAACAAACAAAAAAAGCAAGCGAAGGACTTTTGTTAAGGACTTTTGGTTTCTTGTTTGAAGGTTCTCTATTAGAATTCAGGTTTGGCTGCCTGTAGATGGTTTTTATAGTCCCAGCGAACAGATTTGTCCCTCTCAGAGAGCAGTGAGTTGAGGAGGGAGGAAAACTGGGGAAGCTGAAGCCCTATGGGATTGTGGGATGAGTGGGAATGAGGTAGAAGGTGAAGCTCTGAGGCAGCCAGTCGCTCGAAACCCCGAAACCCCGAGGTGACACACAGACTATAGCATCAGCCTCTGGCAGAAGTGCAGGTCTCAGGCTCCACTCAGATTCAAATCTCCTTTTTAACCCTGCTGATTAAAGAGTCTTGTGTGGCTTGGGCTGGAGTGTGAGAAGGCTCAAGACGATTCTATCTCCTCTCGGTCCAGGTTTTTGTGAAACCACTGACTGTTGCTTTAGCTGCTCCTTTCTTGTCAGGGGAGGAAGTTCTCACAGAAGCCATAACCACTTCCAAATGGCAGAAGGGGTGTGAGGAGAGGGAGAGCCTACCCTAAAGTACCTCTCACTGAGGATGACTGAGGTCTGTGATGAGCCCCACAGCCATCCTTCTTTCCAAGGGAGCCCCTGGGGATGTGACTCCCTCTAAGAGAAGCAGCAGCAAGCACTTTGTCATCAATTCCAGGGACTTCCCCACCTCATCAGCCATGGCAGCCAGTGCAGCCTGAGACAAAGTGGGCAGCAGTTCTCTTACAGGGCGGACTGCTGGTGGATTCTAGAAGGCAGTCTGCAAACACGGAAAGCTACGGGACTGTGGTCCCCAGAGGATCCACAAGGCAAGGAGGAGGAGCCAGGGAGATTAGAAGGATGACTTTCTGCAGAGGGAGGGTAAAGACTAAAGATGAACAAATAGAAAATAGAGATTTAGGGGCTGGCAAAATGGCTCAGCCCAAAGGTGCTTCTTCCCCCCCAAACCCGATGACTTGAGCTGGATATGTAAACAACTTCCATGTTTAAGAGCACTGACTCTACAGAGTTGTCCCTCTGACTTCCACACGTGTTCCATGGTGTGTGTATACACACAAGTCCACACACACACACAAATAAATAAATAGATGTAAAAATTTGAAATAGCAGTGTTTTATTATGGGTTACAAACAGTCTAAGTTTCAGAAAGTATATTTTACTTTTGATATTATTGCTGGACACATTCAGTAGTTCTCCCTTCTCTTCTACCCTCCCTCCCTCCCTCTCTCACTGAATAAACAGCCAAGTTGTCTATTGAGGGAGGTGCAAGCCAGAGTCCCAAAGGCTCCTTGTGGGTGTCATCTCTTCTGCCATCAATCCCAGATAGCTGCACCCTGGCTCTGCGCCTCATTGCTCAGATCCACAGGGTTCTTTCTGGCCCTTCACCCTCGTAGAGACTTGCTCTATGGGGGCACTGAAGGGCAGTAACATTCCAAGGCCTTTCCAGTAAACTCCTGGACATGCAAAGGGACATGCAAAAAAACCTTTTCTCTTGGGGTCCTGGGTTGAGGGTACCCTGTTGCTGATGGGCAGGATTTTAGGTTTTAATCAAGTATGAAGACTCTGCAGGTGAGGGTCACATTAAAGTCAGGAGATCCATGGGCCAGTGCCTCTCATCCCTAGCTCTGTTTCTTTCTACCATCCATAGTCTGTTTCTATGACTGTATTGTTGGTTGCCTAGGAAACTACATTAGCCTAAAATATGATTGGCTCCTCTTGTCAGATGGATTACTGGAGCTAGGGCAGCACTCCGGGTCAGCAAAGGGTATGGAACAATTCTGTTCTTGCCCCTTGAGCCTCACAGTGTGGACTTGGCATTGAGTACAGTTGTCCCCCGAAAACCAATTGTTCACAGACTCCTGCTTTTGTTTCAGTGAGGGGAGGCCACTTGAACACAAAGAACTGACTAAGTCAGACCTGCTCTCACACGCCCGTCCTGTACTGGTTGTGTTCATTCAGATGACTTTGCTCTGTTTGTATTTATGAATTCTCTTAGCAGTTGTCTCTGCAGGGCAGGTGGGTGCAGTTTGTTGGTGCCAGACGTGGGAACAGAGCTGGATGAAGCAGATGCCGTGCCGGGAGGGAAACACTTTTTACTTAGCCCTGTTGAGGAGACTCAGAGTCAGCAGAAACTTTTGTGCAATCTCTGCCTGCCAGGCATTTTTTTTTTTTTTTTTTTTTTTTTTGGGATAGTGTCTGGTCTCAAACCTGCAGTGTAGCTGCGGATTACCTTGAACTTTTGATTTTTCTGCCTCTACCTCAGTAGTGCTAGGATTACAGGTGTGCCACCACACACCGCTTACGGAGTGCTGGGTCCTCATGCAAGCTAGACAAGCAGTCTCCCAAGTGAGCTATATCACCAGTCTCTGCAGGGCTTTTTTGTTTGTTATAGAAATATTGAACTCTATGCATATAAAAGGTTATATACAATATATACATATAGGTTATATACAATATATGTATATGACATATATATATGCATATATATATATATATATATATATATATACACATACATATAATATATTACATATACTATACAAGGTTACCTCATAGGCAAATTTTATAGATAAGGAAGCTGAATCCTCTGTGTGGTTAAATCACAGGATTAGAAAACCAGAAAGGGTCAGGTAGTAAATGGCGCTACTCTTATGGTACAAAAGCTGCCATAGATAATAACTTACTGTTCCAATAAGACTTTATTCATAAAAGCAGGTGATGGGCTATCGTTTGCTAATGCCTGTTGTAAGAATGATTGGCACGGGGTTCAGACCTGTGTTTCCTGCCTTTCCCAGGAACCTTTAAGACTTCAGTATGTGCTGTCAGCACCCTCATGCATGCCCATCCCCTTCTGGGCACACACTTTGCCCAGCTTCATGTCTCCTCTAGGATTTCTTCTGAAGAGCTCACATTTACTAAGTAAAAGGCTGGGTACATGCTGCTCAGAAACTGGGGACCTGCCTAGCCTGAGTGCCCCAAACATAAATAGAGATAAGGGGCTGGAGAGAGGGTCCCGTTGGTGAGAGCTTACAGAAATCCTACTTTCCCCACAGTGGGATCTGGTAGAGCCTTCGGGAGCCGACAAGGATCTGAGGGACTTGTATCCTTAGGAAAGAACCCCTCACCCTTGAGGCTGTGAGGCACATTTAGAAGGGCAGGAAGGGGCCCTCACCTGCACTGAGTTAGGCCTGGATCTCCCAGGCTCCAAGGCCAGGAGAAGTAACGTTATTATTTTAAAGCACTCATCTTGTGTTTTATTTTAGCATCAAACAGATTAAGGCAAACATTTTGGGGTAAACTTACTCATCCCATTATCATGTGTTATTGTTCACCTTGGAGCTTCTTGTCACCAAGGCTCATGGCAAATGAGGGGTTTGGGGACATCTCTAAGACAAGGAAGACTCTTCCTTCACCTGTTCAGTATCTGGTGTTCCCTTCTTCCAGAGTCTGGAGCTCCCAGGTGGTTCTGGAGGACCACGCCCAACTTGGAGACCTGGATGCCTTTTAACCCCACAGTCTAGGCTCCCCCTGTGGTATCTGCCCTCTAAGACCACAATTCCTTTGGCTGGGCCTCGTTGCTTCTCCACTCTCTGGGCCACCATTGTAAACTTTAGAAGGTCACACACACACCCATACCTGCCCCTTCAGCCGCATCTCCCAGCATAGGTACCTTCCTCTCTGCCCCGCCTTCTGCCCTCCCCAGCTTCTTCTAGAAGGAGGCTGTTCTCTTTCACTAAAATGAAGTCCTGCTTGCTATCTGATGTAGCTAACTTCATGCATATTTGGTGATCTAGGTCACACTGGTCCTCTGGTTTTTAATGCCTCTGTCAGT
>JANHMN010000003.1:118445010-118523978 GCA_030674055.1 Rhabdomys pumilio
TGTGTGTGTGTGTGTGTGTGTGTGTGTGTGTGTGTGTGTGTGTGTGTAAAATTGAGCGAAAATCAGAGGTCAGCGTGGAGTCAGTTCTCTTCTTTCATCAAATGGGGCCAAAGGATCAAATTTAAGTTGTCAGGCTTGGTGGCAAGCATCTTTACGAGCTGAGCCTATTGCTGGGGCTCACTAAGGACACAAAGCAACATGATGCTGTCATTTCTTCCTGAGCTGGGATGAGCTGTAAGCATGCCATAGGTCTTGAGTCCCCCTAGAACCACAGCCCAGCCTGTCCCAGCAAGTTTGCTGTTAGGAGGCATCTTCAGATGCCCTTTTCTTGTGTGTCTGAAGACAGCAACAGTGTACTCCTATACATCACATAAATAAATCTTTAAAAAAAAATCACCATCGTCTCCGATCTCATGCACATTCGCAAGATAAAAATGCTGAGTTCCTTCTAGGCTGGAAGATGTAAGCAAGACAACACATGGGTACCAAATGATTATTAGTTTTGTTTTTTTTAATATTTCTATGAATTTGGTGATCTGTCACCTACTAGTGCACTGGACTTGAGGAGCTGTGTGCTAGGAAGCACTTTACCTGTAGAGCCTTTCTTGAGTTTCCAATGTAACTCTGTAGCTTTAGGCTTGCTTTGTAGATACTTAGTATGCCTTCTCTGCAAGTAAGTAGTTGAGTAGCAGGGAGAAACTAGAAACATAGCTGCCAAGGGCTAAGAGAGAAAGGGGATGGGAAATGTCGGATAGAGGGCACAGACTTGCAGTTTAGACTGGGGGATTTCATCATTCAACTTGATGCCGATAGACTCTTGAACAGAGGTTCTCAGCCCATGGGTCTCAACCCCATCAGGGTCAAACAGCGGTCCCATATTAGATATTCTTCACATCAGATATTTAAGTTATAATTTATAACAGTAACAAAATTACAGCTACGAAGTAGCAACACATAACCTTCCGGCTGGGGGGAGCTACAGCATGAGGAACTGCAGTGAAGGGCCGAGGCATTAGGAAAGTTGAGGACCACTGCTCTTAAATTCCTAAGAGTAGGGGCTGGAGAAATGCTCAGTAGTTAAGGGCATTTGTGCTCTTGCACAAGGCAGCTCGCAACCCTCTGTGTATCTCCAGATATAGATATACATGATATTGATATAAACGATACAGATACCAATAGATACAATTTTAACTGTCCAAAAGAAGACAGTTAAAACCCCCTTCAGGGCAAGATTTCACAGGTCATTTTATCCCCAGGGTCCTCAGACAGGCCAATGCAATTCTCTTCTTTATTTTCAGCAAATGCAAAAGGGGAGAGATGCCATCCCCACTTCCCCACTGTGGTAACTGAGGTTGGCAGCCCACACTGAATGGTCACTGCCACATGCCTAGGGAAAATCAGCATGGAGCTAGTGTCCCTATGTACTGGAGGGACTTGTCAAAGCATGACAGTGTCCCCGACAATAGATAGGCTTGTCAGTGTTCTCTGGGTGCTCTCTCCCCTATTTATCTTGGGAGCAGTGGGTCATACTATCTGAGCACCCTGGGCTCCGTACCACCTGCCCTGTTGACCTAGGCCAAACTCACAGGTCACATGAATGACCCAGAGTGACAGTGGTTGAAGAAACAAAAAGAAAACTCATAACTTCCAGTCAGGAGGAAAGTGTACCTGTGCTGTCTACTGTCACACAAACAAGGCTAACAGCAGCCACATGGTCTCACACTGGGAGTAGGGCCAAAGAGAGAACTCACTGGCTACGTCCATCACTCAGCCATGGTGCCTTCCTTCTGTTCTGTCTATGGAAGCAGGCAGCTGGCAGCCCAGGGCCCTGGAGTTTGGGGGCAGCTCCAGTAGGCAGGAAAATTCCTACTAGCTTTGGAAGTGGTCAGCACTCAAGATGTTATGTAAGTGCAACTCAGACACATTCATCTCTCTATTTTCTTTTTTTGCTTGAACATCTAGACAGGAGAGACTTGAAAAACTATTACATCTAGTCTTTGATGTACCCCCATCTCTCAGCAGCTGAGCACTTAGGTACCACCATACATGGAGCATTCCTTTATTTCTTACCCATGGATGATCCTACTTAACCAGGGACTGATAGGCTCTGGGAAACTGCCAGAAGCTCCCATCCTCCTCAAACTATCTCTTGCTTCTCCCTGCCCCTTATTTGCTTCTCAAGCCTTTCTTGAGCATCCAAAGATGGTTGCTCTGGCAGTTGAACCAGGTTTCCTGTGGTCCTCCAGTCAGGGCAGGAGATAGATGCTGGGCTGTTGATTGGCATTTGTGTACAAAGCAGAGGCCAAACACCTGGCACCTGCTCTCTCTAGGGCGTTCCCATCTCCTATCTGGGCTCCAGGTCTTGGTGGAGCAGACAGCTCAGAAGCTGAGGCTCAAAACTTCTCTAGCAACATGGAGAAATCAGGGGTTACAGAGAGGGAAAGTCAGGGTGAGTCAGCTCTGCTACACTGAGGAGGTGATGTTAAACACACAAACCTGAGGCTTGAGGTTTGGGGTTTGGAGTTTCTCTGTGGAAGATCTAGTTTTCAAAAGCCACTGTGGCAGTTACTCTGGTGGAACCCCTCCCACCAATCACAGGAGACCTATTTTTTTTTTGCTTTTTTCTTTAAGTCCTTTTATTTCATTTTCTACTTGCAATCACAGTCACAGGCAAAGCCCAGATACCTTCTTTAGACACCACCACACCACACTGATGCGCCTGGTCACGTGGCCAGCCTTGGTTAGAGCACACAACTCAACTGCTAGAGCTGGTGGTTAAAGCTAAGCATGCCCCACAGATACAAAGAGGTTCCTGACCTCACACCCACATTGCATTACCCTCAAGTGGCCTCTGCTTACCCTCTGTGGACTTCTGCCCTTTACAACTTCCTAGGAGACGAATGCTTACTCTCCCCAGCAGCCCTGTACCCCAGGGAAGACACGTAGGGTCATGCATGTAAATGTACATTCAAGGAGTCTCTCAAGAATATGGCATGACGTACAGGTGTGTACATGTTCTCCCTAAAAGCCATAGTGACGTCCACCATGGCTCCCACAAATGACAGTGGTTGGGCAGAATCTTTGATATGGTTGTTTCTGAAGCTTCAGAGAGCCTTATCATCTGCATTTAAGGAGACCCTGCTGCTGACTAGATTCCTCTCAGTGGCCAGCAGGTACTGAGAGGAACTCCTGTGGTTACCTCCTGCTGGGCGTTCTCCCACAGCAGGTGACAAAAGTCTTCTGGTCTAGCTTGGCCTCTCTTAGACCCAAACTCCAATATCCTGAAGAGACAAAAAGAGGGATTCAAGTGGAGGGCCTGGACCCAAGCTGGCCATTTTTAACTCCAAATAAACAACCCACTTCATTTTCTTCTACAGTCAGAATCTGTAATCTCAGCTGTTTCCTTGATGGGAAGGATGTTTGATTCAAGCTTGCCAAAGATACAGTCTATCTAAAACTGTGACTTTTAGCAAATTGTATGTTACAAGGGAACTCTAAAATGACTACCTGATTCCCTGTGAATCATGGTGAGAAGCATAAGAGGAGTTTCGACAAATGGCATGCCTCTTGTGAGATTAAAACAACTTCTGTTTTTAAGAGGGCTGGGGGAGGGGGATGTAGCTGGGTGACAGTCCTCCTAACAATTGGCCATGGCTTCCAGGTGTGTCCAAAGCTAGCCCTGGAGAGCAAATGCTTCAGGACCACTCCAGACACCTCCCTGGGATATAGAACAGCAACAGTTAGCCCTCTTGGGAATATAAGAGGGGGACCCTGCAGCAAGGAATGTACAGGGTGCCAGCACTTTTGTCTTACTCTTGACAGGCAGGCTGGTGAGGTGGCTCTGTGAGTAGCCCTAAGCTGGAGACCCACATGGTGGGAGGGAAGTAGTGACCCCTTCAGGTTGTTCTCTGACCTGGCTGTGTGCATCGTGGTTTGTGTCCCACGCAAACCTCATCCACAAATAAATACATACATGCCCAAACAAAACCAAACAAAGAACCAAACAGTTAAAGCAGATTTCATGCCAGTCTGCAAACAGTACCTTTGAACAATAAAAAGAAGCAGGACTTAAATTCTTTGTCCCTTTCCTGCCAATTTTTTTCCTACAGTGAAAATGAAGAGATGGCTTGCAAGCAGCACACTCACTCGGGCAGCCTGTGGGGTCCGCCCAGTGCCTGGAAACACACATTTCTCTAAGGCATTGTGCACCTTACAGTAGGTTCATATTCTCTTCTCATAGACAGTGCAGCTTAGTCAGCTCAACCTCTGGCCTCTTATTACAAATTCTGAACCGATAAAAGTATAAATTAAATGACTTTCTTTACATATATTACAAGAATTAGCCCTGACAGCTTGTGGAAGACAGCTGTACAGTGGTTATTAATGATAGAATTTAGCATCTACAGATTTGGCTCCGAATGTGGATGGTTGCTACCAGCCTTGGGCCTTAGTTTCTTGATTTGTATCAGGGGCAGGAGAAAAGTGATCAATGCTTGGGGTGGCCATGGGTGCTGTGTTCGTGGTTATAGTGCACTGTGTACACTGCGAGGCAGAGAGGTGGCTAGAGGTTCACCACTCACACCAGCCTTTACAGTGTGGAAATGGTTCATGAATTTACTGAACACCACACACACACACACACACACACTGGCGGGGGGGAGAGGGAGGGAGGGAGGGAGAGTGAGTCAGTTAAAGCAGCCGAGGGTGAAGAACCATAAAATTAAGTATCAAATTCCACTTGAATATTTAGTAAGAGTTGTAATCAGAGAGAAGTGCCTGACACTGTTGTACGATTCTCGAAACGCAAGGTTGCCTCTCTTGTGTTCTCAAGACACTGAGACTAACACCAAAGAGCAGGTCATTCAGAGCTCAGGCTGAAATTCCAGACTGAGGGTAGGTAGCTATGAAGAGCCATGATGAGCTGGTGGTGGGATGGATGGTGGCATAGTGCACAGACTGGTTTCTACCACTTGGGAGAACCAGGTAAACGGAGCACAAAGTCTGCCAAGGAGCCTAGCATGTGGGCAATGGTAATATTGACCATTTGTTGGGACAAGGGAGAACTCATGAAGCTACTGCAGGGGGCTCAACTTGAGTTCAGAGAATTTATGTTGATCATTCTAACTGCTCTGAGATTATCAGCAGGGCCAGGATGCTGGTGTGAGGACAGACCTGGGGTGGGAACAGTGATGGGGATGATGAGAAACAGCTATGTTTTAGACACATGAAGGAAGGGGAAGGTAGCAGGTGTCAGAGGGAGGGCAGAAATCCCAGGTTATACTTTGGGAGAGTTTTGATTAAAATACCATATAATTGGTACAGGGAGGAAAATACTTGATAATTCTAAGAGATTCTCAGGTTCTTACATGCCAGTTTGTTTAAATAGAACGGTGGCTAAGTCACCTTAGATTTCAGTTACATGTAACAAATTTCAGTGAACTGAAACAATTCCCCACATAACTGCAGCCACTGCTGTCTCAAGGTTAAGGGCTTTTTGACAACAACCCAAATGAGTCAAAACAGACACGCACAGCCGACCTGCCAGCAAACTACTTGGTTGCATGCTGGAAGTGAATCTAAATCTGACAGTAGGCACCTGGCTGCAGCTCTCCTCAGGCCTTGGGCTGGACAGGCGCCAGCCTTCTAGCTTATTCTTAAGACAGATGCCAAAGCCCAGCTCCATGCTTCTAATTCTCAATTCCTTCCATCAAAGGGTAAAAGTATCCATTCCCTCAATATGCATGCTATTTCAAAGTGATGCTTCTGGCTTTAGAAGAAAGTTCAGTGCAAGTCGAGTTAAATATTGAAGAGTTTTTTTTTTTTCTCTTTGTGTGTGTATACTCATTTGTGTATGTGCATGGGTGGTGGTGACTCTGTGTGTGTGTACACATGCATATGGAGATGATCAGAAGTTGATATCTGGCATCTTCCTCAATTGCTTTTCAACCTTGTTTATTTTATTACATTTTATTTTTTTTTTATGGGAAAGTACACATGACACCTATGTGGAGGTATGGATCAATTCTCTGCAGGAATCAGTTTTCTATTTCCATGTAGATCCCAGGAATCAGACTCTTGGGTCTGCAGGCTTGGCAGCAAGCCCCCTTTACCTGCAAAGCCATCTCATGGGCCCCATTTATTTATATACATATTTATTCATTAAGATACTTGCTTCCAAGGTGGAAAAGCACTACCTCTCCAGTGCATTCCAGACATGTGGGTACCAGCCCCTTTCTCTGTTGTATATCTAATAAACATGCTGAGGTTCCCCTTGCAGTGGTAGTGTTAGGAGCCCCTCCTGATCCCAGCTGTCTGCCCTAGACTGTGCTGGGGAGAAGCTTTGCTGGAGAGAAGCTTCATCCTTGGTGAGTGTCTAGCTCTGGTAGCTGTGTCTGCCCTAGACTGTGCTGGGGGGGAACGCTTCATCCTTGGTGAGTGTCTAGTTCAGGTAGCTGTGTCTGCCCTAGACTGTGCTGGGGGGATGCTTCATCCTTGGTGAGTGTCTAGCTCTGGTAGCTGTGTCTGCCCTAGACTGTGCTGGGGGGACGCTTCATCCTTGCTGTTCTGCTTTCCCACACTTGGCCTCCTGGGTTTTTTCCTTAACTGATATTACTTAGGCCATAATCCAGCTGTGTGGGTAGACCTTGGTAAGTCCCATTCATCATGCCCAGCACGTGGATAAGATTTTGAAGGAGCTTCCTGAACAACCCAGGCAGGCCTCAGAGCCCTCAGCAGTATGGGAGGCTTTCCATATTGGAGTCAGCATCTTCCCCTATGGCAGGGCAGCCTGTTGTTTCTGATGCCTGAAGCTTCGGTATATATTATTCTGAATTACAAGAGCAGCACTTACATGCTGCCTCTATTTGTATATATTTAACTCAGTATGTAGGCATGAACGTATGCAAACATGTATATGGATTTATGTACATTTGCCTATATTTGTCTTTCATCACTCTAAATCTACTCCATACGTATGGTCCTTAGTTTGTTGGGCTTTTCCTTACTCAGCACTTATGGAGCTCTCCCTACCATGGATGTAATGCACCTCCATTACTCCCATTCAGAAGTGCTGAGGGAGGTGCCATTAACTGACAGGTGATTGGAGAAGCCCTAGCTCTTGGGCCAAGCCTCACTACTTTTTGAATTCTTGCATTGTCTTTTGGGGTGTCCTCCTTATCCACCATGTAGTCTTCCTGAACGCGATCATGTGCTGGTCACCAGCATGGCCTTGTCTCTTCTCATTTGATTTGAGTTCAGGACCTAGATACCAAACCTCTTAGACCAATGAATAAAGAAAGCTAAGTGTGTTCCCAGAGACCAGGGGGCCTATGAGACAGATGGACTTTCATTGTGAGCTCCGTGCACATGGCTTGGCTGAGCAGAGATGTTCCCTGGCCTCAGTTGTGGGTACATGAAAATACCTGTCTACTTCCTAGGTGCTTCTAACCAGGTAGGAGGTTACTGCCCTTCTCCCTAGAGAAACTGACTGTTTGTGTCAGCCTGTGAGAAGCTTCAGGTTTTCCTTGTTCAGCATGATATATACATTTCTTGCTGTTGTTCATAATGTCATTTCCAGTCAATTTTTCTTTCTTTTTTTTTTTTTTTATTTGTGTGTGTGTGTGTATGTGTGTGTCGTCTGCATGTAGATATGTCCACGTTTGTGCTGGTGACTGCAGAGGCCTGAAGAGGGCATCAGATGCCCTGGAGCTAGAGTTACAGGCAGTTGTGAGCTGCCTGACGTTTGGTGCTCAGAACTCCAGGTCTCTTCCAGTGGTTAAGGAAGCACTTAACCACCGAGCCATCTTTCCAACCCTTCTGGTTAGAGTTTTAACAAATCTGAATTTAAAGTAGAGATTCCGACTTAGGGTTTAGGGATATATAGCACAGTGGTATGATGTTTGTGTAACATGTACAAGGCCCTGGGTTTTACTAGCTCCTTCTTCAAGGGAAAAAAAATTCCAACTTAAAACTCGAGCAAGGAGTTCAGCTATGAGGATGAGATTTCCAGAGTATCATTGTATGAAGGCATGGAGACAAAAGGGTGATCTGAAAGCCTTTTCCTCCATTTCTCTTTTCTTTTATTAAAAATGTTGTGTGTCTTTGGTCTTGAGGTTTGGTGGCAAGCACCATTACCTGATGTGCCCTCAGACAGCCCACCCTGCTTCCCCCAAGTTCTGAGTCTCCGTCTGGCTTTTCTACAGGGAAGTCTTAACAAGCCATAGCTACCAAAGATGGGATCAGGATTCCAGGAGCCAAACTCAGTAACATTGTGTTTCTTCGATCATGGGGCCAGCCAGAATGCTGCTTGGCTTTTGAAAGGCCAACAGGATAACAGATGAGCCAGTTTAAAGCCGAGTGTCTAGAAAAGGTGTTTGAACAAGCACACACATACGTACATGAACATGCACACACATACATACGTGAACACGCACACACATACATACATACATGCCCCCGCTGCCCATTGCCACAAGAGCTTCCTCCATTCTAGAAATACTGCCCGTCCTTGGAGGCTGAGTTGTGTCTACCCCTCAGGAAGAGTAAGGGTGAGCTCATAGGACCTGCCTTCACGTATATTCTACCACAGAGTCTCCACAGTTGCCCTGGCAAAGCACTGGCCACATTTTCTGTGGCCTCCGGATTCCCTTTCATGACCAGCTGAGTAGCTTTAGCCAAATAAAATGAAACATGTGCCCAGCTGACTTGCACAGCACGTTCCCCAAGATCCAGTGCTTTACAGAGTTGGAGTTGTAGCAATATTGTAGGGTGTCTCTCGGTTACTGTCTTCCCGATTCCCAAGTAATCCAGTTGAGAGGCACAGCCCGTTCAAGCAGAAATTTATTTAGCAAAGCACCGACTGTTCCAAAGGAGGGCAGCAGCATGGGGGGGGGGGGTTCCTCACTGTAGATGTTAGCAAGTTTGTCTGAACATTTACAAAGTGAGTGGCATGTTCGTGGGGTACACCATCCACCTCCCAAATCATAGTTGACCATCTCTCCTTTAGGATGTCTCTTCCCCCGTTCTTCTGAAGTACACAAAGTCAGATGTGTGTCAAAATTTCAGTGTAAGTAATCCTAAGGAGGTGTTTGCAGAAGCAGATCTGTGTTCCTGTGCATGTGGGGGAGCGATCTAGTGCCTTCGTTTCTGATGGAGCGGGGAACCACCTATTGCAGCTGCCAGAATTTCTTCCTGCAAAGGAACATTCTGATCTCAGGAGACCCAGCTTCCAAATCCAGCTGTACATCTCTTGGCTATCTTTTATCTAATGCCTTTGTGAGGCAGCTCAGGGTCCCATGATTGATCCCTTGGCTGAGAGTTAAGATATTCTCCCTTTCCAGGGTTAAATTGTTCTGTATATTTTAACTTGAAACTTTATTATGAACGCTGAGGCTGGGGTTTTATAACAGTATGTCAAGATACACAAATAGGAACAGGGCTTTTGGGACTCCCTTCCCCTCCAAGTCCTTTCTAGCTCCACCATTCATGTCTATCCTCTGAGTAGCAATTGTGGGCAGACTTTTCCTTATAGTTATCATAATCCCCATTTGCTGGACAAACAACCCAGAGCTTGAGTGGTCAAGTGGTTTGTTTACTGAGTTAAGGTCACAGTTGCTCAGTGATGTGGCTGGGAGGGTGTGTGTGTGTGTGTGTGTGTGTGTGTGTGTGTGTGTGTGTCTGTGTGTGTGTCTGTGTGTTTGTCTGTATTTGAACTGCCAGCTGCTTTCTCTCCCTTCTACGTGCCTTTCGTGGGATTCTGTCCGCCTCGTGTCCTCAGATTGTTTACTGAGGTTCAGTGCCCTCTATTAGATGGCAGTTTAAGCCATGAGCTGAGGGCTGAGACATCTAACAAATGGCTGGAGCTCACCGTTCTCTCTCAGAATCAAGAGTCCTCAGCTTCGTGGCCTTGTTACAAATTCCTCTTTTGCCTTGGCCAACCAGACTCAGATTCTGTCTCTCTCAGCTGTGTTCGGTTTATCACCGGCTGGAATTGGAGCTGAGGGACACTATCCTCCCCCCACCCACCCCATCTGTGCTCTCTCGCTCAGCCACTTAACTCTCTCTCGCTTTTGAACCTTCTTGACCTCTACGCATAGCTGTTTGCATCTGAAAATAGGACCCACTTCCTAAGCCCAACAGGCTCCAGGTGCTGGGAATCATGAGCTAAATATGTCACCATCTGCATGGTTTTCTCTGGGCGACCATAGGTGTCTGTCCAGAAAATTCTAGCAGACTGGCTTGCCAGTGCCAGCTTTGTGTTCATGGGCCACAACTCCTGACCGTCTGTCCCATAATTATCTCACTGTCTAAGATCAATCTAGGTGTTAGGTTATGTTGGAATCATGTTCTACCTTTACTTTATGTACAGAATGATGGAGCAGAGCAAATGACTTGTCCAAACCCAAACCCAGCAGGGGCAGTGTGTGTGTGTGTGTGTGTGTGTGTGTGTGTGTGTGTGTGTGTGTGTATGTCTGTATGTATGTATGTTTCTGTCTTTGTATGTGTGTGTGTGTGTGTGTCTGTGTGTGCATGAATGTATGTATGTGTTGTGTCTGTGTGTGTCTGCCTGTGTGTGCATCTGTCTCTTTGTGTGTGTCTGCCTCTTTCTCTGTGTGTGTGTTTGTCTGTGTGTGTGACTGTATCTGTCTGTCTTTCTGTCTCTCTCTCTCTCTCTCTCTCTCTCTCTCTCTCTCTCTCTGTGTGTGTGTGCATGTGTGCGTTCATGTGTTCTCATGTGGGTGGGTGTTGGTTAGGATGGTTTTTGTTGACAATGCTGTCTCAAGTTGTCATTCAGTGGAATATTTTGATCAATAGAATCCAATATGTGACAATTTTAAAAATACATACAAATTCATCAAAGTCCTACTCACATGAGGTGCAAACCAATGAGACTGGTCTGCTGAGAGCTCAGTTTTGCTTCTGGAAGGGTTCCTTCTCTCTTCAGGGACAGCAGATGCCCTTTTGGACTAGATACACTAATCTTCCCTGAAGCAGGGATTTTGGCTAAAGCCATGGTCTTAACCTTACCTTGGTCTTAAGGGAATAGGGAATCTTGAAAGGCAGACCTTGGAGAGCTCATGGACTCCATGCTCATGTTGAATACAACATGGAGAAGTTAAGGCTTATGTCATGGCAGAGCTCCCATTTTTAGTAGAAGGTGAGAATCCTACACCCTTGCCCCATGCCCGTTTATTATGGATTTGTGATCCCAAGGTCCTCCATTCAGTCCCTGGTCACTGTCCTGTTGGTAACTGAAAATTAGTGTTCTGAGGAGTTGGTCTAGATTAGATGAGTAGAGATAAATCCCCTTCCTTGTTAGCAGTGCTTGGGAACTAATTCTTAACGATCTGGTGGGGGGCTGTAGGTTTTCAGGGCAGGGCTTTTCTTGAGCATCTTGACGGGAGGCAGTACTTAATATCCCAAGTTCAATTCCCAGCAACCACATGATGGCTCACAACCATCTGTAATGGGATCTGGTGCCCTCTTCTGGTGTGTCTGAAGACAGTGACAGTGTACTCATGCATAAAATAAATGGAAAAAAAAAAAAAAGACACCATCTGCTAAAAACCCCTTCCCCGGTTGACAGTTATCTAAGATAGAAGTGTGTGCTCCTTGGTGCATCTGTCCTTAAAAGTTATGGCTTGTCTATGAGGCTTAGAGTTAGCCAGCAGAAGGATGTGAACCTGGGCTCTGTCCACCTAGAGTAAGACACAGGACCCATTTACACTAGGAGCAGAAGAAGCCCTGTGGGCCTGGGGATATGCTCAGGTGTGCTTGGCTGGTGGATTTTAATAATAAATGTTGTATGTTGCTGAAACATTTTTGCATTGTATGGCTGTTTTCTTGGGACCCCAGGCCCCTGCCTCACAAAGCTCCTTGGATTCTTGCCGGTTAAACTTGAGCAACATGTAATCAGTTAATGGTATGTTGGGAACTCTTCATTTAATCAAAACACCATATTTCAGTTATATGCAAACATAGTCTTGTGTCACAGATACATTTGTATTTAATGAGTGGATATATCATGTCTCTGTGTGGGTTCTGATCTTAAGACTGTTTTGTTATAATTTGACAAGTAAAAGAATCGAGTTTAAACTGAGCCACAAATGGAGGGAAGCAAGCCTTTAGAGTCTACAGGTTGACCTCTACTCGTCTCTGTTTTGAGGGACAGTTCCTGAAGCATGGCACTCGAGTGAGTTACTTCATACTGTGTGGAACGGGGATTGTAGGTGGTGCTTGGTTAGAATTTACAGCTCTTGGTTAGAATTTAGAGGTAGGTCCATGCTGTGTGTGTGTAGCTGGGACTTGAACTCATAGCCTTGAGCATTCCAGACAAGTAAAGGCTCTACCACTGAGCCACACATCCCTGCTCTAAGGAATGTTTTAAACTGTACTAACAAAGCTGAGGAATCCTTCAGGCCCCGCTTCCATGGCTAGGACACTGTCATTTCCATCTTTCTTCTCATCTACATATCCCACTGTGGTGTTGAATATTTCCCAAATATTGTTTTGTGCTCGTGGATGAATCGGCTTGTGCCATTTGATGGCTGCCCTGTTTTGTTTGCCTTGTGTAGAATCCCATGATCCCAGGACAGACCGTTAGAACAGGGCTGTTAGCAATCGCTCCATTGGATGATCGGGACTTCTCCTAAGGTTTTGCGAAGAAGAGAAAGATCAGCGAGGATAATGCTGTGGCTGGGAATCTCCCTGGCCCCCAGTGTCACATTGACAAGTTCACTTAAACAGCTTAATTATTCTCTATGATAGAGTTTATATAATAAGAACATAAGAATGGAGCTTGCTAAAGATTTCTGGAAATAGATATGGTGAAAAGATACCTCAGAGGCTGGATCTTTGGGATCTGAGCTTTGATCTTCTCATTTCCTAGCTGCATAGCCTTGCAAAACAGCTCGCTTCTCTAAACTGTAGCTGTGGCATCTGTGAAACAGGCCTGTTCTCCACCAGGCGGGCTACTTGTAGACTATTGTAGTCATCATTTTGTTGTTTTTCATGTACCATGTGCCTAGTTTATGTAGTGCTGGAGATTGAACCCAGGGCCTTATGCATGCTAGGCAAGCACTTATCAACTGAGCTACATCCCTAGCCCATAGTTATGAAGATGATAGATAGACCTAGACTCGTGTCTTGACACATAACTAAGTGTTCCACAAATACTGGGTGTTGTGCTTTTCATATAGAAGTATGCCTGTGCAGCGTGTGTGTATATGTGTGTGTGTGTGTGTGTTATGTATATGTGTATTATACTCTTATGATAATGTCTTGTATTTATATGTATATACACATACTCTTTTATTTACTTACATGTTAAACATAACATTTACACATTCTGATAAACCTATTTCCTGAAATTTGGAGGGGTTTTAGCAAATTGTGACACCATTTCTTGTTCTGATACATATTTGTGTCAAATTAATTTTCTTCCCTTTTTGTTTTCTATTCTGAAAGTGTGTGGAGTCTCAGCTGTGTAATTATTTGTGTATAGTAGAAAACCAGCCACACCATGGTGGGACTCAATCAGTGGGACTTGGGGCTAGAGCTCCACCCAGCTGATTTTCCGTGCTTTATTCTTATGCACAGATTCTTGGTGGGTGGACTATAGAAATTCTCACTCTTGAAATGTTTTTTAAGCCCCTGGGAGACTGAACAGAGAGGAAAGAGAAAATTTTAAAAGCTGCATCTGTCGCCTCTAATTAACTTGCTCTCTGCTCCTGGGAGAAAGTGTGGAAATATGCAAACAAAGCCAGCAGCTTCAGAAGTGTCAGGCTGGTGGCCTGTGGTGTTTTGATGCACACTGTTCATAGTAAAAAGACGACAAGGTCTTCCTAGTACAATGAGCATGGTGTCCTCATGCCCTGCCTCCCCCAGACTGCTTCCCTTCCAGTCCCTGGGTGAATGGTGGTCCTCTGAGCAGGTGTGCAGACAGGCAGCTGCTGCAGTAGAAACCTTGTTGGAATTCACAGCTAGGATACAAGAGCATCCGGCCCTCCTTGTCACTTGTGCTATTGAGAAACACCAGGTCCCTTTATATTTTATATTCCAAAGCCTTGGACTACCAGTGCCCAGAGTTGCAGAAGCAATAGAACAGGCTTTTGGTACCCCCTCCCTCCCAGATCTCTTGGTACCTTTCTCTCTCTGCATCTCAGTTTGAGCAGGAAGCCTGGGGCTTGTGAACACAGGAGATGCTCACAACATTTCTTGCTGGGAGGCTGGGGAAGCCTCCTTTTTTGGTGGTTCCATGAAAGAGGTTTGGATCTCAAGAGATACCAGCAAGAACAGTATAGGTGGAAATTTTTCCATGGAGATGGCTTTTGGCTCCTGGCAGATGTGGTCCCCAGGGGAATGGGCTCGTTGGATGTGGGCAGCTGTGAGCAGCAGTGGGGACTCCAGGCTGCTAGCTGCCCAGGAAAGCTCCAGAAAGAGGCAAGTTGACTCTGTGTGTCTTATCATGGTTGTCCCTGATGTTTATGGTATAGATGCTGAAGTGAGGAAGAAGGTTCTCGGTGCTTCATTCCAGGCTCAGCAAGCTGATGTGAACATTCATCCTTTACTGTTCATTTGTGTGACTCCATCCCCACCCCGACCCCCACGCCGTGTTTTCATACTTAAAACTTCACCTACCAAGATCTGTTTCTATCAAGTATGGATGGAGCTTAAGTTTTCCCCACAGACAAAGTTAAGTCTTTTAACATTAATATGTGTGAGAGCGAGAGAGAGAGAGACGCTGTCTTCCCTCTTGTGCTTCTGAGGATTAAATATTTACTAGTGAAATCTAATACAAAGTTGGCTTTAGCTTGTTGATTCCCATCTAAAGCAGCATTGATGTTTTTGATTTCTTTGAGCCCTTGCAGGTGACAAGGTCTTTTGGGGGAATGGGGACGATCTTTGGCACTAATAAAACGAGTCTCTCGCACTAAGGTGTAAAAGAAAGATGGTATAGTTGTTCTTGCTGATTTAAGTAATTTTTGAGACAGGGTCTCATGTGGTCCAGGCTGGCTCCAAACACTATACGTAGTTAATGAAGACTTTGAACTTCTGGTCCTCCTGTCTTGATCTCTTTAGTGTTAGGATTGTAGCTAGCATAGGCTCAGACCACTCTGCCTGGTTTATGTGGTGTTAAGGGTTGAAACCTTTGGTTTTGTGCATGTTAGACAATAACTCTACCAAGTAAGCCGCACCTCTAACCCTGGAACTCACCAAGTGGCTTCTTTCCTTGGTCGTAGTGGGCCTGGTGTTACTTGCTGGCATTCTGCTGGCCAGTTGATAGACTTTAGAAGAGGTGACATCTTCCAGGGTCACTGGTCGTGGGACTCTGGGGAGGAGGCTCCTGTTCAGTGGTACCTGTGTGATCTAGTGTATTGAATCCTGACACGCCATGTTCTGACTCCTACTGCATCATGGCCTGATTGTAAATCTTCAGCAGTGGTCCTGATCTGCAGTCCTGTGGATCCTCTTTTGGTAGTTAGAGTCCTCATTCCTTGTCAGTGATTAGTTGGCTTTTGGGTGCATTGGAACTGTTCAGAGATAGGAGCCAGCATGTGGCTGCTGTCCACAGTGTCTGTCCTCACAGGTAAGGTTGGCCTCGGTCCTGTGGTTATCTTGAGCCAGGGAATCGATGACCCTGTCCTCTCGGCAACAGGATAACTTATAACTCAATTTCCTATTCCTCTGGCTAAGATCAAGTAGCTTGGGGCAGCAGGAAGGAAGAAAAGTGTAGGCAGAGTTTTCTTGTGCCCAGGCAGGGCTTGTCCACTGACTTCCTGTTACCAGGAGAGACTCCTCAGTAGGCTTTTGGCCCAGGTCTGTGTCTAATGAAGCTTTCTTACAGTTAGACTTCCTAGGGACCACCAAGGGTCCCTATCACTATACCACCGAGGACTGGCTGGCCATATTTTGTGGCTTGGTTTGGCATATACTCTCTGCTGACAGGCTGTCTGGCTCTCATTCATTTTCTCCACAGATGGTCATTCACTTTGTTCTGTTTTAGGCTCTGGGTACTGTGAAAAACAAGGCCAGCCACCTGCATGGCAATTTCAGTCCAGTAGAAGAGATCGCTAAACACGGAGAAGTGCAGGGAGGGCTGGGAGTCGGGAGAATGGCAGGCTGGGGTGGGAGAGAATGAATGCAAGTTGAGTTTACAAGATGAGGCTCTTAGGCAGGCTGGAGGCACCGTGGTGAACATAAAAAACCAGCCTCTCTGTAAGACTAACTCAGTGCTCCATAGTATGCACCGAAGCTTAGCTGAATAGTGTGTGAATTTGTCACTAAGGTGGACAAGTAGAGCTACATTGATCTCTATTGTGGAAAATATTCCTTGGGAGTTTCTACCTCAACTTAGATTGTTTAGTTCCCAAATAAAACACTCAAAAATCTTTATATTTATAATAAACCTTAAAGCATTTGAGATAGATATCAAATCCCTGTGCTGTTTTGTCTACTTCCCTGTCAATAACCCTGAGATATCACTTGCTATGTTCAACCTGGGCCGCTCCTACTCCAACAGGCCGGTCCCCATGGCCACGTCTTCCTTCTTTCTCCTCCTCTTTTGGTCCCTTCCTGAGACCCCCCAAGCTTGGGACCTGTCCCTTCAACCCTGCCTACCTCTCTACTGCCTAGTTACAGGTTGTAGGCGTCTTTATTAACCAATCAAGGATAACTTGGGAGGCAAGGTTTACACAACAAAAGCTGGTGTACTTCTTGGAGCAACCAGGTCTTGGGATATGATATTAGCATTTGAATACATAGCAGCACCAGACCAACTCACTATAGATCTCAATGCCAGTGGACAGATTCACCCAGTTCCTGGAAGTCATGCTTCAAGGTGACCTTATTTGCCACAAATATATTTGTTGCAGTCAGAAGGCCATTCATGCCTTCCCAGCAGAATCTCTACTCAGCACTGTCTCATGTATGTTTCTTATCTCTCTCTACCAGGAGTTCCGACTCTGAGGAAGCCTTTGAGACCCCCGAGTCAACAACCCCTGTCAAAGCCCCACCAGCCCCTCCACCTCCACCCCCTGAAGTCACCCCAGAGCCTGAGGTCATCGATCCACCAGCCCCAGAAGAACCAGGTAACCAAATGTCAGGAGCCACTGGCTCCAGGGGACAGTGTTGACTCTGAGACAGTCCACAGCCCACAATGGCTGGTGCCCTCTCTCTTGGTCCTGTTCTATACATCATTGGTTTCTATGAAGTCTACAGATAGACAGAGTAGGTTGTGCTGTGTGCATCCTAGATGTGATTCTGTTGCTTGAGTTCTCTGCTCCCTTCCTTTTCAGACTTGGGGAGGTTTGAGGGTTGAGATAGTGGGTGTTGGGGATTTCCAGCAGGATCTTAGATTCTACTCTTTGACCCCTTCTCCCATATAAATGTCAAAACAAGGCTGTTCATTTCACCTTGTGCCTGTATGCTAAGGACAGCCCCACCTGGCTGCTTTTCAGGAAGGAAAAGCATCTTCGAGTGCAGTTTAGATGTGATTACTGAGGGTCAGAACAGATCTCAGGGCACCTGTCCCGTGGATGGTGTTCTGTGTGCTTCCTTCCCTGTTATATCAGAGGAGATGGACCTACCTCTGACAGGAAGTTTAACGTGAAGCCTGAAAGGAGACACAGCCTGCTGGAGGTGGCCACAGGAACCAAATGCTTCTGTCTCTTTAGGCCTCAGCCCCCATGACAAGTACACAGAGCTGATCCCTCTAGACCAGCAGTTCTCATCTTTCCTAATGCTGTGACCCTCCTCATGCTGTGGTGACCCCCAACCATAAAATTATTTTCATTGCTACCACATAACTTTAATCTTGCTACTGTTATGAACCATAATGTAAATACCTGGTATACAGGATATCTGATGTCTGACTCCTGCAAAAGGACGGTTAGATCCCCAGAGGAGTCTTGACCCAGAGGTTGAGAGCCATCAGTCAAGACCATGTACTAGATGATGTGTGCAGGCTCTTTTCAGGTCCCTCTCTTCTCCTGCCCTAACCCTGTCTTCCTGATGGCTGACTTTGTCTGCAGAGGAATCAAGAGTAGGCTTGGGACCTACAGACTAATCAGCTGCAGCATGGCTGGAGCTGATAGTGGAGGAAGGCAGGCCTAGGGCTGGGCTTACCTTCGCCCTGTTGGGAACCAAGAAAGGGCCTTGTAACTTAAAGTAATGGTTTGGTGTCAATGTTGATGTTGTTCAAAAGGGGATGGAATTTTTTTCCCTGTTGGTTTAGGCAGGCTACTGATTTAGGAAATATATGTAGCCCCGAGGTTTAGTCTTAAACAGCTGGATGTCTTCTGTTCTGGGGAACAGAACAGAGCAGTTTTCATGGGACTGACAGGTACAGGGTTTCTCTCTTATGCTCTCCACTGAGTCTGTATAGTTGCTGGCCTGAGAGGGGAATGATGGTGATGGTCTGATTTAAAGAAGAAAGGAGCCAGAGAACTGTTTGCAGGTCTGAGACTCTAGTGTCCCTTCCTTCATTTTATGTAATAACAACCAGAAAAGGGTACTTTCAATATCACTTTTATAAATTCACACCTAATTTTAAATGGAAAGTGTCTGAATAAAAAACTGTAGGCCTAGGCTGGAGAGATGACTCAGAGATTAAGAGTATTGGCTGCTCTTCCAGAGGAACTGAGTTCAATTCCCAGCAACTACATGGTGGCTCATAACCATCTATAATGAGATCTAGTGCCCTCTTCTGGCCTGCAGGCATACATGCAAGTAGAACCTTGATTGTATACATAAGAAAAATAAATAAATATTCAAAAAGAAAACTGTAGGCCCATAGCTCAAACACATCACTAAAGCATATACAGGGAAAGGTCACTTTGGCGGCCCTTGTTGCATCTTCCAGGATTTCCTGCTTAGTACTCTGACTGCTCCTGGGAACTGTTTACCACCATTGAGCACCTGTCTAGCACCATATAAACTTCAGAATGTTGAGTAGTTACACCGCATAAAAATGGAACACAACCTCCATTTTCTCTGCTTGGAACCAGGTGCTCAATGGTCTGTGTCTGGCCACTCTACAGTGATCCAAAGGGCACTGGAAGCATGAGCCAGTTACTTTGAGGGACACTGAGCACCATGATCTGGAAGGAAGTTATGGTGGTCCCCTCAACCCCCCATTCATCGTATGTAGCTTCCTCTGAGATGGTCTCACATCCTAGAATGGCTGTTCCAGCTGATACAAAATGCAGGCAGGTAACATAGCATCTGTTCTGTGGAGACACTACTGGTGCTGTGAATTTACTTCTTATGATCATCTTTGTGTTTTAGGTTGTGTGGCCCATTAATTTATACTTTGCCATTGCTTCTTTCCTGGCTCAGTTAGATCCAGAAGTGACCCAGACAGCAACTAGACCACTAGGTCCCTCATTGTACAGTTTCCCCCATAACACGAGGGATGCTGTTAAGTCAGTGATTGTGTTACCGGGATACGTGGAGATGCTTGCTGTTTTCCTCATTTGAAACATATCTCGTGCCTGGATATCCTCCAGGATTTAATCTAGTTATTCTGTTCATTCTTCCACAAACACAAACTTTCTTCAGAAAGACAGAATCAACCATTGTACTGCTTCATGCTTGAAGCGAGGGGTCAGAGAGGGGCATGTAACATCAAGTGTGGCCTTGTGTTCAGATGAGCTCCATCAGGACAGACTGGGGTTCTTCTGTCCTGGAGAATGACGTTGGAAAGCTCTGGGGTCTTTAATGTCCTCTGAATTGGAGGTCAGACACACTAGATGCATGTCCCAGGCAGTCACTGGATTGTCCTCTGAATTGGAGCCTGGGTCAGACACACTAGATGCATGTCCCAGGCAGTCACTGGATTGGGGAAATCCATGGGGCTGGCCATGGGGCTTTGGAACTTCATTGTTCAGAGCCCCAAGCGTAGTCCACATTGTAAACAAGTTGAGTCTGGTCTAAACAGTGAAGCGTTGGAGCAAGGTGGAACCCCAGCACACAGTGGTGCAGGAACTCTCTTCCCCTTGCCAGGCTCTGGCTTCTCAGTCTTCATCTTGGTGGTGTGCAGAACTGTTAGGAAGCGGCAGCTGCCTCAGGACGGTGATGGCGGTTTCAACCACTCCCTAATTTCTTTTTCAACAAAACAGAGAATCATCTCCATTCTTAAAAGCAAACATACACAAGCCCACCTATTACTTAAATGACAATTCATAAAAGAATGAACATTGTAGAGGCTTAAGAGGTAACCCGTGTGCAGAGGTGTGGAGATGCTAATTACCACTGAGTCACAATCTCTCAGAACCGTTGATTACACCCCTTGCTGTTTTTGAACAGGGACTTTACATGAGTTTTAAAACTGTGGTGAGCCTGTTGGCGTAGAGATTACAGTCAGGAGACCTAAGCTGAGGGAATGGGTCTGCATAAAGCACCACCTCCTTCGCTCGGGCTACACAAGCAGCTGTCTGATTTGTTGTACATGTTAAAAGTTGTCCCCCGTACTCACTCCATCTTCCAGTCTATTCTGCAGGCCCGCAGGGGCACTGTAAAGGCGTGAGAAGGCACTGTGTTTCTTGCATAGGTCGCCCTAGGGAGAGGAGGGTTTGTTCTGAAAACCATGGGAAAGAAAGGGCAGGAGAGGAAAGGCTATTGTTCACAGTTTTCCTCTACTGAGTACCTGGAATGTCACTAAAGGACTAAAGAACCACAGGAAATAATAGACCAGCCCTTTGACTGTGAGAACAAACATGGTTTTTCCTCCTAGAAATTCGTTGTACAAAAGCAGTCACTGGCTGTATGCTGGGTCCTGTGAGCATGTTTGTCTAGGATGCTAAGTGCCCACCTTGGATCTGTCCCCATCTGACGAGCCCTGTTTGCCCATGTATAAATGAAGGCATCAGTCTGTAAGGTCTGAAATCACTACCTTCCAGCCTCAGGAACACTGGGCAGTGTTATCACTGTGGGGTGTAGTTGACTTTCACCTGATTAGATAATACCTTCGGCTTCTGCATCTTCCCTGCGTTAGGCTTGTAGTAGGGCCTTTGTCTGCTTCATGTCCATCTTGGATGAGAGCTAATTATCCCTTATTTGAATAGCGTCCCCTTCCTTTGAGGTCACACACCTCCCCTGTCCTGCTGCATGAGAGCTCTAGCTTCCTGTTCTCTTCTGCAGCTTGTCCTGCTGTGTTTGCACTCCTGGACTGCTGCTGGGCTTCTGGCCACATAGGTGCTGAGTCTTTGCTCTGCCCACTGGCACTTGGTCACATGCTGAGCAGCTCTCTCACCTGGTCCTGAGAGCTGCAGCCTGAGCTGAGCTCTCATGATGGTCAGGTGACAGGAAGTGGATGGTCGATGCCAGGTGCCTGGTAAGAGAAGTGGGGTGAGCTCCTTGCCTGTCTTCTCTGAGACAACCTTGTCATGGTGACAGAGCTTGTCTGCTCATTCTTGCCGGCAGCCCTCCTAACCTGGAGAAGGGCACTGGGAGGGTCTTGTGATTGAGCTGCCCAGTATCCTGTGTGCCTGCACATTTTCTCTTGCTGGGAAGCGGTGGCCTGTGGGTCTCTGGTTTTAGATTACATCTCTCAGCGTTAGCTGCCAGCAATGATATGTTGTCACCATGTCTACCGCAGAAGGCTTGTTTCTATACATACTGGCATTTGCTTTCTCCTCCTGAAATACCCCTTGGTATTAAGAGGTCTCTCTTGGGATGCAGAATAGGGAGCAGGTATCATGGGCAGGATCTGAGGGGCTGAGGTTGTTATTTCCTGGCACTGTCTGTGCCCTAGAATGACATTCATGTGGCTTTTCATTCCATCTTCACGAGAACCCTTGGCTTTCAACAGTAGCAGATTTATGAAATAACTTGCCCAGAATACACAGCCTCAGCCTCAGCCTCAGCCAGCCTACCCGTTGGCAGAGAGTAACTGTGGATGGCAGAATTTCACTGCTCTAGTTCTGGAGGCTGAAGTTGAGATTATCTGGAGGCCAGGTTTACAAGCATCACTGTGCTGTGTCCTCACATGGCACACAGGACAGAAGTTCTCTCTAGGTATTAATCCCATTCCTGAACATTCTCCCTAACCTGATTTCCTCCCAGAGGCCTTGCCTTGAGAAGGAGATTCCTGCATGGGAATTTCAGGCCTCATAGATATTTAGGCTGAAGATACATGTTGAGGACCAAGGCTTTTTCATAGTTGGATCTGGGTCCCACAAGCACTGGGCCAGGGGCATTCCTACTCTTCCTGATATGATTGTTAATATGTGCCCAGGTTTCTGGAACAGATGAAGCTGTCGGGGACTCTGTGTAACCATGCAGATCGGATGTTCCCATGTTTAGGGAGAAGGGCACACATGGGGCACACTGGTCTCTTTTCCTATAGTAAGTACCATGCAGGCAGAGGATAGCCACTGCTACCAGTCAAAGCCCCATTTACCTCAGGCTGGAAGGATGGTGGAAGGTCATGGCTGCACAGACAGGTGAGGAAGTCAGGAGTAATGACCTCAGCAGCTCACTGTGGCCATGTTCACAATGCCCTGGGAAACTTGGGTAGGGATGCCAATAATCTGGCCAGGCCCTGGCCCTCTAGGCACCTGCTTCCTCTTCTCTGTGACCCTACTGGAGAGTCCTGAAGCAACTCCTTGTCATAATCAAGCTCTAAACCCTGACAATGCCATGAGCCCTAGTGAACCAGGGATGCTCAGGTCTCACAGATGGGTAGCTCAGCCCATGGTCCCCAGGAAGGACAGAGGTGGTTGTCCTGTCACAACGTTTGATCATTGCTAAGGTTTCTGTTGGTGTGATCATGAATGGAAGGTCAGTGCAGGAACCTGGGGGCAGGAACTGAAGCAGAGACTGTGGAGGAGTGCTGCTCACTGGTTTGTGCCTTGTGGCTTGCTCAGCTTGTTTTCATATGGCACTGGAGACCACCAGTCCAGGGGTGATACCACCCGCAGTGACCTGGGCCCTCCACCATGAGTCACCAATTGAGAAAATGCCCCACAGACTCGCCAGTCTTATGGATGCATGGTCTCAGTTAAAATTCCCTCTTCTCAGATACGTTTTGGTTTGTGTCAAGTTGACAGAAACCGGACTGTGCAGTCATCATTGTAACAGTGGGGCAACAGTGGTGTCTTGAGAGGTGTCCTGGGGTGTATGACAGTGAGCAAGTCTGAGGAGCTTTGGTGAAGGACATTGAGCTGACATGTTACAGTCAGTCACTTCTTCAATCCTGCACCTTGGCACTGCCTTCTCCGAATCAGGTCATCCTAGTAGCCTGACACCTCCCTGCTATCTTAAGCTTATCAAGGGGACACTTTAAAAATATATGTATTTCTTTAGATGTTTCTGTTGTTTTTATGAGGGTTTTGCCTGTATGTATATGCATCATAGGCTTGCCTAGAATGGAGTTACAGAAGATTGTGAGACACCTTATGGGTGCTAGGAACCAAACTTGGGTTCTCTGCAAGAGCAACAAGTCTTAACCACCCTGTTACCTCTCTAACCTCAGAAGGAGGTGCTTTTAGGCAGTTTCACTTCCTATTCCTGGTAACATTTGAAGGAACTAATGTTTTTTTAAATGACAACAGAATCTGGAAGTGGTGATGAGCCAGTGTCTCAGCCTAGGGCCTGCCAGCGTGGACCGGGCATTCTGGGCATACTGGGTAGGCAACCCAATGGAAAAGAGACCAAACATGACAGAGATGGGACATTTGTTGTGCCTGCAGTAGAGCTGGGACCCAGCCTAAGCTGCCCAGGTACTTAGCGACCACCTTCCAGTAGGGACTGTCAGCACAGAAGTGCTCCTGGATTCCTGTAGGTAATGTCATTTGTACAAAGCCTCCGTTGAGCTCCTCCAATCCTGACTCGTGTTACTCAGCTTTCTCACAGAGTAGACCCCAATGAGAAAAGACTGCTTTTTATAGACTCTCCCCAGCATAATTGTTCTTAGTCCCAAAGCCTTGATCTCTGGTAAGCCTCTAAGACTTGAGTAAAGACTGGGAAGAGACTAGTCAGAGAAAGATGGACACCCAGGAGCAGCAATGTTCAGAGCTCTTCTCCCCAGGTGGGGTTCTTAAGACTCAGCCAGGTCTTCTAGAGAGAAGATCCCTAAGCAGAAGTCTTTAACACTCTTGCTGGCCCATTTTGGCTTTAGTTTCTTGAGCCTTGTGTTTTGGGCCATATCCAAGGAAGGTTAATAGATACTGTAGACCTGCTCCTGTCTGAGCAGCCTCACCTCACCCTACAGAAAGACACACCTCCACAGGAAGGTCAAGCTCAACCTCAAGACTAATCCTGTCCTGTCAGAACTTAGCTTCAACCTTCAGGCCACTGAAGGGCAGATGCTACAGTATTGTCTTACAAGATGGAACTGAGTGAGGGCTTAAGATCAAAAAGTGGGGGCTGGAGAGGTGACTCAGTGGTTAAGAGTACTGGCTGCTCTTGCAGAGGACCTGAATTCTATTCCCAGCTCCTACATGGTATTTCACAACTATCTGTAACTCCAGTTCCAGAGAATCTAATGCCTTATTCTGATCTTTTTAGGTACACATGTGGTGTACAGAAGTACATGCAGGCAAGAAACTACAGGCTTCCCTGTCCAGGATGCTCAATTGTGACACTTGTTAAAATGAACATTCAGAGCCTTGCCTCTATAATGTGACTTTCTTTGGAATCACCAGCTTCTGGATAATGATACAGAGACTTATATTTATTTAAATAGCTTTAGGCCTTTGGTTACCTAGTTCCCGACCAGCTTGTATAACATATTAACCTGTTTATTCTGTTCTATGCTCTGCCACACGAGTACTTCCTGAGGACCGGCACTTGCTTCTTCCTCTGTGTCTGCCTGGCAAATTCTCCTGCCTGAGCATCCTTCCCAGAGTCCCTATCTCTGCCTGAAGTTCTACCTCTCCTCTTGCCACAACTATTGGCCAGTTAGCTCTTTATTTAACCAGTCAGAAGGAGATGGAGGGATTCTTTACGAAATATAATGCAGCCATATGAATAACAGTACTAAAGTTGCACAGAAATCAGTATTTGAATAACACAAAGACAATCCTTACACAGTGCACAAAACGACTACCACAACACATCTCTGTTGACCTACTCTTCAGGAAGGGGTGGACTGATCAGTGGGTGGGAAAATGGGGAGTCTAGGTTTTGATGAGTGTCCCCAATGTGTTTTAGGCTAGACAAGTTTGGGAGATCTTGAGTTCATCATAAGTTTGCACTGGGTTACCTATAACTACTGGCAAAACACCACAAGAAGGTAGAGCATTGCTCTGCCGGTCTCTATTAGCCTGCTTCAGAAGGGTTCCTGTTTCTGCACTTAGATAGATGGGCAGCCATGCTTCCTGCAGGCTTGATTTATTGATCAGTTGAGAACTGGAGCATGCCGGGATGCCAGTGATTCACTCTAGCCTTTGCATCCCTACCTGGAGAGAACTCACAGTGCAGGAAGCCATCTCAAGTGTCACTGGGGAAGGCTAAGAAATGGGGCCTCCAGTGAGAGTCAGGAGACGACAGTCAAATGTGTGATGTCAGTTGTGAGGGCACGCTTTCTTCTACTCCCTCTTGTTTCTGGGTACAGCTGCTTAGCTTAGGCTGTGCTGTCCAGCCTTGATGTTATAGATTGATTTGCATATTTGTTAAATTTGAGTGCTGAAATCTTCATTCCTGATTTGATGTGTTGGAGATAGGACCTTTCTGCTGGTAATTAAAGTTTTGTGGGGTCTTAGGTTGGGACCTCATCACAAGAGGAAATTTCAAGGATACATGTGTTCAGAGGAAAGGCCATGTAAGGACACATTAGACCTGACCACCTGAAAGCCAAGGAGAAAGGCCCCAGGAGAGGCCAGACTTGTCCACACCTCCACTGTGGACTTCCACAATGTTGTTGACGCTACCCAGTCTTGGTTCTTGATAAGGGTAACTGAGCTGGTTAGCATAGTTGGGAACCATGTGGGGACTCTTTTCATATGAGCGTAGATGCTAACTTGCCCCAGGATTGAGCTAGAATCTAGAGCCAGGGGTGCAGTGTGGATTTCTAGAGATTTCTTTGCCTAGGCTTGCACCAGTGAGTGCAGGGGCCATGCTGATATGGATGGATTGGTTTGTGGTCCCATCTTTCCTTGCCTCTGTATTATTCAAGGTGTACCCCATGGTGACGGACATTGAGGCATGCCAGGTTTGAGATGAATGAAGTCTTTATGCAGCTCTATGTGGCTATGTAGAAATCTAGTGGGAACCCAGCTGGACATGGTTGCCTTGCCAATCTGGGCTTGCCCATGGCAATGACATGGGAAAGCCATCCCAACCTTGTGATGGACTATAGGGAGCCATCTGTTCTAGGAAATACTCTGTAGAATAGCAGCTCCTAGCCAAGGACAGTGTTGTCCTGCTGGGGACAGGAGGCAGTGTCTGAGACATTTTGTCACAACTAGGAGAGAAGTGCTACTGGGATTTAGTGGGTCAAAGCTAAGGATGAGGTCAAGGATGATGCTCTGAACAGGCCAGGCCCCCAACAATGAGAGATAGCCCCCAAGCATCCTTTGGGCTGACAATAAGAAATTGCAATAAAACCTTGTGTTTCTTTGCTCTGATTTAATTAGGGACCAGCACTTCTGAATAGGAAAGCCAGGCTAAATAGACAGGAAAACAAAGCAGATGTTAAGCTGAATATCTGCTGACTATTGCATGATGCAGGGGAAATTGCTGACATTTGAAGGCTGCTGAGGCAATGGAACAGATCATAAGGGAAGGTTGTCTACAGGCCTGTAGCAGGAGCTGAGGCCCCTCCCCCTGCTGCCTGCACCGATGTGACAGCATCTGGACCCCCTTAGCCTCTGTAGTCTTCTGCTTTCTGAGATAAGTGTCCAGGAGCAGCTGTAAGGTAGGAAGACCAGGTTGCTGCTGACCAGGAGAAACTGTGCTTGAAGGCCTGCGGGCCTTAGCAAAGGGAAGAAAGGGGGACACCTGTTCTTCCGACCAGAAGGAAGCGAGTGTGTTTGGTGATGGGAGGAGATAGTTTGGGACAAAGAGCTGGGACCAGAGGCTGCAAACACTTAGGGCCTGTGTGTCTAATGGAGGTCCCAGGGTACTTGCCATTCAAGGGATGTTTTTGTTTTTTTGTTTTTTTTGTTTTTTTTTTTTTTGGTTTTTCGAGACAGGGTTTCTCTGTGTAGCCCTGGATGTCCTGGAACTCACTCTGTAGACCAGGCTGGCCTCGAACTCAGAAATCCGCCTGCCTCTGCCTCCCAAGTGTTGGGATTAAAGGTGTATGCCACCACTGCCCAGCTCAAGGGATGTTTATTAAGCTTTATGAGGGAAAAAGTTGCCAGGTTGGAAACAGGTAGGTAAGCCCATTCTCAACCCAAGAGGCTTGTGCGGTCCTCTCCCACTTTATCTGCTGCTGGGACACCGGCCTCAGGGTTTGCCTGTGAGCAAAGTCAGGAAGCACCGTGAGAACTGGCCCCTCCCACAACAGCAGAGAACGTGCACAGTTCAGGTGTGAGTAGGCAGGGTGTATTCTCCAGAAACAGACTGGCCTGTTTGAGTGAGCCTTTCCCACACCTGGGTTGTTGGGACACAGGACAGGACAGCCATTTAGAAAGTAAAAATGCTGGACATGCAGGTCAGTATGAATCTCATGTGACACATAATCTTAGAAAATTTCCATTTGGCCGGGCGGTGGTGCAAGGGCTGGTTGGTTTCCTGGGAGAAGTGGGGAGTGGAGATGGTCGGGCATCCCTGGGCATATGGGAAGGGAGGACTGGCTTATTGGCTGGCAGGGTTAGAGGAACTAAAAATGTGGGAGGAGAGGGCTGAGAATGGACAAGAGCCAAAGACAAAGCGAGGTAGACGTGTCAGTGGGAGGGGAGGGTCTGGGTCTGACTGGAGAGGCAGGTGATGCAGGGCAAGCTCAGTCCTGCTCAGTTATGGGCTCTTCACTTCAGCCTTGTACAGTCTTCCCAGTGTCTAAACAGTCAGAAACAGGGCTGCCTGTGACGATATTTAATTTCTATACCAAAGGTTTACTAGTTCTGCTTGGCTTCAGCGGCATCTGCCTCTTCACTGTTTTTATAATACCTCCAGGACACTTCTACCCTGGGGCCTTTGCACATACGGCCCTTTTCTGTCTAGGATGATGTCTGTTTGTTTTGTGAACTTTCTGGTGAGATATAAATATGCCAGATAGGGCACTAATGGCAGACCTACAGTACCATTTCACCGGAGTTCAGCTTCGCCTTACTTACACAGTGTGGGTAACCCCCAGACAGCCAGACCTCAGAAACTCACCTCACCATGGACAGCGATTTCTCCATAGCTACAAAGATAGAGTCCTCCCTTCAGCTGGTATTCCACACACCACCATGAGACCATGTGCAGCTCGGGTAGGTGTAGGACGGAGTAATGGGACTCTCAGGTGAGGGTCTAATGACCCTCCTCAGTCTCTTCTTTATGAGGGACTGTCACAAGGCCTGATTTTTGAGAGTCTCTTGCAAAGAAGTAGTCATGGATGCCTTGGTGGCAGTGACAATGGCTGCTAGGCTGGGAGGACAAGCCTTTATCTTTTCTGATTGTTGCTCAGATTCCCAGCATGACCCCTGTCAAAGTCAGGCACTTGGTAAAGGGCTTTGGGGTGAACCATTGGGGCTTTTCCTTCATCAGTTACCTAGCTCCCATTGTACAGATGAGGGAACTGAGGGAAACCTGTCCAGGGTCTGCACCCACTGATGCATGGAAACCAGAACCTGTTGCCTGTGTGGAGTGTCTGTCTTTGGAGTTTATCAACCTCTGTTCTGCAGAGTGGGGATCTGGCAGTGTTCGAGTGAGCCTCAAGTGTTCCCAAGTATCCCATGTCCTTAGGTGACCGCTTTGTCTCCATTTCCTCAGGATGTATTTCTGAGCCGGTTGTGGTTCCTGATGGCCCTCGCAGCGAGTCTGTGGAAGGAAGCCCTTTCCGTCCTTCACACTCCTCCTCGGCGGTGTTCGATGAAGACAAGCCGATAGCCAGCAGCGGGACTTACAACTTAGACTTTGACAGCATCGAGCTAGTGGATAATTTTCAGAGCTTGGAGCCATGCTCTGCAGACTATAAGGGTCAGGAGTGTAAGGTGAGCACACGGAGGAAATCCACCGAGTCCGTGCCACCTTCCAAGTCCACGTTGTCCCGCTCACTCAGCCTGCAAGCCAGCGACTTTGACGGTGCTTCTTGCCCCGGCAGCCCTGAAGCTGGGACCCTTGCCACAGATGCATGTGGCACAGGATCCAACAGTGCTTCCAGCACCCTTAAGCGAACTAAAAAAACACGGCCACCTTCCTTAAAAAAGAAACAAGCCACCAAGAAACCCACAGAAACCCCCCCAGTGAAGGAGACCCAGCAGGAGCCAGATGAAGAGAGTTCAGTTCCCAGTGAGGAACACTTAGCACCAGAGACAAAGACGGAGTCAGCCACACCTGAGGGTACTAGTTGCACATTGTCAGAAGAGAGTCCACTGGAGTCCACTGCTGTGCCCACAGCCACCTGTCCTCTGACTTTGGAGAGTACGGAAGACATTAGCCCTCTGGTTTCTGGAGGTGGCAGAGTGCAGAACTCACCCCCTGTGGGGAGAAAATCAGTGCCTCTTACCACAGCCTCTGAGGCAGTGGAGGTGACCCTGTCGGATAGTGGGGGGCAAGAGGACTTGCCTGCCAAAGGGCTGTCGGTGAGGCTGGAATTTGACTATTCTGAGGACAAGGGAAGTTGGGAGAGTCAGCAGGAAAACGCCCCTCCCACCAAAAAGATAGGCAAGAAGCCAGTTGCCAAAATGCCCCTAAGGAGGCCAAAGATGAAAAAGACCCCCGAGAAACTTGACAACACTCCTGCCTCACCGCCAAGGTCCCCTACTGAACCCAGTGACACCCCAATTGCTAAAGGTACCTACACCTTTGATATAGACAAGTGGGATGACCCCAATTTTAACCCATTTTCCTCCACCTCAAAAATGCAAGAGTCTCCCAAACTGTCCCAACAATCATACAACTTTGACCCTGACGCCTGTGAAGAGTCCCTTGACCCCTTTAAGGCATCCTCTAAGACCCCAAGCTCACCTTCTAAGTCCCCAGCCTCTTTTGAGATCCCAGCCAGCACCATTGAAGCGGACGGGGATGGGTTGAATAAACCCGCCAAGAAGAAGAAGACTCCCCTGAAGACGTAAGTTGAAGGAGGGAGGTGGTAAGGGCTGTGAGCGGGTGTGCGTTCCTGTGACTTTTAGTCCTATGCCTGAGAATCCCCAGCTGCCCTTGTCCTGCCCTCTGTTGCTGTGGTGACACCATCTTTGTGGCTGTTTCTCTTTCTCTCCACAGCCTCAGTAGTTTTATCTTCCCATCCTGGAACCCACAGAGCCCTTGATTTTTTTTTAACCTCAATAAGTCAGTGGCTTGAAGTTTTATGTTTATCCCCTGATGACCTTTCAACTCCTGGGGAGTATGGGAAGTTCCAGAGAAAAGGAACAGACAGGAGAGACCTGGCCACCTTTCTTTTGGGGACTCAACTTTTCCCTGGTTAGCATATGCAATGCCTCTGGATAAACTGGGATATACACCCTGCAAAATAATGTTAAAATGTCCAGCAGTTGTCTCTACCTGCTAATGTGACTTTAACTCAGGGACATCATATGGTCCCAGGCTACAGGAAGCCCTGGATGGAAAGCTGCTTCTTGCCCTCTGATGAGCCTGCAAGAAACACACTCTTTAACTGAGCATGGTGGCCCATGCCTTTAATCCCAGCACTTGGGGGGCAGAGGCGAGAAGGAGAGGGGAAAGGAAAGGAAGGGAAGGGAAAGGGACAAAGACACAGACTCTTTGCTGCCCGCCTTCTCTCTAGTCATCTTTTTCAAACAAGACTTGAAAGTTGTTCTAAGACCAGAAGAGATTTGTTCAACCTAAATGGGGGAAGCAGACCTACCTACATTCCCTAGGAAGAATGGCTTTTGTCCATAAACACTTGCCAAAGACATTGCCCCTAGATGTGTGGATGCCCTGGCACTCATCCTGGGTAGCCCAGCTTTGTTGGCCATAGGTCCATTATTGAGGACCATGTGCAGGCTTGCTATAGACATTCTAGCTCTCTTGGGAAGCATCAACTGTAATTTAATCAGGTAGAAGAGATATCCCCCATCCCAGGGGGACCATGCCCCTAGTACTGGCCCCTCTGGGACTGCTTGGCTTAGGGGAAAAAAAAGAAAAATATATATTATATTGAATTATATATTATATTGAACTATATATTATTATATTACATATTATATTGAATCATATATATATAATTTTTATTGAAAATACATATTTTCTCTACAATATATTTTCATTATAGTTTCCCTCCCTGAACTCCTCCCAGATCCTTCCTACTTCCCCACTCACCAAATCAACATAGAATTTTATTTTAAAAGTGGAATAATACCCACAAATGTCTACACTTCAACACCATAGCTTGGAAAGAGAGTCACTGGAGCCACTCCCTTCTTCTGACCCAGGATAGTGTAATATATCCAGGCGCTTTCCCCTTGGTTGTTAGAGCTAAGGAGGGTTGAGGAAGCTGCCCCTGCATCCTGGTCTCACCCCTTGTATATGTGGGTCTGCTGATTTGGAAGACTCTACGTGCGGAGGCAGAACTCTTAGGTTTCAGCCCTCTGGGTGTCCAGAAGATGGAGAAGAAGCTGTATCCAGGTAGCCCCTTCCCAGAAGGCCGCCCTGGCCCTGTTGGAACAGAGTCCTCTGTGGATGGCTATATCCTAACCCACTAGTGCCCAGTGTCTGCAGAATTATCTTTTTTGTCAGTTCCTTCTGTCTGTCTCTCTTCTTTGTCTTCTTGTCTTAGGATGGTTGAAGATGTGATGTCTGTGTGTTCTCTGTTGTAAGTAAATTTAATGTACTCTGCCTCTTGCACCCAGTGTGGGGCTTCTGCCTTGCTTCTGCTCGCAAGCCCTCTCCCTTTGTTCTCTGTGGTGACTGCTGTATTTTTGTATAGAGCTTGGGAATGATGGGTGCAGGGTTACTTTTCTCTTTCATCCTGACACTGTGATTAGCATGAGACTGCTTGGCTGGGAAAAGGGAAAGGTGATTACTGCTGCCTGCTTGTCTATAACAGAACCCTTCCCCTGCTTGGTATTTATTTATTTATTTATTTACTTACTTACTTTAAAATCTTCATCAGAAACCCATACATTGCTTTTTAACTCTTCATTCCATTCCTTTTTGTTGTAAGTTGGGCTGGCGAGTGACTGCTTGAAGTAGCAGGATGCTTTCATATTAAAGTACTGCATGAAGCCTGGCCAGAGACCACCAAGGCTGGTTCTTGTGTTGTGAAGTAACTGCCATCTGGACTCTTGCAAATTCATTCTTTCAGAAATCTGAGGGGATGTGGGATCAGCTCGGTGTGAAGCCCACAGCTGAAGTCCATTGCCAGAGTGGTCACTTACATCTAGGCTGGATGTTAACCTTGCAGATCTGTGGGTAGCTTTGCCAGGCATTAATGCAACTGGCTACCTGTATGCCTCTGGTGCTCTGTATCCTAGCCAGGGCTCTGCATCTATGTGCTTTCTCCCTACCCTTTCAGGAGAAGCTGACCTGGACCCAGGCTTCTGGCAGCCCCCCTCCCCCGATAGCACCGAGTCTCCCAGTGCTGGCCTACCCAAGCAGCTTATTTAGTATTTACTCACTTAGCAACTACAAAACAGTTATATATTTATATGCATGAATAAATATATGCCTTATGTTGGGACTAGACTGTTTTTATGGTAAATGCCATAAATGCAATAAATAACCATTTATGGTAATTTTTTAATGATCAAATGCCATTGTTGGAGTGTTCTATTTGAAAGTATACAAGGAAGGAACTTGGGTGCCAGATTTCTGTCCCTACTTAGCTGATATGGAAATTAGAGGTGTGTGGTGGAGTTAAAGGGAGGGACCCCCTCCTCCTCCACACCTATGCTGTAGCTTTGCCAGGTTCTAAAACCATACTGGGGAGGGCTGGAAACCATAAGGGAAGGGCCAGTTTGCAGGTTGGAGGCCTTCATTTTTTATTATAAAAATGACCCCAAGAGCATGGTGACTAATGGACCAAATAATACTGTTTATGCTAACTGGAATAGTACATACAATACTGCTTATGCTAAAACCATCCCTTTCTCCTGGGGCCAGTCTGACACTCCACCTCCATTACCTTATATGAAGAAAGAAAGAAAGAAAAAAAGAAAGACAGACAGACAGACAGAAAGGGAAAGGAAAGGAAAGGGAAAAAAAAGAGTGTAGATCTGGTCCATTAACCATAGCCAGGGGAAAAACATAAAATACCATCCTCCTCATCTCTGCCCCAGTCAGAATCCTACCCAGGGTCTTCCAGAGCAGAAAGACCCGTTGTGCTCTCTGTTCTTATGTACAAAGGGCTCACGGGATCCTCTCAGGATCTAGAACTTTTCTGTTTCCATGTGGGCTCCTCTGGCTGTTCATTAAGGGTTGTCTCTCCTTGCACTTGTGCAAATTGGATCCTGTTAATTAGTGTCGTAAGCATACGGCCCTCCCCCAGCCTTAGCTGGCTCGGCAATTAGGCTCCTCACCACAGCTTGGCTTTTATAAAAGTAAGAACAGTTAGTTAAATTTAGCTGCATTTTTTTTTCTGGGTCAGCTCTCCAAAATGGCTTGTCTTTAGAGGTTTTCCACCTTGGTGGGTCTTTCCCTTGGGGGCAAAAGTACTATCAGTTAAAAAGTCCAAATGAGCTGTTGCCAGGGATCCCTTTAGCTGGGGTTTGGCAGGCCGGAGGGCTGGGAAGTTACCAGGTGCTTGGGAATGACCTGTGACCCTATTTTATTTACATTTCCTGTTTTATTTACAGTGACACATTTAGGGTGAAGAAGTCTCCAAAGCGGTCTCCTCTGTCTGATCCACCTTCTCAGGTACAGCACTCCCTGATCCTTCAGTATCACACTGCTGAGCAGGGAATTAATGCTGCTTTGTATGTGCATCCACGCCAGGCACGTGTACACACACACACCATGCGTGCATACATGCATATACACACCCATGTTCATATGCACATATACCATGCACACACACCAAAACAGGCAGAACTCACTTTGGCAGGGCTTAGGGTGTGTGCTGAGGGGAGTCGGTTGTGAAGTGAGAGCTAGCTGCACTTTACAGCAGGAATTCTTCTAGTCCATTCTAGCCATTAAACCTGCTGAGACCTTGTATCAAGTTGAGAGATTCTTGTGAGACATGGGTGAAAACTGAATATGTATCAGGAATAACAGATTTTGCCATCAGAATTACAGCAGGAAAATGAGGGAAGCTTACCCTGAAGAAATGGTAGCTTGGGGCTGGAGAGACGACTCAGCGGTTAAAAGCATTTGCTGCTCTTGCCAGGGATCCAAGTTCGGTTCCCAGCACCCACATGGTGGTTCACAACTGTCTGTACAAAAGTTCTAACACCCTCTTCTGGCCTCTGTGGGTATACACACACACACACACACACACACACACACACACACACACACCACTTATACATATAAAATAAATCTTTCCCTCTTAGCTGTGTTTCTAATAAGCTCATGCCATGTCTTCGACCCCCTTTATAGACCAAGGAAGGTAATCCTCAGGCAGGCTTGCTATCATTCCGGGTGATAAGACAACTTGATCTTCAGATTCAAACCAGCTTCAGTTGCTGACCAGGTGGAACTAGGACCTTAGCTCCAGGCATAGGAGACTTCAGGTGCAATCGTAGCTCTTCCCTGAGTTAGTTCTCCCTGCTCTGTGCAATGGCAGTAAATCCCCTTCTCTCTTCAAAAGGACTGCTGTGAAGACTGTTAGACACTGTTGCTGATACTGCGGTAAAACTAACTGCGCTGTCTCTGACAACCAAGATGGAGACTTAGTGTTTCGTTTTTGACACAGGTCTCACTCTAGCTCTGACTGGCCTGGTACTTTTTATATAGCCCAGGCTAGCCTCAGTCTCTTAGTATTGGGATCACAGCTGAGAACCACTATATGAGACTTTTGTTGTTGTCAGTGCTGGGGATTGAACCCAGGGCTGTGTCTCTGCAAGACAAACACCATACCATGGAGCCACATCTCTAGACTTTGCAGAAAGAGTCCTATACTATAGCCCAGTTTAGTCTCACAGTCCCAGCTGTCCTCCTGCCTCAGCTTCTCAAATGCTAGGATTATAGGCAGGAGTCACCATGTCCAATTTTTTTTAAAAAACATTTACTCTTTAATTAACTGATTTTGAAAGCCCATGGTCACTTCCTGAAGTCAACCATCAGTAAAGGAGATCCATAGAGGAAAGAAGGTGCTTCCTTGAGAGGCCCTGTGGATCAGAGTTCCAAGGGAACAGATGGAGGGGTTTCCCTGGCTTGGGGGGGGGGGGTGCATGGTTTCTGATCAGGAGACTGGGTGAAAGAAAAGGCTGTCCCTTCTCCTCACAGGACCCCACTCCAGCTGCCACTCCAGAAGCACCCCCAGCAATCTCTACAGTGGTCCATGCCACAGATGAGGAGAAGCTGGCTGTCACTAGCCAGAAGTGGACGTGTATGACAGTGGACTTGGATGCCGACAAACAGGACTTCCCTCAGCCCTCGGACCTGTCTAACTTTGTAAATGAGACCAAATTCAATTCACCCTCAGAGGGTAAGCAACTCAGTGGCCAGCCAGACCCACACCTTGCCTTGGAGAATACTGTCCCTAGGGGGCAAAGAGCCAGAAAAGATACTTGCCAGCCAGGTAACCATTATCCGTGTGACAATCTGCACGCCTTCCCCTGTATGCAAAGCTATGGCTGGAGAGCAGCTGTCCCTTGCCCCTGTGATGCCTGCTGAGAATCAGACTAGAACCCTCTAACCCAGATCCTGAACCCTCACTTGCTTGTTCTTGGCTGTCTGGCTTAGATAACCTTCTGTAGCTCTGAAAGGCACCGCTCCAAAGGATCGTCTTTCACAGTGATCTTTGACTGTAGGTCAACCCACCTCTGGGTCTTCTGGTGCCAACATTGTTCATGTCCCCCACAGGATGGGTGGCCATAATAGCTACACATTTTAATCAAGCCTGGAGCCAGAGACTTACTTAACACCCCACACCCACCCCTACTTGCTGATGAGAACTTGATTGCTTTGGGAAGGTTACAAGCACTTGTCTTATCTTGGTGTCTACCTTTATGCTGTGTGTTCAGTTTCTGCTTTCTCTCAGGTTGTTGGGTTTGAATGAGTCATATATCTTAGGGCTGGGGTGTCCTCACTTGGCAGAGTGCATCTGTGTATCTCTGCATAAACATTTACCACTGTGTAAACACTGCATAGTGGCACACACATATACTCCCAGTAGTCTGGAAGGTAGAGACAGGAGAACCAGAGGCTCACCCTCCTTCCCCACCTTTGCTCATCTCAGTCTTTGCCTGGATATCCACTCCTTTCCCTGCTTGCCCTTAATGCTTGATCTGGGATCTCTTAAGACCATGATGAGGAAGTGTGTGCATTTCTTGTTCATTACTGGGCTGTTTGCTTACTGATGGCAACAACTGATTCCCTTCCATGTATCCACACTACTGTGAACATCATAGGAGCTGAAGATGGGTTTGAGATCAAAGAAATGCAAGGCCAGGGCAGGTAAACAGTGGCATGTTGGTTCAGTTGACCTCTGCAATGGCTGCCACCTCCATGAAGCACAGGGACCTGAGAAGGGAGAGAAGCCTAAAGTCCCAGATGAAGCAGGATCATTTGAATACAGGTTTCTTACTGGCCACTTGGGTAGCGTCTCCAGTTCCCTGCTGGATCACCTCTCTTGAGCTAGATAAGAACCTTCTAAACACCAGAAAAAAGCATTCAGAAGCCAGCTTGGGCTTGGTAGAGAATGAAAACACATTTGATCTGGCCGTGTGTTGGTTATGAACTAGGACAGTTCACTAAACTCTGACAATTGTTTCTGCAAAAATCCAGCAAATAGGGAAGACTGAAGGAGATGACTCAGTGGGTCAGAGTGCTTGCTGTGTAAGTATGAGGACCTGGGGTCAAATCCCACGAACCCCTGTAAAAGCCAGATGTGCAGGACAAACATCTCATCACAGCCCTCTAGCAGAGAGATAGGGACAGGGACAGGGATAGGAGAGTCTCAGGAAGCGTAATGGTCAGATGGTCTGCCATGTTCATCTAAAGAAAACAAAACAAGAAAACCCATTTCAAACAAGTTGAAGGCATAGTTGAAACTTGTCCTTTAATATCCATGCATACACTGTGCTGTGCACACACCCATATTCACACACATGAAAACATGAAATTCACACACGTGAATATTCATATGGGCACACATACATGTATGTATATATATGTGTGTGTACATATATATGTATATATATATACATGTACATATATATGTATATATATATGTAGAGAGAGAGTGTGTGTGTTTTCAGCAAATAAGAATATATCTAACTTTGAAACAAAACTCTCTTAAACCTGCCCACTGAGAAAATATCAGTAAAGATTTGGCAAGTGCCGATCTATTTTAGCTGTTGAATGACAGAATCCATCCACATGAAGATGCCAACCGTGCCTTTGGGAGGCCTTGGGCCTGCTGTGTTCATCTCTGTGATGCACCCTGGATGTAGAACCCCCTCATCAGGTCTTCCCTCTGCTTCCACACATCAGACATCTGGGACACTGATGTGAATCTCAGAATGAATCAGTTCAGGGCTGCAGCTGTGGTCTGAGACTTCATCATATAGAAGTCCCCAACCACAGGAAGAGGAAATACTGGGTTAGACATCATAATTACTATCTGAGTGCACATTCACAACAATGGTAATTCTATAGGAGAGAGAAGTAAAGCAGGGACTGTTATTTTGCACACAGGGCTTCATTTTCTCTGAGCTCTGTGGTAGATCATGTAGTCCTCACTTTAAGACTGAGGAAACAGAGGCTTAGCTCTGAGAGTGCCTGGCAAGCTCCATGCACGCCAGGTCTGTGTGGTTTCATAGTTCTTTTCTGCTGTTGCGGTGAGGGTAGATCAGGCTTCCTGCTTTCATTTGTAGAATGAGGGTGTGAGCTAGTTCCTTCCTACCTGGGTGCACAAACATCTCTGAAGAACTGCAAGTTCTCTTTGCTATTTCAAAACCCCAGAGGACAGTAGTTTAGCAATTACCCACAGAATCGTACTGTCCTGTTTGGGTTGAATGTCACCTTTCTGGGTTGCTTCCATAATCTCCTGGTGAGTACACACTGATTGACAATTATGTATGCTCACCTGTTTAATGAATGCCCTTCTCTTGTGCACTGTTTGTAGGCATGGCAACGTGGAAACAAACCTGTTCTCTAAGGAGGAGAAGATTAGGAAACGTTAGGCCAACCTGTCTCTAGGACCTTACCTGCCTTAGGACCAGGAGACCCCGAGAGCAGTTGCTTTTATTTTGTTCTCAATGTATTTATTTTTATTTGTGTGTGAATATGTACTTATATGAGCTTATGTGCATCGTGTGTGTGTGTCCTTGGAATCCAGAGGATATTAGATCCCCAAAGGCTGGAGTAACAGGCCAGTGTGAGCCTGTGTCCAGTGTGGGTACTGGGAACCAGACCTCATCCTCTGGAAGAGTGTTTCATATTCTTAACTACTGAGCCATCTCTACAGCCCTGAGTAATTGTTTTTAGACCCGGTGATCTGCATAGCCATCTGGTGGTACCAACTCCCTATACACATCTGCTTTAGCTCCTTCTACATCCAGCAGAGGGCAAGGTGTCCTTCTGGATGGGTACCATGTTTGTAGGTGAGTGTCGTCTTCTCATACTTCTCCAGGCTCTCTGTCCATCCATCTCCCTTTTAAAAAACAATCACTTGTGTCAGCGGAATGTTGGCGTGAGCAACAGTAAGTCTGGTCATCAGTCTTCACATTTACACAGCTCATTGTAGGACTTCTGTGCTATACCTTGTCTCTTTGTAGTTACTGTTTTGTTTGCTTTTGATTTTTGAGACAAGGGCTTCTCCGTGTAGCCTTGGCTATCCTAGAAATAGCTCTATAGACCAGGCTGGTCTCAGACTCACTCACCTTCCTCTGACTCTCAAGTACTGAGCTTAAAGGCCTGTGCCACCACCATCTTGCCATTTTATCCAAGACAGCATGGTACTTGGTGTTTCATTTTGTCACTGTGTCAGTGAGTTCAGAGAAGGCTGGTCCGTTAATTTTGCTGGTCCTAGAAATGAAGACCCTTCATCTTTTGCCTAGGGCATTCCCTAGCAAAGCTCTAGTGATTAATTAGAGCCTCTCTCTTTAGCCATACCCTAGTATTGGAGTAAGTCTCCAAAATGGTCCTTGGATATGAGAGGACTCTAAAAATAACTGTGGACCTTTTCGGTGTGGAATAGCCCTAGGTTGTAAAGACATGAGCCACTTGGTGCTAATGGTGGAACTCTTCTTGGCCTGCTGTGGCCTGCTGTGGCCTGCTGTGGCCTGGGTGAGACGGGGCTAATTGCACTTGACTTTATCTGTGTGCCTACTCTGTGAGGTTTAGAATGTAAAGCAGATGTGATTTTCTTCCTTTTTTCCTTCCTTCCTTCTTCCTTCCTCCTTCCTTCCTTCCTTCCTTCCTTCCTTCCTTCCTTCCGTCCGTCCGTCATTCCTTCCATTCATGTATTAGGAAAGTAACTAGGGCACTGTACATTGTCTGCAAACATTCCCACTGAGCTACATCCCCAGCCCATTTTGAGACAAATCTCCTTATTAAGTTGCCCAGGCTGCCTTTGAACCTAACTGTAGCCCAGGAAGGCCTTGAACCTACTTACTCTCTACCAAGTAACAGATTACAGGACCTCAAGAGAGATCCCTAAAACCGGCTTTACTGAGATATTCTCTCAGAATGTCAGACACATGCCTCAAAGCCACTGATAGCACTCAGGGCAATGAGCATCCAGCAAAGCAAAGCTGAAGGAGTTCTCGGGGGTCAGCGAGGGGCTGCTGATGTCCCTGTGGGGCTCCACAGGTACAATACAGTTCCCAAATGTCTCTGTGACATTTGTCTACGTGCAGCCCTTGCGAGTTAGGAGAAGGAGACCCGAAAGCACGTATGCCTTCGACTCTGCTTTTGGGTCTGCCCATTGCTGACCTGTGTGTGGACTCATGGCTTTGTTGCCTTGGGTCTCATTCACATTTCCAAGGGCCAAAACTTCTACCAGCAGGAAGCTTACAGATTGAAAATAGCTGCACTGTGCCTTTCTAGGAGCTGGATCTGAGGACACCATCAGTGATGGCCCCTGAGTCCTCTTCTAGGACACCATCAGTGATGGCCCCTGAGTCCTCTTCTAGGTCAGGTCCTTCCATCTTCCCCCTGTACTCATCTTGCCTGTTTGTTTTCAGAGCTGGACTACAGAAACTCCTATGAAATTGAATACATGGAAAAGCTTGGCTCCTCCTTACCTGTGAGTTCCTCCTATACACTGGCCTGGCAGGGGCTTCTGTGGGACCTCCAGCAAGGCTGCAACAGGGTCCCTCAGAGTTGCCCCATCACATAGAGATGCCAGTCCTCATTCCTAGGCTCATTGCTCCAGGCCTTGGAACACTAATATGGCCACCTTACTGGTAACTCCTGGCTTCCCTTTTAACCACACTTTGTACAATCAGTGCCCAAAGCCACCTGAGCTCCCTTACAAGGCCTTGATCATAGATGGACTCTGTGGGTTCTGAGCCGCAGCCCTGGTTATGGTGTCTGCTCATGGCCCTCCTGCCCAGCCAAGGAGAAAAGAAGCCATTTGTCATTTCTGTCTCTTTCTTTGGGGTCTGTCTTAGTTACTTTTCTGTCACTGTGATAAAACACTATGACCAAGGGAACCTGTAAAAGAGTTAATTTGGGCTTAGGTTCAAAGAGGCTCAGAGCCCATGACAGCAGATCAGAGACACATCGTAAACCACAAGCAAGAAGCAGTGTTTAAACTTTCGGAAGCCACCTCCAATAACATACCTTCCTCCAGCAAGGCCACACCTCCTAAATCTCCCAAACACCACCATTTGAGGGCCAAGTATTCAAATGCCCAAGACTGGGGGACGTCTCATTTAAACCTCCACAGGCCCTACTGACCATGCTCATCACTGGGGTTAGCACGCTGCCATCTGATATTCCAGTGTGAGAAACTGAGAGCTTGGCTGGCTGCCTCTGCAGCCTCAGCACCAGCATTTGCCACTGTGACCCATGCACACTGAGGCCTGAGCAGAGCACATGGCAGCCCCATGCTAGCCGGTTAGTCCAAGCTTAGGTCTCCACAGCCCTTCCCTCCTACCCCCCTGGCCTTCTCCTAGTCACCTCCTGCTTTCTCCTCCTTTGAGAACTTGAGAAAAGTGAAGGCTTACTTGTTCCCAGTGCTTACTTGTGGACCAGTGCTTCCTTCACTTGGGTGGCATGCTCAGGCCACGGCACTCAGCTAATGTATGTGTGACTTTGATTCCTGCAGCAGGATGATGACGCTCCGAAGAAACAGGCCTTGTACCTTATGTTTGACACTCCTCAGGAGAGCCCTGTCAAGTCTCCTCCAGTCCGGATGTCAGATTCTCCAACTCCATGTTCAGGGTATGACCTATAAGTGAAAGAGTTGTGCCAGTGGCCCCCAAATCCTTGTATACCTTTCCACTGTTACTCAGACTTCATTCCATCACATGTCTGCAGGTAGCCCATAGTTTAGTCTGTCCACAGTGGCACAGACACATCGCTTCTATACCCCAGGGCCCTTTGAATGAAGTTGAAACGACTGGCAGTACCCTCTGGCAAACACACAGATAAAGAAAGAAAGAAAGACAGACACACACACACACACACACACACACACACACACACACACACAGGGGGGAGGGGGGGGGGGGGGCAAAGAAAAACAGACAGACACATTAGACACATTATACTTAGTTTTATTTTGTCATCTGTCCAGTGGGGCCAGTGTGGTACAATACTAAGAGCTTGAGTCCCAGTTCTGGTGGAGTTACTTGGGTATCTTGGTGCCTCAGTTTCCCCATGTGTAAAGTGAGAGAAGTAAAGAGACTCTAAGGATTTAGAGAGATTAAAGGAGACTGTTATTCCCCTGAGCAGTCAAGCAGTGGACACAGGGAACCTAGTTTCTAGGAGATGATGTATGGAAAGCCATGTCGGAGAGCCTGGCACATGTAAAGTGCACGGCAGATATTGCATGTGCCAGGGTCCCTGTTCTGAATGGTGTAGTTTTTGACGGGGGAAGTATGAAGCATCGCTCTATCATTTGGGTGGTCCCACCTATGACCAGATGCCTCCTTTGTCACTGAGCGAAATGGGAAGCTCTTGCTTTGGTCTCTGAGACTTACTGTGGACCCTGCAGACTAAAATCTGTCCAGATGGTTAGGTGTTGGTGATAAGTGATGTCATCTCCAGGAGTGGTCCCATATGGTGATGAGTGATGTCATCTCCAGGAGTGGTCCCATATGGCAGGCACTGTGTTGAGTGCTTTGCATTTGAAAAGCATCTTACTTCATCTGCTCTAAGATGCATGCATCATCTTCAGAGAAAGGAAAGTGGGTGTGTTACACAGTCTTCCCTCAGAGTATACAAGCAAGTAACCGGCTACTCCCTAAACTCCAGGGCTTGGTCTTCTTGACAGAGCATCTGTATTCTGTGCCTCCCTTGTCAGTTGTCCCTTAAACATGGCTGCACTAAGGCTTGCCTCTAGATGGATGGCCACTGAAGACATGGCTTTTATCTCTCTTTGGACACAGACTTGAAAGTCCTGGGTTTTGTAGGATATTTCTTTAGCCAAGGCTTCCTACTAGACTTCAGTGTGTCTCCAAGAAGACCCTGATGTTTGACTTTGTTTCCTCAGGTCGAGTTTTGAGGACACCGAAGCCCTTGTGAATGCAGCAACAAAGCTCCAGCATCCTGTCTCAAGAGGTCTGGCCTCCAATCAGGAGCCTCTCTTGCAGGTGCCAGAGAAATCCTCCCAGAAGGAGCTGGAGGCCATGGCCTTGGGGACCCCTGCAGAAGCAATTGAAATCGTAAGTGTTGCCTGAGGGGTTCAGTGGCTGCACCCTCTCCTGTGGTCACTCTTCACCAGGCCCCTGGACCACAGCCTAGGAGACCCCACGTCTCACCGTGAGGGAAATGCCTTTCATTTCTCCCGTGATAACTGCAGTTCTCAGTCAAGTGCTTTATTTGTTAAGGCCTGGTTTCCATTTTTCTCTCCTTAAAACTGTCCTGATGGGCAAGCTGGAGCCGGGATCAGCCAGCCTCTGCTTCTGTAGCCTGTAAAACAAAGCAAAGAAGGGGAGAAGGCGGAATGTCCTCCTTAGGGGGATCAGATGTATTTCTCCTGGGTCTCAGGGAGGGAGATTTTCTCTTGTTCATGGACCAGGACGTCAACGTTTCCTCTCCCTAGCTTCCTGAAGCCGTGCAGGATCTGCAGCCCTGAGCTGTGATGTCACTGGTCCCTGTATGTCACATGTGCTTTCCCTAGAGTGTGTGGTACCCACAGGAGGGTCTTCCACATGTCTTGCACAAACCAACTTGTGTCAATTATGTTTTTACTTCTTTCGCCCCACTCCTAGGTTTGAGATACTGATTTAGCGTGTTGCTTTTGTCCTATGTTAGGCAATTTGATCTGTCTCATGCTACAGACATTTTGCAGGGCACCTGCTATGTGTGTGACAGTTGGATACAGGGTTGGATACCAGAAACACAATTAGTGAATGATAAAAGAGTCTAGATGTGAGCCTATCTGGCATATAAATACTGTGGCAGACATGGCCATGGTTCATCTCCGGCAAAGTTGCCCTCTGATTTGGAAGTCTTTCTAATCTATTAGGAGATGCCTTTCTGTTTGAAATCATCTTTTCACTATTGAAAACGGCCCTCCCTTAAACCTTACTTTCCTTGATACTTAACCTCGGTGTTGTTTCTTTGATGAACTATGTTGGCATTTTGAAAACCCACTAGCTACCTTTGCCTCCCACCCGTGAAGATTTTCAAATAAAAAGCAGTGGTTACATGGCTCCCTCTGTACTGGGAACAAGGGTGGCTTGGGCTGTGGGGGTGGGGAGGCTGGGGGTCAGAGGCCCTGCTCTTGGGAGAGGGGGCTGGGCCTGCTAGTCACGGTCCAGATGGCAGTGTTAGCCACTAATTGATGTTCTCTTTAGCCTTAAATGCAGCACTGTGCTGTGTATGGATGAGTGGTCCTTGCTTGAAATCAATATCTTTCTACTCTCCTCTATTTTCCATCTTCCTCTCTGCCGCCGGCCTTCAGACAGCTCCAGAGGGTGCCTTTGCCTCTGCAGATGCCCTCCTCAGCAGGCTGGCCCATCCTGCCTCTCTCTGTGGTGCACTTGGCTATCTGGAGCCTGACTTAGCAGAAAAGAACCCCCCAGTATTTGCCCAGAAACTTCAGGTTTGTAGCCCACATGTGACCTTTTTGGAGTCTGTTAAAACCTCAGTAGAAAATGAAACCCTGAGCCAAATTGAGCTGAGGCAGGACCTAATGAGGCAATACTGGGAATGTTCCAGATGAAGTCTTTTCCTCTCAGACACTGATATATGTGTGTGCTATATCCAGGACGCCAGAATTATAAAAATTGTGTGATTACGTACTGAATGGACTGTTTCTATTTCTATTGGGAAGTTGTTCCCAATAGTCATTTTCCAGATGTATTGATAGCCCCAGAGACAGTGTTTATTTATGATTTATTCACTAAAGCAGAGGTATCAGGTCAAGCCAAGCTGTTTAAAGTACTTAAGACAATCCAGATTCCCATTGAGATAACATCTGGACTCAGTTTTACACCTGAACAGAGTAGTTATCTCCACAGTGGAAATCTGACCATTCACATTACCATGCCCTGGACCAGGAAGTGAGGCAGACCTAGAGAGACTGTTAACAGGCATCTGAGAGATGCATGGCCATTTATAGCAAGTGCTGGTCAGCTTTTTAAAAAAAAAAAAAGAAAGAAAGAAAGAAAGACATCAAGAAGTACAGTAGAGTAAAAAATTGCCGTCCTGTTTTGAAAATTAGCTCACATTTGACTGCATGATATTTCTTGACAGACCTTCAAAGGGGTGATTTTTTTTTTCTCAAAAAGGAATTTAAACCCCAGTTTCATGATCTGCTGAGGTATTGGTTGTGAGAGAAAGCTGAGTGTATGTTTTTCCACAAGTACCTGTCATGCTTTTGTGTGGCACATTCATTCCTGGATGTGGAGAACCTTCTGTCTGTCTTGATGCATTTCCCTACGGTTTGCTCATCCCTACCCCTTGGGCAGGAGGAGTTAGAGTTTGCTGTCATGCGGATAGAAGCCCTGAAGCTGGCCAGGCAGATCACCCTGGCTTCCCGCAGCCGCCAGGATACTAAGGTACCGGTTTGCCACTGCAGTGCGCTGCCTTCTGGGAATGCTGTGTGTGCCACGGGGTCCCAAGGGCTGCTTTGCTAACCATTGGCCAGGCGAGCATTGTGGGTGTCCCATGAAGTGTGAGTTCTCTGAAGCTGATAGTGTGACTCTTACACAAACACACACTGAGCGCATGTGTGGGGATGAGGTGATATGGCCAAGCATAGGAGAGTGAGAGAAGCTAGCATACAGCGCAGGGGATTAAAAAGGCTTTGAATAAGGTGGTAGACTAGTTATATGTAAAACTGGTTAGTACTGGTTCACTAGGACAAAAGAAGAATCCCCCTTGGGGTTATCTTCCTTTCCTACAGATACCCTTTGCCTCTCGATAGGAAAAAGAAATGTGTAACTTTTCTGTTTTCTAGAAGATTCCATCCAACTTTACTAGGAGTCAGTAATAGGAATTGAAAGCAAGACTTGCTACAAGACATTGGATGATAAGCTAGACAAGAATAAAGAGTCTCAGGTAGTAGGCTATACCATCTCTGTCACTGTGATCTCCTTTGTCACTGTGTTGGCAATACAGACTGAGAAGTATGCAGAGAAGTGCCTTATTTCAGGAAAATACTTCCCCCCACCCCACACACACAGAAGGGGTAACAGACCATTCATTTCCTTCACAGACCAGAATGTGTCTGCCCTTGATTTTTGAGCGGCATGTGACATTGATAGGACATTCAGAATCTTCCTGCCTGGCTTGTAGGCTTGGAAATGATTCTTAACTGTGTGACATGTGACATATAGCTGGTACCTCACCCTCTTACTGCCAGTGAGCTGTGGCTCCAGTTCCACTGTCTGCCCTACTCTGAATTTGGCCAGCCCAATGAACTGTGTGTCATGGAGACCCCCGCTTTGTTTGAATCTTGAATGACTTAGAAAATCTTGCTGAGCCTCAGTTTTTCAGTCTCTGAGATGAGACTAATCAGAGTAAGTTTGCCTGTGGAGGTGAAGACCACACGTGCAGCTTTGTGCCTGCATACCTGGTGTGTACTGGTGTGCAGTTAGCAAAAGCGGCAGCTGTTAGCTAGGTTGTACAGTTAGATGTCCACAGCACCTCTCCTGGTAGAGCAGAGCTAAGTCCACTTTACAGATTGAGAAACAAGGGCCACATATCCAGAGTTCACCAGCCTCTGGGGAACCAACCACTAGACCTGGGGTCACCAGTGGACCTGCCTGTCCATCCCCACCTCACATTGTAGGTCATTTGCAGAGAAGCTTCTGGCTTATGGTCTAGGAACAGAAATCCTAGCTCTGCTCTGTGCCAAGGGCCCACACACAGGATCTCAATAGCTATATCCCATATCGAGTCCCCTCCTGAAGACAGAAAGTGGGTATAATGTGGGTGTCCAGACTGGGAACAGTGGCACACAGGGCAGGGATAAAAATGTAAACAGAAATCAGGGGTGTCTTTGTTCTTGTTGCCAAAGTGTAAACATGAGTTGAATTGCCATGAAAGGGGATTTTCGGGAGAGGATTGGGCTCCTCTCCCATCTCCACAACTCACCCCCACCAGATATTCTTTCTTGAGTGTTTGCAGAAAAATTGCCCAAAGCTTAATCACTGTATGTATGATGTATTCCTGTCTTGGAGAATATTGAAGTCGAGTTGGGCACATTCTGACAAGTAGTAGTTCAGGCTTAGTACAAGGCCTCCTGGGAAGCAGGGATACCCTGTCTCCTTCTAAGAATTTGCCAGAGTTGTCTTCCTATCTGTGGCAGCCTCAGAACATGTGTTCTAGTTTTTATTTAGACAGCAATGCCACACAGACTCACAGAGTATAAGCTACGAGAAAGCCCTAGTCACCTTCTAATGGACTCAGATGTGTGCACTGAGGGATATTCTGTCCAGGAAGAGCTAGAGCCCCGGCAGTGTGGGAGGAACATTTACTATAGTAGCTTCTGTCGCTTTTGGAAAATACCTGGTAACCATGGTGCATAGAAAGAAAATAGACGCTCCTGCTATAACCAGCCCACTCCTGGGGGATCTATTGACTCACTGTAGGGAGCCCCCTTGTGGGCTTCTCTCCTGTGTCTGTGCTTGGTGCCCCCTCTCTGCCTCAGAACCGGAGGAGGGTTGTACAGAACACAGTGGCTGTGGGCCAGGTTTCCCTTTCTGCCATGGGATCCCAGATGAGGGCGATATGACCCCATTTTCCTGGCAGTAACACAGAAACATGGAATCACTTAGGGGGAAGGACGCAATTTTAAGGGGATGAAAAATCAGCTGATCCCTGGAGCAGCTTTGGGGTGGACAGAGCTGGGTCAGCCTCCAGAACTGTAGTGAGAAGCTCTGCACCCTCCTTCCCAGACTCAGTTAGAAATGGAGCTGGGGCTCTGATGTTGGACTGTGGCTTTCTTTCTTTTTATTTTATTGTTACACTTTTTAAACTTTATTCTTTGAGAACATCATATGTGCATACAATGTATTTTGATCATATTCAGCTTCCACCTCCTCCCGGAGTGTCCCTTTCCCCCCTCATGGTCACCACCCTACCCCTGCTTTATTATTGAAGATACACATTTTTCATACAGTGACCCCTGTCCCGCTCCCCCGGGCTGTGGCCTTCTTATTCCGTTTCCTCCGCTTGCTTCTGCTGGTACTGAGTTCCGTGTGTCCCCAGGGAGTGAGCCTGAGGGTTCGCTCTGAATGCACATGGTCCCTGAATACACACCTCAGTGCAGCAGCCTGTGTTCCATACTCAGCTCGATCTCTGGCCTCCCAGGGTATGGGTAGTAGGGTATGCTGGCACATTCTGCATGCATGACAACTTGGTTTTGATCTCTGGACTTGTTGGCCTTTGTTGACAAGGGGGACCCGTGATGAAGATGGAAAGATGTGTTCTGGCAACTCAGGATCCTGACTTTACAGATAGGAAGCTTTTGGCTGGGAACAGTTCCCACACAGAGGGGGATCCTGTGTGTGATTACAGAGAGAGAGAGAGAGAGAGAGAGAGAGAGAGAGAAAGAGAGAGAGACACCCCGACCTGGAGAGAGAGAGAGACCTGGAAAAAGAGAGAGAGAGAGAGACCTGGTCCTGAGCTGGAGCAAAAACAGGGTCAGGGGCAGAGTGTATATGTATTCTTGTCAAGTGACACAGCATCATGACAGGGATAGTGTTTATTAATGACAAGAAGCCAGTATCATTTCTGTTGGGCTTCTCGTGAGCCCTTACAACCATTAACTCCTCCCCTCCACATTTGACGCTGAGTCCACAGTTGAGACACATCCCTGGAAGCCACAACAACAGTCTGAAGAAGAGTGGCAGAGGACTGGTTGGTGGGCTTGTTTGCTCTCTAGCTTCGGAATCTGTAGTTGGAGCCTGTATTTTACAGACTGGGAGACTGAGTCTTGATGGGGGTGGGCACAGCTGGTTGATGTCTGGTGCTGATGCCTTCCATGGAGTAGGCCTGAAGTGTGGGGCCAGGGGCCTCGCCTGTGCTTATAATTCCATGGTTTGGGAGCTGTCTGCTCTGAATGTGTAGCATCTGGCCGAGGTCCTTCTGCCTGGATACCTTGCAAGGCTCTGAGCCTTAGCTTGGTTTTCCTGGCCTCACCTATGTGACCTTCTCTTATGGCTCCCTAAGCCTCAGATCTGAGTTTGCCTCTGACTGCTCTGGGGACAGTGATCTTGCCTTGATCATGTTGCCCTTCCCCCATCCCCCATCCCCCATCCCCCAGAAGGCCTAGCAATAAGGAAGGGTCATGAGGAGAAGTGCGGGACTGAGTGCATGACACAACTCCTGCTGTCAAGGTCAGCTCAGGCATCTGAGGGGAGACAGTGGCCTGGGGAACCTCACAGTTTCCAGCCTGTAAAAGCCTGTAGAGGGTTGAAGGCGGCAGCGAAGGCATTTCACATTTTCATGAATAGGATTCTGGTGGCCTCTTGGCCTGCATGAAGCAGTAAGACTACGATTGCGGGTTTAAAAATAATCTTAATATGTGTGTATGTGTGTGGGGGGGGGGATCTTTTGATTTCACTTGAAAACATTCATGGCTGAAAGGAAGAGCCTAGGTGTAAATTCTGAAGTTCATTATCCTGCAAGCAGCTGTAGGGAGCAGGGAGTGGAGGTGATCCTGGAGCCGTTCTCTGATTGAAAATGCCAAGTTGGTGGATGAAGGATATTACCGTGGAGTCTGACTCCTTTGCATCCATTAGAAATCTCTCTTTATTTTTCATCCTATCCTTGTTTTACAGAGGACACTAGGCAGATGGATCATTTCTGATGTGTTCCTTGGTCATATTTAGCTCCTGCTCTGTACTGATGAGAGGTTCATTTTCATTATTAAATTCTTTCTCTCTTGCACCGCAAGGAGCTACTAATATACTTTGAGGCTGAATTAAATCTCATTTTGAAAAACTTAGACTCAGCTTTTCTTCAGAAGTACCAGACCGAGTACAAAATGGCTCATTTTGAAATTTTTTTTTTCCTCAAACTTCTAAAAATGTACATTACCTGTATGGTTGTTTTACCTGAATGCATATATCTGTGCCGTGTGTATGCCTGGTGCCCACAGCGGCCAGAAGACGGTGTCAGATCCCCTGGGCCTGGAGTGATAAAGTGAGCCAATATAGGTGCTGGGAATTGAACCTGAGTCCTCTGGAAGAACACCTAGTGCTCTTAACCACTGAGCCATCTCCTCAGTTACCCCATCCCCCTTTTAAGGAGCACATTCAAAGTAAAAAAGAATTGGTGTGTTTTGTCTGCCTTTTTAAAGTTTGCTTCCTAATTTTGTGTCTGTGAGCTTTTCTGACTACAATCATTAAATGGTGATTTCCTGGTGTAATTTTCCTATTGCTACCGAGATGCATTGCCAAGAGTAAAGATAAGCCCTCCATGCAGAGCCTCTGCCCTGCCACCTGGAAGCACTTTTTCTCCTGAGAGATCTGGCAACCTGCTGCCAGGGGCTGGTAGCTTATGTTCTAGGCAGATGTCCTAGAAACAGAGACTTCTCCAGGACCAGAAGCTGAGAATGACATTCATGGCATCCCATCTGACATGTGACTGGAGTCCATGGCCTGGTTAACCAGATCTTTGTACTTCTGGCTCTTAAGGTGGTTCACTGAAGAGGTTCACCGAAGGTGAGCCCAGGGATTTCAGGGCAGCCTTGGGCAGTGAGATTCAGGTGATCTATGGGTACCATTTGAGGGTAGGTAGTGGCCAGTGAGCTGGGGAATAGTCAGGCTCAGTGAGTTGGGGTGACATATAGGTATCACTTGAGGGTTAGCTCAAGGTCTCAAGGGCAGGCAGGGACAATGAGGTACAGCTCACAACAGTTTTCTAGGACAACTAAACCATTGTGTGCACCTTGCATGTGAACACTAATGGTTCCTAAATGGTCACCTCCAGTCCTATCCATTGCTCTTGTACCTGCATGTTCTAAGTGCTTCCCTTCTTTGGGTCCTTAGAACCCGATTCTATGGTGAAGTGAGGTGAGGTAAGATAAGGCGGGCTAGTCCAACCTTTTGCCCCAGGGCCTTAAGCCCCACCCCTTCCCAAGACCACATCTCAATCCTCACCCTCCTGTCTCCTCCCCTCTTTCTGTATAACTGTGCTCTGCTCAGTAATCAGTTTGTTCTCCGGTTCTCCAAGGATGGAGCAGTCCCGCTCTGCCCAACAGGCCACCATCAGCTCCCACTGCAGCACAGGCGTGTGCTCTAACTGGGGTACAAGCTTCCTTGGCAGCCATGACAGCACCGTGAGGTTAATGTATAGGACTGAGAGCGGTTGATTGGATGTTTGGGTTGCCGTGGAAGTAGGCTGAGAAGCCTGGCCATGCTGGTTGACCATGCTCCTAACACTGCATTTCAACTGTGTTGCAAGTTGCTTAATGTTCTGTGGAATGGAAGAATAGCCATGTTCCCCGCTCCGAGACTCTCTGAGGCTAGTAACTGAACCCTACGGAACGTGAGAGAGTTGCAGACTGTTGTCAGTCGGGTTTGGCCGGTCAGCACAGCCTTTGTTGCAGGCTTCGTCAGGGAGAGTAGATAGATAGATATTGTCGTTGGCTCCGGGTTTCCCCTTTGCAGTTAAACAGCAGACCTCATGTCAACACACTCTCAAATCCAGACAAGGTTGACAAGAGAAGGCTTCAGATTTTGTGTGGATCACATCCTTTTAAACGGAGCCATGTGAGCATTACAAAATTTGGCAGTGGTCAGTTGTACAAAAATGATCTAATCTTCAGCTATTGAAAACTAGGCAGTGTAGACCAGCATTCAGTATCATCCCTCAGCAAGACTTTGGAACTGGGGCCGGCAGAATAATGACTACTCTACTTACAGTGCCTAGCTGGCTCAGCAGCTGATAAATGCAGTGATAAGCAGGCTGCAGACATGCTGGGCCCACAGGGCTCCTAGTTACAAAGGCTGCCTCTCCTTAGCCCCTTTGTGTGCCTGCACATGTACAGTATGAACGCTTCCCATCCCCTGGACCTGGCATTGCTCTCATCCATGAGTCTTTGCATCTCCTCATAGTTTCGATGTTCTTTGTTTCAAAACCATGCAGCTGAGCGGGTGAATGCAGTTCTCAAGGCCGTACGTGCAGCCTTGTGTGTCACGCCATTAGTGGTAACTGTCCTCTCTCTTTCTTTCTTCCTCTCTTTAATGAAAAAACATTCCACAGAGGGAGGCTGCTCACCCATCAGATGTCTCCATCTCCAAAACTGCCTTGTACTCCCGCATCGGGCCCACCGAGGTAGAGAAACCCCCGGGCCTTCTGTTCCAGCAGCCAGACCTGGACTCTGCACTCCAAGTTGCCAGAGCAGAGGTAGGAGACCTGTGGTGTCTGGAAGGGCCATGTTCTTGACACCCAGATAGGATCTGAGTCTGCAGTGTCAATAACTATATTTACCTGTGAAGCTGGAGACAGACTGTCCTCCAAACACTGTGGGCTAGATGAGCGACACCCCATGAGTTCTAATCTGCCCAGTCACCAGGCTAACAGGCATGGCCGACTTGCTATGGAAGAGATACTTTGTCATAGTTGTTCCCCAGGGGGCCTCAGCAGCAGAGTCTTGATTTCTCTCCTACTTGGGAGGAAATTCTCTGGATGAAATCTTGCTTTTATGTGAGAAATTTTCATCTGATGTGTGTATATGATCTGTCCTGACTTTGGTCAGAACAGAATATACTCATTTGGGAATCTACATTTCTTCTCTCCCTGACCTTAGGTCATCGCCAAGGAAAGAGAAGTCTCAGAGTGGAGGGATAAATACGAAGAAAGCCGGCGGGAAGTGGTGGAAATGAGGTCAGTAGGGCACCGCCTTTCTGCAGCTTAGCCCTGCTCTCTGGCTTCATGGCAGCTCGTGCTGAGGTGCCTCCACTTTCTATAGACGAAGCTCACTTTTCTCTCTTATGCACAGCTAGTATTTTTGCATAGGTGGTTTTTAAAGAGATTTTCTTTTTTTAATTTTTAAAACATTTTCACTGTTCTTAATGATGTGTGCCTGTGCATGCATATGAATGCAGATGCCCTTGGAAGCCGGAGACATCTGAACCCCCGAGAGCTGGAGCATGGTTGAGAACCACCCAACATGGGTTCTGGGTCTTCTTGGAACAACACAAGTCCTAACTGTTGAAGTGTTTCTTCATCATCTCCTTCAAGTGTTTTTAGAATAACATGATGCATGAGTTAAAGAATCTAAGCGTGTCCCCCACCACCACCCCACCCCCTTCCCTTAACTTCAGCAGACTTGCATTCCTGTGTACATTTCTAGTTGGAAACAAAACACCTAGGTGATGGTTACAGCCTGTTTTCTAGGCCACCAGCACATCTTCCCGAAAGCACTGTTCTAGCTCTTCCCGCTCCTTTCTACAGTCCTGGCGACTGGATTGAATGGGCAGAGACCCTGCATCTTCAGAGGACTGCTCTTGCAGAGGGATGCTTGACAACTTGTTATTTTCATCTGGGGGAATTGCCAAGCAATGCTGACACACACCTTTATTCCCAGCACTTGGGAGGCAGAAACAAGCAGATCTCTGTGAGTTCCGGGATAGTCTGGTCTGTATAAGAAATGATAGGTCAGTCAAAGTTACGTAGTGAGATCCTGTCTCACAAACCTACTTGCAAAAAATAATATATATAGAGAGAGAGTTTAAAAATACAAGGGAAGGAGCTGGAGAGGTGGCTCAGTGCTTAAAAGCACTGGCTGTTCTCCCAAAAGACCTAGGTTCAAGTCCCAACACTGATATGGGAGCTCACAACTGTCTGTAACTCCAATTCCAAGGGATCCAAAAACCTTCACACAAATATATATGCAGGCAAAACACCAATACACATAAGATAAAAATCATAAATCATTAAAAATGCAAGGGGATAAGAAGTAGCTTTGGACTTTGAGGAACATCTCCTCCATCTGAAGAGACTAGCTCATGTTTTCAGAGGCTTTGGAAGAAGATACAGAGAGAGTGTTAGGAAACTCCAAGAGCAATCAAGAAAGGCTTCCTGGAGAAGAAAACGTTTGAATTAGACCTTGGGAAACAGATTCTGGGTGGCAGAAATAGGAGAAGGGGGCTGGAGAGATGGAGGTTAACAGCACTGACTGCTCTTCCAGAGGTCCTGAGTTCAGTTCCCAGCAAGCACATTGTGGCTCACAACCACCTATAATGGAGTCTGATGCCCTCTTCTGGTGTGTCTGAAGACAGCAACAGTGTACTCGTATACATAATAAATAAATAAATAAATAAATAAATAAATAAATAAATCCTTAAAAAAAGTTTCCTGAAAGAAATAGGAGGAGAAAGTAAGCAAAGACCCTGGGCCACCCTTGGAATGAGAGAGCCAGGATCAGGGAGGAAATTGTCTGTGCACATTGAGCCACCATGTCCATGAGCTGGCTAGCTTGTGAGACCGATGAGGTGGGGGAGCCCTTGGGGAAAGCTCTGGCCTGTCGATTCACATAGTGGACAGTGAGCTGATGCATGCTTTGAACAGTGCTGGACTGAGGGCTCTACGCCAGGAGAAGGAATCTGCTGATGAGTTCAGGAATGAGTACAGAAGTTGTGAGACCAACACTGGCCAGCCAGATCTGTGCTGTTGCTCGCTGGTTACACTGCCCCACTGTGGGGCAGAGATTTAACACTATATTGTTACTATAGCTGAGTGTGCCTTTGCCTTTCTTCCAGGAAAATCGTGGCTGAATATGAGAAGACCATCGCACAGATGATCGGTGGGTGTCACGACTGGAGTTCTCAGGCCCAAACTGTGGGGAAGGAGAAGGAGAACGGGAGTGGGTTGAGCAGCAAGGCTCAGAGCCTGTTTCTCTCAGAGCAGTGGGTTGACAGGAACCAGCGCAGCTGCACTGTGGCTGTACCCTGAGGATAGCCAGGAGAATGTACTTCACAGTTACTTGGTGTCTCCACAGTCCTCATTTACCCAGCCAGCTGATCCACCATGTTGGGAAGGAGTCTGAGTTTAGCCATTAGGTTGTGTGAGAGCTTTGGATTTTGCTTGCAGGAAGCATAGAATCAAAACCTCTAAACCCCAATTTAGTTTAGAGTTGATGATGAAATACTCAGACAGCCGTAACACGTGGATTTAGGGCCAGGATGGAACCTGTGGCAACTCCCTACCCAATATTCTTCCTCTTGTGGCTGGCAGACCCTGGTAGCCGATCCCAGCTATCCCTAAGATGTGACGCCTCCATCAGAACACTGCATCCATGACAGCCAGAGCTAACAGATTGCTTAGGCCTGAAATGAAATGAAAGAAGGTCTTATTAGCGAATGACACACAATGACCTACCTTCCTTCCTTCCTTCCTTCCCTCCTTCCCTCCCTCTCTCCCTCTCTTCCTTTCTTTTTTCTTCCTTCCTCCTTCCTTCCCTCCTTCCCTCTCTCCCTCTCTTCCTTCCTTCCTTCCTTTCTTCCCTCCCTCCTTCCCTCTCTTCCTTCCTTCCTTCCTTCCTCCTCCCCCTCCCCCCTCCCTCCCTCCTTTCCTCCCTCCCTCCCTCCCTTCTGTTATTATCTATATCTCCATCTATCCCTCCCCATCCTCCTTCTCTATAATGAGAAACAGTCTTGGAGATATTCCAAGACCAGGTTTTTATAGTCTTGGGGAATTGGTCTTCATGTTGATTTATGTCTAGCTGTCTGTTTATTTGCTTAGGTTCATGATAACCAGTTTTTAAAGTAATTTTTCCCACCTAAGGATTTGTGGGGTAACCATACAAGTTTACGTGCTGAGCCTGGATCTGCACAAGCCTAGGAGAGCCCTGTAGCAGATGTGTGGCTTTTTGAGTCCCACTGTCTGTAGCTTACCCCAAGATAAACAGTTCAGTGGCTTTTGCAGTAGCAGGAGGGCCAACAGTTGAATGGCTGGCCCTCTCAGGAGTGTTAATTGTGGCTTACATTACTGAGGACTGGTTTACCTCAAGCTCTTGAGAGGTATGTTTAGCCACATTGATCCCATGGAAGATGCATCACATTGGAACAAAATGCAGAAGTTTATGGATGAGATACAAACTTTAACACACTGGGATTTCTAGGAGCTGGTAAAGAACTGAAGAGTTCCCACGCTTCTCTCAGTGTGGGAAGGGGTTGCCTCCCGGTGTCGTGGGATATGACACTGGCAGATGCTGGTGTGGTGTCTAGGGAGAAAGGCCTGAGGTAAGGCTGCCACAGCCAGCTTGTAGCACAGAGCTAGGGACATTCAGAGAAGCAAGAGTTCCCCTTGGTGGGCTCTAAGCATGAGGGCCTCTCTGGCTGACATCTAAGGGGAGCCTGCCATTATAGTGATACGGAAGGTACTAGATGCTGTTTCCTGCTTCTGAGATAAAGGAGTGGGTATCAGAGGCATGGTGCATTGGACTCTGAACAGTTCTCTGTGCACAAGAGAACCCCCAGGATGGTTCAGTGAGACTACTACAACATCCCCAGCTGAGCGGATCCTCACTTGGATAACATCCCTACTGTGTGTATAGTCACAAGCCTTACTCACCAGCCTCTTCCTCATCCGCTTTTACAAAGCTTTTTTTTTGGTTTGTTTGGTTTTTGGTTTTTTGGTTTTTTGGTTTTTCAAGACAGGGTTTCTCTGTGTAGTCCTGTCTGTTCTGGAACTCACTCTGTAGACCAGGCTAGCCTCGAACTCAGAAATCCGCCTGCTTCTGCCTCCCAAGTGCTGGGATTAAAGGCGTGCGCCACCACTGCCCGACTTAAAAAGCTTTTCTAACCCAGAAAAATTGTATGTCAGTAGCTATGGAGGATCACTGAGTGAGGCCACTAGACAGACAGTTCAGGGTCCGTGTGAAGAATCTGTGCCATGACTGGGAAGGTGGGTGGACACTCAGAGGAGAGTGAGTCTCTTCACATATAGAAACAAGCCAATGGGTCTCCTCTGGATTCCACACTTCCATCCCGGTTTCATTCCGCCTGACCATCAAGGAGAAGCCTGGCAGCTTAGGACCAGAGTGATTGTTTTGAAGTAGAGCCTGGTTCCTCTCACGTAGCTTTCAGGTGCTCCACACCTCCTCATCCCTTCTCAGCAGTGCCTCAGAGGAAAGTGTGCCCTATGAAAGCTCAGTAGTGGGCTCCTTGGGCTGCAGGACAGGAAGGAACCTCTGTGCTTTCTGCATTCCAGATTGTTGCGATTTTTTTTGTTGTTGTTGTTTGTTTGTTCCGGCTTTTCTAACAACTGCCCTGATTCTCTATTTTGCTTCCATTTTCTGTTGCTCCTTGCCCTTTGCTTGCAAAACAAACAGGCAAGCCTGGTAAGTAAATGCTCCCCACCCCCACCCCATCTGACACCTACCCATCGCAGCCCCTTGTTTGTGTTGTGCTTTTCTGGCTTGGTTATTTTTGCTTTTGTGTACTCGCTGCATTCCCCCCTCCGATTTAATAGTCGTTTGCCTGCAAAAGCCAGAAAATCCCATCAGGGTTGTGAGTCCAGAGTGTCGTGTCTGGGGGCTGAGGCTGATTTCCTGACTTTAAGAGCCTAACTTTGTTGGTCACGAGTTAGAAGATTTGTGCAGACTTGCCATTGCCTGGCTCTCCTGGGAACCGGGCAGTTCTATTTTTAAAAGTGACAAGAGGAAAGCTTGGGCTAGGCGACATCTTAGATGCAGGAAATCAGATGGACTCCGTTTGATAAATGGCTCCTTCAGCCTGTCTGGTGAAATGTATATGTGACCACAGATCAGCCCAGGATGTACATTGTACAGCATGCTGGGAACAAAGGAAATGGCTAGAGTTTGGTCAATAACATCCAGTGGAACTTGCCAGTGCCCTCTCTTTTAGGAGAGTAGGTATAGCAAGTAGATTACTTGTATTAAAAAGTTCTCTGTATTTAAAAGACAGCCTTTCATGAGTCATTGAGGGGCTATCCCACTGAGTCGGGGGATATAAAGAGCTTCTATGGGCAGTGCTGCTGTTGATAACAGGTCAGATTCCAGGCTGTCCCTGGGTACCAAGAGCTTTGTTTGTATTCATTCTCTTCTTTAACTCGCCCCAAATGCTATGGTCTAGAAGCACTGCCATCCCCTGGTTCTGGTGAGGAGACACAACGAGTTTAAGGACACTGCCCAAGGTCACACACCAGACAAGTATCAGAGTTGTGATTCCAAGCTGGCGTGTCAGTCTCCAGAGCCACTGCCCTTGGTGGCTTCTGGCTGCTGCTGAGACTACTAAGAACCCTGGGATCATAGAAACAGGAGGAAGGGATATTAGGCATCTCCTTACGCCAGTTGTTTTCCAGGCTAGGCCCTGGGTCAGCTATATCTGAGTCTTCAGGGAGCTTGTTGCTTGTGCAGATTCCCCACCTTGACCTGCTGAGTCAGAAAGTAGGAGGAACCCATGTCTGTTTGAGGAGCCATCCAGCTGGTTCTAATGCACGCTCACATCTGACATCGCCTTGATTTGTACACTTGGGACCACCAAATTTCTGTGCTTTTCTACATGTCTCTGTCAGGCTTGGAGTAAAATTCAGGCTGTAACCTCCACTGTGCCACACAGCAATAATATACTGAACTTAAGACACAGCAAGAAGGTGGTCTATCAGAAAATGGAAGGAAAAACAACTCAAATCAAAATCTCTGAGTGTTCCCAGTGGGAACTGTTCATCATAGAGGGAGGCTCGGGAAGAATTTGATCTGGGCTGTGCTGTTCCCTCAGTGGACAAATGACTTCGCTGTTCAAACCCTCTTTCACTTTCTGTAAGGTGGGGACAGGAAAACTTTGTATGGGTCACTCTGGGGCCACCCTTGTTCATGCAGCTCATGGATCACGTGGCAGGACCACTTGTATGGAGGGGGTTTGTGTGCCCAGGGCAGAGCAGCGAACCAGACCAACCCACAGCCAGCCCTTGAGGAAAACAGCCTGGTTACTATTGTCATTGCTTTCCCCAAACACCTGACAGACTCAACCGAAGGGCAGGGTTTGATGTTTGCCTAGCCGTTTCAGAACAATTCATCCACCATGGTGGTAAGGGCATGCAGTTCATAGTTTGACTGGCAAGAAGCAGAGAAAAGAGATACAGGAAGAAGCTGAGGCAAAATCAGCCCTGAAGGGCTTGGCTCCAGTGACCTACTTCTTCCAGCCAACTCCCACCTCCTCTCTGCCACCTTTCAGTAATACCATCATGCTATGAATGAGTTTACAAGGTCACAGTCCTCATGACCTAACTGTCCTGAAGATGCCCTCACAGGCACACCCAACATACACAGTCCTACACATTTCGAAGTCTGATCAACCTGACAAAATACCATCATAGGGACAGCATGGCAGCAGGAAGCCTGCGTCCCAAGCCTGGGTAGGGTTGGGAGAATTGAAGTGTAGCAGAACCAGAATCCACAAGTGGCACACACACACACACACACACACACACACAAACACACACACACAAACACACACACACACACAACCACACACACACACACAAACACACGCACACACACAAACACACACACACACAAACACACACACACACACAACCACACACACACACACACACACACACACACACACACGCGGAGAGGAAGTGATGGGGAATCAGAGACACGAAACTTGGGGCTCCTGAGCGCTGGGGCGGGGGCTGTCAGGGCTGGAGCAAGTGTGTGGGGTGCAGCCTTGGTTTTATTCTCAATGCAAGAGGAGGTCTCGAAGGTAGAGTGAGCTGAGATTTACTTGGCAGTTGAGGCTTGGTGGCTGCCGTTGCTGTCTCTGTTGTTAGAAGTTCCACGTGTGATTTCCATCATAGTAACCAGCTCTAAGCCATCCTGGGCAATAGATAGCACCCCCACACACACATGTGACCTGGGAGTGACAAAAATCTATGGGGCTGCATACCTTTCCCCAGGAGCTCTTGATCCTGGGAATAGGAGCTAGGAGATGTCATCTAATCCACTGTCACCACAAGAGGCAAGGCTCCCCTGCCTACTCTATCGGCAGCCAGCATGGAGGGTGGTGCACAAGGCAGGGTTGGGAGCTGTATTTGTGTCAGAGACAGTTTGTCCCATAGTGCAGAGACATCAGAGTTCAGTGTGTGATGGGAGAGGTCAGAGACATGGGTGAGAGCAGAGCTGTCGCTCTGGCTAGTACCCGAATTCTAAACTAGGCCCAAATGGAACTGAGTTGCCTTACTGAGAAATGAACTTTGCAGTTTGCTTGGAGTGTGGTATTTTCTTCAACCAAGAAATCAGTGTTGTAAACAGAATTTCAGGGATGTTTTTAGGGATAAAGAAACCTCTTTCTCCTAGTGACTAGTCTATCTTGATACCATTTTGGAAGAGTCACCCATCACCCCAAGGGCCCTGACTGCAGCACCCTTTTATCTCATCTTCCCAGAAATACAGTAGTAATTTTTTCTTTCTGACTCAATGTGGATCTGCTTAGAGAAGGAAATGTAGATCCACAGGGTCTCCAGTGTAGATGTGTAAGGGTTGCATTGATCAGGTTAAAGGTTGACTTCTCCCCAACATGACATGTCATGGCCCCAGATCTATGGTATCAGGTCTGTGAGTGCTGTCCCTTTGGAACCATCTGGGAGGGAAAGCTCGTGGGTTCATTCCTAGGAAACCCTTGAGTTGTACTCAAGGCCTAGGCTGGCCCCTGTAGATCTAGTTTGGATTGATTGGGGTCCGTTGTCTGACTCCTGTCTCTCCTGCCAGAGGACGAACAGAGAGAGAAATCCATCTCCCACCAGACTGTGCAGCAGCTGGTCCTGGAGAAGGAGCAAGCCCTGGCTGACCTGAACTCTGTGGAAAAGTCTCTGGCTGACCTCTTCAGGAGATACGAGAAGATGAAAGAGGTCCTGGAAGGTTTTCGAAAGGTATGTCTGTGGAGCAGGAGTCCAGGTGGGGGCTGGAGAGGCAGCAGCAGTTTTTGAGGTGGGGGTTGGGGGGAGGGGGGGTGCCAGATGTAGGACAAGAGTTCAGGAAGTCTCTCTTGAGCCATTGTGAGCAGGAGCTAAGGAGTCAGTTGTCTGTTCTGAATGCTCTATTGAGCCCCTCAGTGTTTCTTTTTGTGATCCTGTCATGCCAGAATGAAGAGGTGCTGAAGAAATGTGCGCAGGAGTACCTATCCCGAGTGAAGAAAGAGGAACAGAGGTACCAGGCCCTGAAGGTGCACGCAGAAGAGAAACTGGACAGGTAATTCACCACTCAGCTGAGCCAGGAACTCCAGTGGCTCTCTGACGTTGGTTTGCAAAAGGTGGCTGGTCTTTATGACTTGGGCTAAGATGGCATTCAACCACCACCCACTGAGAGAAGTAGAGGACTATAGTATAATGTTGGGGTTGGGGCATCCAAAGCCCTTCCATATCACAACAGTGGTGGGGTTCTTAGGGTTCCAATGTTCAAGCTCTAGTTAGTGAGGCTGCATCCAGACCCAGAGGTAGGAAGAGGAAGGTAATCCATACGGCCAGTTACCATGCCCCTTGTTCCAACAGAGCCAATGCAGAGATTGCCCAAGTTCGAGGCAAGGCCCAGCAGGAGCAAGCAGCCTACCAGGCTAGCCTGAGGAAGGAGCAGCTTCGAGTGGATGCTCTAGAAAGAACGCTGGAACAGAAGGTAAGAGGGTGAGGCTTGGGCACCCATGGCTGTAAGTCCTCTCTCTGGCTGGTAATGGAGGCTGGTGGGCTGGAAGGGGGGTCTCTGGAGCAAAGCCAGGGCAACTTCTATATGAGCTCATGCCTGGTACCTGTACCTACATTAGATCCAGTTTTGTTGTTTTTTTTTGTTTTGTTTTTATTTTTTCCTTTCTGCTTATCCTACAATAGCTGTCTGCACAGTGATTGTCTACTTTTCATTCCTCCACAACATCGTTTGTCAGATATTTGTTAAGCACTACTGTCTTAGTTAGGGTTTTACTGCTGTGAACAGACATCATGACCAAGGCAACTCTTATAAGGACCACATTTAATTGGGACTGACTTACAGGTTTAGAGATTCAGTCCATTATTATCAAGGCAGGAGCATGGCAGCATCCAGGCAGGCATGGTACAGGAGGAGCTGAGAGTTCTACATCTTTACCTGAAGGCTGCTGGCAGAACACTGACTTCCAGGCAGCTAGGATGAAGGTCTTAAAGCCCACATCCACTCCAACAAGGCCACACCCACTTCAACAGGACCACGCCTTCTAATCGTGCTACTCCCTTGGCCAGCACATACAAACCATCACAACTAACATGCCAGACATCGTCCTTGAACCTTTCCAACTCTCATTCTTACTGGAGACTGGGTGGGGAACTCACCAGTCCCCTGACAGAAGGTAGGCCGTGGCAGAGCTGGGCACATTTAGATATCCTCCAGGTGTATGACCAGTGGGTGAAGCTCCTGAGGTCACTCAGTCTGTTCCTAGATTTCCTGATTTCTAGTCTGCTGCTTACCCTACTACTTACCCACTGTGTCCCTGGATGTCCCAGTGAAGACCTCTGCCATCCTAGAAACACTCCCCTTTCATGTGGTCTTGAGGACAGGGTGTCTAGGCTTACCCTTACCCTCGTGGGTGTTGACTCCCTCTGCTAGGTGCTGTCAGAGAAAGCCTGGCAATGAATCAGGTCAGCCGCTCACACACCCCACCAATCATATGGCCCTGGTGAGCCTTGCCCTCCGTCTCATTTCCTTGGTCCCCTTTAACCTGAAATATTTTAGATAAGAGAATTTTCCCGATGTCAAGTGTGATACTAACCCCACCCCACTTCCAAAAACGACCCTGTTCTCTGAGGATAAACAAAGGTAACGGCTGCTGGTCAGTTGTCCACAAGAACTGTTTTAGAAAGAGAAGGGCAAACCAATGCCATGTGCCAACCATTGTAGCTGCCAGGGATTTCTGGGCTCTGCTGATTGTTCAAAGCAATCACCATAGAGACAAGACACACAGCTGCAAAGCCAAGCATTTGCTCATTCATTGATAATTACTGAGTACCATTATGGGTTTGATGTTGGGTCTATGTATATTTTTATAGAAGTAGGATGGTCCATTAAAATAAAGACCGTGTTTCCTAGTCACTATGTGTGGAGGAGGAAAGTTTTCAGTGCTTCCACGATACAGATTCCATCAGACTGCGTTTAAATCACCATATGGTGTTATTTCCTGAAGCAGGAGCCAGGACATATATTCCCAGGGTCCTTGGCCCAGTCAGAACAGCAAATGAAAGTGATGCTGTGTTTTCCAGTAGATTAAAAATACATGGATGCAAACAAGTTGGATAATAGCAAAGACCAAAATCTACCTGCAAAGGTAATTTCCTTTCTAACTAAGCTTCCAGGGGAATGAATTAATTGTGGTCTTCCGCCCTGGAGGACAGTAAATGATGTATAGCAAACAAAGCTTGTCTTAAAGAGATTCAGAAATGCATTCACCAGGGCAGGTCCGTGTGAGATGCTCGCCTCCACGATGGGGCTACTTGCCCATTGGTGACCCATGGTGCTGGAGTTTGACTCTAGGGATGGATCCCCACTGGGTCCATGGTGCTGCACATTAAGTTTAATAGACACGAGAACGAAGCTGAGTAGTTGCAGGCACGACTGGAGCTTGTGTTCTAGGCCGGACACGTCTGTTCCTATTTGACTGGCTGTGTACTCTTACACAGAGCACTTAACTTCTCTGAGCCTCAGTTTCCTCAATTAAAAAAAAATGGCTTCTTTTAAAGGGCTAGCATGAGAACTGAGGGAGGCCACAGCATCCTGGATGGTTTTAGCTTGGTGATTGGCATGTGGTAGTCATAGCAAAATAAAGATTAGCATTCATGGCCAGCAGAGGGCAGTAGTGGTGGTGGTGGGAATAACTAGGATTAGTGGTCAGAGATTTTAGCACCAATGTGAGCTGGAGCCTCAGAGTATGCTTCTGGGCAGGATGTGGGCCGTGGTCAAGCTGCTGGGAGACAGTGCTTCCCCCTCTACCCCCATGACAGTGCAGTTTCCTCTTCTGGGTGGGTACTGTGGTGTGGAGTGCTGGAGTCCTAACCCAGGGACAGCTATGGACTGAGCTGAGACATAATGCAGAAGATTTCAGGAAAGGGACTGATGGAGGTCAACTTTCCTCAGCATCCCCAGTTATCCGTGCTATATGTGTGTAGCTGCCTTTAATCGGGCTTCGGGGATAGGCAAAGAGTGGCTTCTTCATGAGAGGAACCCCCTGAAGTTACCTGCCTCTGCCTTGCCTTCTGCACCTGCATTTACAGCGCCACCTACTGGGCATCTTCTAAACAACCCTAGCATTTCTCTAAACCCTCCTGGGCCATTGTTAGGAAAGCCATGTAAGAGCCATGGAGGTGCTTAGCCCAGGAACAAAAGCTATCCTAGCTAGCCCTCTGCTGTGCTGTGCTCTGCTCACTGTGTTTTTACGTTTACAGGACTTCACTTTCTTACCTTATTTTATTCTCATCTACATTTTAAAGATAGGGAGCCCAAGGTTCAGAGTAACTGTGCAACTTGCTCACGCTCACCCAGCCATAACTAGGATATAAACTCAGTTTGTTTCCAGCTATTTCCTCTAATTACTGTAGATAATTTTAGGAAAGACCAAGAGACCGGGGAGGACTCCCCTATAAGGAAATAAGTGTTGCTACTGATTAGCTAGTAATAGTAGTAACTGACATTGTTGAGGCCGGGTCTCACTATGGCCCTGGTGTCCTGGAACTCACTATGTAGATCAGGCTAGCCTCAAACTGCAGCCTGCCTCTGCTTGGCAAGTGCTGAGATTAAAGGCATGTGCCACCACACCTTTTCTTTTCTTTCTTTCTTTTTTTCTTTCACTTTTTTGGTGTGTGTATTTATATTTTGATTGCTTATAATATTTCAGGCCTGACCACTGTGTTTTGAGTAACCAGTTAGGGGCCTCGTCCTGGGAAAAAGCTGATTCTTCTCCCAGCCGTCATTAGTTTCCTGTAGGTGTTTGTCTAAGGGTGGCCCATTGAGATTTCCCCTTTTATGTTAAGACATCTAACTGATATTGTCATTGTTTGAGTCTTGTTTTAGTCAGTCATATTGTTGAGGTATCAAGGGTGTAGCTCCCCTGTCATTTCTAGGAGACACAGCTATGTGACAGACTTCCTGGTTCTCTGATTCTGGGAATCTTCTGCCCTCTCTTCTGCGATGTTCCCTTAGCATTAAGTTGCAGGAATTGTGGTAGATATATCGTTAAGGCTAGATTCTCACAATGTCTGTATTATGACCAGTTATGGTCTTCTGCAATGATCTCCCTTTATCACAAAGAGAAGCTTCTTTGGTCGAGAGCTACATTTACCATTATGGGGGTACGTTTTAAAAGGCGGTGAGGCATTGTGCTGACTTAATAAAGTGTCACCAGTAGGGTCTCTCTAAGGTCCACACCTCACTAGTCCTGGGTAGTTATGAGGTTTCTGGTGCCAAGTGTGATTTCCTCCTACAGAACAGATAGAGAACCGTTGGTTGCCATCGAGATATGAGTGCCACTACTGCACCTGTGATCACCTGGTCATTGTGATCATAGGTGTCTCTGATGGATAGAACCGTGGATTGCTTCCCTCCCTTGGTGGCTTGCATAGCACTTTTTCTTTTCTCTTTCATTCTCTCATATATTACATCCCGCCTACAGTTCCTACCCTCCACAGGGCAGGAACTTTCTGGTGCTACAGAAACTAGACCAGCAGATCGAAGACTTGCAAGTTAGATCACCTCAAGTCCCCGAGACCTGTGTCCAAAATCAGTGGTGTCTTTAGCAATGGGGACTTACCTTCAACCTGTGAGAGATGTCTGTACCCTGCTACTCCCCTCTAGCCCCTCCCTCATGGTCCCTTTGTACTTGACCAGTTTCTTTGGTTACTTTTGAGACAGGGTCAGTCACTGGCTTAGAACTTGATAAGCAGGCTAGGCTGGCCAAGGATCCCCCTCTGGCTGCCTCCGCCTGTACTGGGCTTGCAGGTGTGTACTACCATATCTGGCTTGGAAAAAAAAAAAAAAAGGAGGATTCTGGGATTGAATTCAGATCCTCCAGCTTGCAACCTCACAAAGGCTTTGCTGACTGAATCATCACCCCAGCCCCGTGACTGGCTCAATTTCAAACACCAAGAGCCCCTCTCTTGTCTTTCATTTTCAGAATAAAGAGATAGAAGAACTCACCAAGATTTGTGACGAACTGATTGCCAAGATGGGGAAAAGCTAACTCTGGACCAAGCGCTTGGACTTGGCCGTTGCGTGCAATACGACCGTCTGTCGGCACACTGTTCATCCTTCCGACTCTGTGGACAGGTTCTCCTTTCACTTCCGTATGCACTACTGTGTCCTCTTTCTAAATAAGGTTGGTTTGACCGTATGCAGTGCCGAGACCTACCAGGATTCCTTGCTATCCGTTTGCATTTTCTAGTATGATTCATAGCAAGTTGACCTCGGAGTTCCTGTATCAGGGAGATTGTCAGATTCTCTACTAGAATACACATTGCTGACCTTGGCCTTGCCCTTTGGCGAGCAGCCTCTGATGTGCCGTGAACACGAGCAGCCTGCATCGGGACTCTTGCCTTAAGGAGTGTACAATCGATCCACATTTGCTGGTTTGATTTTTTTAAAAAAGGAATGCATGTTTCAAATAAAATTCTCTATTGTAAATAAATTTTTTTCTTTGGGTCTTGGCAGCAAGTGTGGCTGTGAGTTATTTTCTGGGAATGGCTGAGTCCTTTCCATTGTTAAATCATATCAGGTTTGTTCTCTGCTTCTTTGGGCTCTTTTCTTTGTTTATTGATTTAAATTGCATTTCCTTCATTATCGTGTCTGGGTTTGTAAGAGGGAGCAAATGAGAAATATTGATTGGGGCTTAAGTAAGTGGATATATTGGATTAGCTAAGATTTCATTTTTACAAAGCCTTGGTCATTGGGAGGCAAAAAAAAAAAATCTGTTTCCTTTCATAACTGTGTGAAGGAAATGGCAAGCTGTCAGTCTGTCTGTCCCACCCTTTGGAGCCTGACCAACCCTGAAACACTGACTGTTCCTTTATAAGTGGCTAGGAAAGTAGGCTCTTTCCTACTTTCCTACTTCAGGCCCAGGAATACCTGGTAGGAGGCAGGCAATTAGCCAGCAAGCTTCCTGACGCTCTGACCTGCACATGTGACCTGTGAGGAAATGTAGGGTAAAGGATGAGATGGGGGATGAGGAGGTTTTCTGGGGCTGCGGTCACAAATCCCCACAAACATAGCAGCTGATAGCTTCTGGAAGTTCAAAGTCAAAGTGTCCAGTGAGGTTTGGGCACTCAAAGAGAATCCGTTCAGTCCCCCTCTCCCAGCTTGCTGTATCCTCTGCAACATTCAGCCCTGGCTCACAAGACCTTCTCAGCCTTTTGTAATAGATGCTGGCACCCTGGCTGAGCTGTATCTCCAGCCCTCTTTCTTTTAGTATGTAGTAGATGCTGGTACCCTGGCTGAGCTGTATCTCCAGACCTCTTTAGTTAGTATGTAGTAGATGCTGGTACCCTGGCTGAGCTGTATCTCCAGACCTCTTTAGTTAGTATGTAGTAGATGCTGTCACCCAGGCTAAGCTGTATCTCCAGGCCTCATTTTATTTTGAGACAAGGTTGCTCAAACTGGCCTTGAACTCATTCTGTAGCCCTGACAGCCCTTGACTTCCTGTCTCAAGAAGCTGGCTTTACAGGTCTGTGCCACCATGCCCAGTCCTTCTCTTTATAAGAATACCATCACTGGCCGGGTGGTGGTGGCGCACGCCTTTAATCCCAGCACTTGGGAGGCAGAGGCAGGTGGATTTCTGAGTTCAAGGCCAGCCTGGTCTACAGAGTGAGTTCCAGGACAGCCAGGCTTACACAGAGAAGCCCTGTCTCGAGAAAAAAAAAACAAAATAAAACAAAACAAAACAAAACGAGAATACCATCACTGGACTTAGAGCCTACTGCAAATCCACGGCGATCTCAGATATCTTGAGATCCACAGTTCCATCCGCAAAGGCCGTTTCCAGTTACAGCCATGTTCGTGGGGAGCGAGGATTAAGAAGTATGGATATAATTAGTTTGTCTCATTACATCATGTATTTGTGCATGAATGAGGTCAGAGGACAGCTTCTGAATGCACATTATGAGGGTGCACATGTGGGTCCTGGGGATCAAACACCAGGTAGGTCACCAGGCGTGGCTATGAAAGCCATTACCCACTGACACATGTGTGCCAGCAAAATAGGTGTCCTGTGAGTGTGGAAAGCAGACTTGAGCTCCCAGGTCTCAGTTGAGCTCCCCCTTTCTGCCCCAGGCACAGCAGCACCCACACCTATCAGGGCAGGTTTTAGGCAGCCTCGTCTGGGAGAGAGGATGGGCTGGAAGTCTCAATTGTGACTTACAAGGTAGATGAAACTGGGCCATCTGGTCAGGACAAAGGGAGATAAATGAACTCTCGTGGGGCCATTGGTTCAGTGGCAGTGGGCTGCATCAAAGGGTCCCTTGAGAATTTTTGCTTCATTTCCTCTGTATGTAGGCTCCATTAGTGGAGCTCTGACCCCATTGCCATCCTTGCCTGACAGACTCCCGTCGCCTGTCCAGTACCCACTGCCTGATCCATCCATCCAGTACCCGTGACCCTAGAGTCCTTGCTCACCCAGGCCATATACTTTACTAGGATTCTCCCTTCTACTGCTTTCTCTTATTTTTACCTAAATTTAAGAAGAAAATTTTCATTTCTAAAGATTACTAACATAGATAAGGAAAACATCCTAACCCCCAAGCCAAGAAACTACAGATTTTTTAATGTATGCCTTTTAGCATATGAAATGTTTACCTAATTTTTTCACTGTGCTACTTTTAAAATACTTATCTGTTTGCTCATGGGTCTGTCTACCCAGCCTCAGGTTCCCTTCTTAACTTTTCCCCACCCAATACTGTAATGTGACCATCACATAAACTCTTTCTTTCCTTAGGAAAATAATTAAGATAGATATATTTTTTAAAACGCCCAGCTATCTAGAATATCATTAAACAGTTGCCACCTGTACTTTGGGTGAATACAAGGTGTTCAAGTCACAGAATTATTCCACAGAAGCATCTTCAAAGATGGCTGCCGAAGCCTGCTGCAAACTCCCATGGTGTTTATGTCCCTACAATGGACAGCCAGCCAAGGTAGCAGCTATTGCCTGAACTGTCAGGACAAAAGTCTGGAAAGACACATTCAGTGGTGTGGGGTTCTGAATGAAGACTGTCCCACATAAGATCGGGTATCCGAATACTTGTCCCCTGCTGTTTGTGGCACAGCATGGAGAGGTTACCAGAAGATGTGGTCTTCCTGAAAGAACTGTGTCACTGGAGATGAAAACCTCGAGTAAAAGCCTTACCCCATTTTAGGTTGACTCTCTGCTCTGTGCTGGTGGTTAAAGGTATGATCTCTCGGCACCCTGCTCCTGCCACCATGCCTGCTGTTTGTGGCCATGCCTTCCCCATGATGGACTCATGCCCCTGGAACGATGTTGGTACAAGGTGTTCAAGTCACAGAATGATTATTCTGTAGAAGCGTCATCAGACAGAACTGTCTGGCAAAACTTGAGTGCATGGACAAGAGCTGCTGGAATTGAATGACTCTCCTGAGATGCCTTTGGTCATGGTGTTTCGTCACAGCAACACAAAAGCCACTGATATAAGTAGTGTGTTCCTGACAGCCGTACTTTTTTTTCCTCCAAAAGAGATAGTATTTGCAAGGAGAGTTCATATTTTTTAGACAAGAAAAACCTTTCACTGGAACCGACTTCCTCTTCTGTCTTCTCCATTTGTCTTCTCCATTCTTTCCTTGTCTCAGTTGCAAGTCTCAGCTGCATCAGGCTTCTCTGCACTTGTGGGCAGCACATCCTTCTCTTCCCAGGGTAGCTGTCACCTCTGCAGGGCTGGTCCACATCTCTCCCAGGGCCCTTGGAGCTTGCTAACTAACCAATCATGGTGATCTTTGGAGTTATCCTCAGACCAGAGAAAAAGGTTGATTCTTGACCTGCCTTTTGTTTTCCCCACAAATGGTATTTGTGTGTGTGTGTGTTTTGTTTTTTTGTTTGTTTGTTTGTTTTGTTTTGTATTGTTTTGTTTATCCAGAAGGCCCTTATTTTCTTTGCCACATCTTGTCTTGCCTTACTTTTTTTTTTTTTAAGGTTTGCTTATTTTATGCATGAGTACACTGTTGCTGTTTTCAGACACACCAGAAGAGGGCATCGGATCCCATTTCAGATGGTTGTGAGCCACTGTGTGGTTGCTGGAACTGAACTCAGGACCCCTGGAAAAGCAGCCAGTGCTCTTAACCACTGAGCCATCTCTCCAGCCCATTGTTTTGGTGTATTGAGACAGGATTTCATAAAGCTCTCTCTAGCCTTCCACCTGCTGTGACCTTGAACTCCTGACCTGTCTGTCTTAACCTGCTGGGACTATAGGTGTGTGTTGTTTTCATGTCTGTGCCTGGTTTCCTTGTACTTTTTCTTTTTATTAGACCTGTGCTGGTTTGTGTCTGTGTCCTGGACGCTATCTGCAGAGATCCTTGGGGCCAAAGAGTTGCACTCTCTGAAGGGGAGGGTGGAGCCAGATCAGGCGAGCTGCTGGGGTCTCTTCTGTGGGTGTTGCTGCTTCTCCAGAGTCAGTGCAGCACGGAAGGCTGGGGCCACTGAAAGGGAAGTGATTGTGGTGGGCTCGAGCAACTTCTGTGACAAGAGCTTCAGGAGAGAATTCTCTTCCCCAAAGTGTTACAGCTCCGTAAGACAGAGCCTCTCAGCCCGTCCTTGATGAAATAACTTGTGTGTGTTTTATTCACTGTGGACAGGGTCTCATGTACATTTTGGGGTGAGATGGGGTCTAAAAGCAGATGCTTTCTATTGGCTTGGTCTGAGATGTCAGGGATGCCTCATCTGCTTGTGGAGGGGCTTCGGGTGCTGTCCCTATGTGACTGATTGTCACAGTCCTCTCCATGGGGTGTCATTGTCACATGATCCAGGACAAGAAGTTGGTCAGGAGTAGATGAAACTCCTATTGTCCTCAGGTATGACAGTACCAGGCTTTCTGAATCTACTCAACCTTACCAAGTTTTTGTCTGATGACAAAACGGTTCTGCTTGCCCCACACACTTGGACTTCTTTTGAGTCCAGCTTTGAAACTCTGAGAAGCTGATGGAGGCCATTTGCAGAGAGTACAGTGGTCTGCTAGTTTAAATGAAAACGGCCCTGATAGACCCATAGGGAATGGCACTATTAAGAGGTGTGACCTTGTTGGAGTAGGTGTGGCTTTATTGGAAGAAATGTGTCACTGGGGGTGGGCTTTGAGGTGATCAAGCCAGGCCCAGTGTGGCACTCTGTTGTCTGCTCATCTGGGTATAGAATTCTCAGCCACCTCTCCAGCATCATGTCTGCCTGCCTGCCTGCCTGCCTGCCTGCTGCCATGCTACCAATCATAATGGACTAAAGCTCTGAAAAGTAAGCCAGTCCCAGTTAAGTGCTTTCCTTTATCAGAGTTGCTGTGGTCATGGTGTCTCTTCATAGCAATAGAAACAAAGCCTAAGGCAAGTTTGTTTCAATGTTAGGCCACAGTGTCATGTGATAAAAGTTCTGTCCCCAGATGGTGGTTCTATTTTGAGATGTTCTGGAAATATTTTTAGGAGGTGGGCCCTAATGGCAGATAACTGGAAGCATCCTTCTGAAGGTTATTCCTGGTCCTAGGTCCCCACTATTTTAATTACTATCTGCCTTTGTCAAGTGCTTCCTCTACTGCCATGTCCCTCACCATAGGCCCAGAAGAGTGTAACTGCCCACAGCAGACTGAATATCTGCAAATGTGAGCCAAAATGAGAGGGGAATGTACTTTGTTTCTAAGAATCTCTCACTACATTCTGTTACTTTTCCTTGGGGACTCTGTGCTGTCACTCTCTGTGGAGTTCAGTGAGCTGCAGTCAGGAGGCAAATTTTGCATCAATAAATGTAGCCATTTGTTCCTTTGAGTGGCCACATAGCAATCCACATTATCAAATAAACAACTGTCCTGGGGATGGTGGGCATTTAAATTGTGTTCAGTGTTTTGCTATTGTTCTGAACTACCTGAGAGTTCCTATGTACCTATGTGGACATACTCCTTGAAGCTGAATAATTTTTGTTGATTGCTTTTGAGACAGAGTCTTACTGTGTAGCCCTGGCTGGCCTGGAATTCACTGTGTAGACCAGGCTGGCCTCAAGTCCACAGTTCCATCTACCTCTGCCTCCCAAGTACTGGGATTAAAGGTGTGCACCACCACACACAGCTCTTAATTTTATTTTATATTTTTTAGTTTTAGATTTTATGTGTATGATTGTTTTGCTTGCATATATGTAAATGTACCTACCAGGTGTATGCCTGATATCCATGGAGGCCAGAAGAAGGCATCAGATCCCCTGGAACTGGAGCTACAGATAATTGTGAGTCTCCATGAAGGAACTGGGAACCAAATGCTGGTCTTCTTTCTGCAAGAGCAACAAGTGCTCTTGATTGCTGAGCCATCTCTCCAGCCCCTAAGCCGAATTCTTCAGAGTGTCTCACCTGGGCTGAAGATGCCACTGTGACTGCTGATCCACCAGACCCCAGCTTCTTAAACTGGGTCACACTAGCATGTGGTTTGCATAACAGAATGTAGAGATTGAAGAAAAAATGGCAATAGTAAAAGATTTTTGAATCTGCGGTGCTCACAAAATGAATTAAAAATTAAATGCACAAGGTATTTTTGGCTGTTTTGTTTTTACTTCACAGTTGCAGCCTGGGCTGTGAGCACACATGAGCTTCTACGGCACCCAAGGCCAACAGCACTGCCCAAAACACCCCGGCTTCCACCCGAGGCTGCCGTGTGTTATAGGTGGCGGTGTTTTTACTGTAGATGCAGAGTTTTCTACTCTAATGGTTTCATTATGGAAAACAGATGGCTTTTAATGGTTCCTGCCATCATTTGTCATAGTCCAAAGTATCCAGTTAGCATTGGGGAGGTTGTGTTGCTAGGATACTTGACTTTAAATGAAAACTGGGTTGTTAACCTAGGCTTCTTGAAATCTCACTAGGTAGATTTTGGCATGGGATTAGGACAGAATTTTCAACAATTTCCTCAGTAGCCACAATTTCCTTTGTCATTTGTACTGTGTGAAGGTATGCTCTCAGCACTGATTATAAAATTATAAAATCTAAATACAGACCAACTCTGAAAAAGAAGATGCTCTGTATGCCGCAATATCAAATACCCAATATTCAACCAAGCTGTCTTATTTATGCGAAAATAAATAAACATCCCTTCTCATGCAAATTTGCTTTCATCTTTAATAAATGACAAACTATGTCTACAAAACATGGTTTCAAATATGTCTACCAAAATTGTTTCAAAATAAACTCCTTCATGATTGATTGCTGACAAATGTCTGATTTGTAGTCATTTATATGTCCAATGCCCGTATACACAGGCTTGGGTAGAAAGCCACTGTTCCAGCCAAACACTAGGAGCACCAGGTGTGGTTGGGCAGATTGACTGTGGTTGCAGTGTAGCAGGAAGGCCACCGGGGGGAGCTGCAACACATCTTCGAAAAGAGTCCCAGAAGGCCTAGGAAGAGGTGGGCGGAGCCACCTTAGACTCCAGGATTGAGAAACAACGATCCTCCCTGTAGCTCAAATCAGGTTTAACTTTGTCTGTGTCTGGCATGCTTACGAAGTGGTATCGGTTCTTTTTGATCCGCCACAATGCAGGTAGCCTGTCTAACGCCGACTTCCTGTGACATTGCTTGTGGCCAAGGCCACATGAGGTCCAGGCCAGCTCCAGAGTTTCAAGGTCTGCCCTGTTCTTTCTCTCCAACAGCCACGAAGCCACCTTGAGGTGTCGATTTCGCTTCTCTTCTCTTCTCTTCTCTTCTCTTCTCTTCTCTTCTCTTCTCTTCTCTTCTCTTCTCTTCTCTTCTCTTCTCTTCTCGGTTTTGTTTGTTTGTTTGTTTGTTTGTTGGTTTGGTTTGGTTTTTTTTTTTTTTGAGACAGTCTTATGTGGTCCACACTAGCCTCAAATTCATTATGTAGCCAGGGATGACTTTGAACTTCTGATCCTCCTGCCTCTACCTTCCAAGTGCTGGGGTCGCGTGTGCCACAATGTTCTGTTCTGTGCTGTACTGGAGATTGGGCCCAGGAGTACACTTTAAAGTTTAGGAAGCTTATTGCTTTTAGAAGGCTTCCAGAGTTGGTACTTGTGCTGGCTAGATTAAGATGTATGTCCCTTGACACAAGATGAAGTCACCTGAAAAGATTGAGAAAATGCATCTATGAGATCAGGCTGTAAGCAAGCCTGTAGGGCATTTTCTTAATTACTGATTGATGTGGGAGACCCAGCTCATTGTGGGTGGTGCTGTAAGAAAGCATGCTGAAAGCACGCCAGCTAGCCTCAATGACCCCTGCCCTGTTTGAGTTTCTGTCCTGACTTCTTCCTTCAGTGATGGACTGTGATGTGGAAGTGTAAGCCAAATAAACCCTTTCTTCCTCAACTTGCTTTGCTCATGGTGTTTCACTGGAATAATAGAAATCCTAACTAGGACAGAAACCATACATGCCTGCTCCCCTAGCCCACATATCCCCACCCTATGGGATACATGGGGCTGTCCCTATGGGACATGTGGGACTGCTCTCTGCCATTCAGCTGCCTTGGCCTGACTTCAGACTTGTTCTGTGCTTGGTCACCTCTCTTCTGGTGTTGCCTGCTGAGGATGCTACACTGTCAGTGAGAGGCTGTGGGGACAGCTGTGTTGGCTCCTCCAGTATCTGCCTTACTGAGGGCCTGAGCTGTGTGTGTTTCCAGTCCTTTGTCTTCTTTGAAACTCTGAGGGGCTGTGTCAAGACAACACAGAGGTATGAAACTGAGGTAGACCTTCCCCACAGAGGAAGGTACGGGCAAAGATGGCCATGGCCTTCTTTCTCTATGCCCTAGAGGGAACTTAGGGTCCTCCTGCTTCAGTCTGTCTTCTGATATTACAGGCTGCTCACAAGCCCAGACATCTGTGCTCTCTTGAGGCATATTGGGTTACTGTATGATTCTTCTACTTGTTTTCATGTGTGTGTTTGTGTGTTCACTCACACGAACAGCCACCTTTCTGTCTTCATAAACTGGCTCTAATATGGAGAAATCCTTGAGTATGAGGCACACTCAGTACTCACTGTGGCTTCACAGCACATTTCTGGAAATGTGCCTTTGCCTGAGCGTGTGCACACGTTCTCCCCATCAGAGGCTGCCATGTTCCCTCTAGGAACTTGCTCACCTGTCTCTCTCTCTGGAGCCTAAGCAGGTACTCTCAGAAGCCGACTCATTCTCTCCAATCCTTCAGGATCCAGAACACACCAGGTGAGACAGAAAGCAGCCCCCTGAACACTGGCCTAAAGCTGAGATGGTGGCTCTGCACCCCCCTTTCCCCCTCCCCCCATAGGGGTGTGTCATTGCCATCACCAGCAGGTGGATGCCACCAGGTAGAACTTTCAGGGAGAACTGCTAAAGCTATTTCCGTTTATGTGCAATTGACTTTGGCTTACAGCTCAGCTCTGGAGAGATCCATGGAGCCATCTGGGGGTAAGCTGAAGGCTTCTGAGCCCAAGGCTTTAGAAGGGATGGACACAGCCAAATGTTGGGGTCAGGGGCGGTGAGGATTGTGGCTCCCTCGGACACTTTCCCAATGTGGCCAATAGGAGGCGCTCAAGTGCTGTCTCTTAGCCAGTAACCCCAGTAGTACCAGAAATAGTATCCAGAAAGCAGATGTGATTCTTGTGTTTCAAACACCTTAATTCAAACCATGTGTAAAGTCCTCTATTCCAGAGAAAGTTTACACGGCGGGGAAGCCTGAGGTAAAGAGAAAGGCAGAAGCAACAGCGAGGGCAGACCTGCCTTTTGGTGCTTTTGCTGAGGCGTCTCCTTCCACACACACCATCACACCATGGTCTTGGCACTGGGCTAGGAGGGAAGCAGCAGAGCAGACTCCAGGTCAGAGAGCTGCTGGTGTGTTCTCTGGTGGTATGGGAAGTGTGGCAGAGGCTCTCAAGTGTGTGTAGCTCACTCCCCTGCAAAGGAACACAGCCCGGTTGCAGGACTTGCACGTTGAGACACTGATGTCTGCCAGAGGCTAGCTACACTACTCACCACTTTCTCCCACATCAAGAGACACAGAGTCACTGTTGTCAATAATACACAGGAATGGGGGAGGGGAAATGTGTGTGTGTGTGTGTGTGTGTGTATGCACAAATATTGATGTAGAATTAATTGAGGGTAATTTTGGCCATGAAATTCAAATTACTTTTGTTGTGAAAATATTTTGGCAGGGTTATGTTTGTGATAAACTGTCACTAACAGTCTGTTTTCTGACAGTCTTGTCTCCCCTCAGCAGAGAGCCTGAAGCCTCAAGCTGAGCTAACACCAGAACCCTGGAACAGGAAGTCCTTGGAATCTGACTGCTGTTACCATGGTGCCCACAACTACCCCCCCAGGAAGCCAAAGGCAGGCTTCCCCAGCAAAGCATCTCATCCCATAGGAGAAAGGGGTGAGCCCCAGGTGTCATGAGAGCTTTCAAGATTCAAGCTCAGAAGGTGCCGAGCCTCCAGCTCTCCCTTAATTCAGAGACCAGTGCAACCCGTGTCCCTCTGCTTCACTCTCAACCTCTGTGACAGCCCCTGTGGGCAGCAGGACTGCAGAACTGTAAGTGGGACTGGTACCTCATCCACAGTAGAGACCAAGGGGTCACCCAGTGATTGGGAGCTATTTGCATGTAGCTCCGCCAGGGAAAGGAGGCAGGCACTTCAGAGGTTCCTGTCTGGGAGCTGAAGGAGGGTCACAGGCACCTTCCCCACCAGAGGACCAAGGAAACAACAACTAAAGCTCACCAAGGCACAGCTCCTAGTGAGACAAAAAATAAAAATACATTTCAGCGCTACTGAGATACTACTGAGATACTCCTAGGGTTTGAGGCCAGCCAAGAAGACGCTTGTGTAAAAGAAACAGAAGCTAGGCAGCTGCCTCTGAACTGAAATGAGCCTTTTTTTTGGAGGGCTCTGGCAGGAGCGTTTCTTCACGTGCTGACCAGCTCTGTGTGAAATCTGCCTGGAACCCACTCCTCTCTCCTTGGATGCCTCTGGGCCATGATGAAGACTCAGAGTTCTTATGTAGAATAGGGTTTTAGCTAGAGAGGTGCAGGGTCATTCTGACTTTGGTATGCAAAACAGGTCAGAGAAGTACCTGTGATTCCCAGCCATGAATATGGAGGTGTTCATGGAGGTGGAAACCCAGCCATGAACAAAAACTTTGTGTGTGTGTGTGTGTGTGTGTGTGTGTGTAGTGTGGTGTGGTGGTGGTTGTGTGTATGAGTGCTTAGTATGCTGTATAGTGTAGTGTTGTCTGTGTGTTTAGTGTGCTGTGTAGTGTGTGCGTGTGGTTTGTGTGTGTGTTTAGTGTGTTCAGTGTGGTGTGTAATATGGTGTGGTGGTGGTTGTTGTCCTTGAGCAGAACCTCCCGGAGATGGAGTGTGAGGAACTGATTCATCCTCTGACATCCTCTGACAAAAGCAGCCTGTGGTGCTTGTACCTCAGTCCCTGTATTGGACTCTCGGTCTCCCTGGAGTCTGAGTGTCCTCACCCCATCAGCACCTTCAGTCAGTCCTACCCTCCTCTTCCTACTGTTTTTGGCATACCATTAATCAGATTGGTTTCTGTCACTTATAATCAAATTATCCTAATTGTGTTCAGAACCAGTGGGAGAATGGATGCTCTGCCAGTCCCTTTTCCTGGCCTTTAAGCCAAGGTAATCATAAATCCACTGGGCTCCGGTACAGCCCTGGTTAATTGGTAAAGTCATCCATATAGTCTCCTGATCCGAATAAAGAATGCATGTTCACCCTACTTGAGGCCATACATTGATCTTCATCCTCTTGACAGTGTGAGAAGGCGTAGCTTGCTTCTCCTCCACCTGGGCTGCTTTTCCAAATTAATAGCATAGAACTATATCATCTATCTATCTATCTATCTATCTATCTATCTATCTATCTATCTATCTTTCTATCTACCTATCCATCCATTCACTCACCCATCCACCCACCCATCCACCCATCCATCTATCCACTCATGCATCCATTCCAGACTAGAGCTCTTGTGCAGTATGAGGCACTGCATTCAACTACAGAACAAACAAATAAACAAACACACACGTAGACATCCTCTGGCTTTGACGTATGACCCACGTTTGAAGCTTTCTCATGATTCCTTTTATGGTAAAATATGGATTCTTTAGATCAGCCTCCTCTATAGTAGTCTGATAAGATGCTTTAGAGACATATTAAAATGTTCAGCTTTAGCTCTTTGTCTTTCAGGTGCTCGTCACTTTCCTCCAGTGTCATCTCCAATATCATTCATGAAAATGTTGAATTCAGTAAGTAGATCCTTTCACAAGAAGGCCAGTGACAGCAGGTCTGGGGAGGTGGTTATAGATGCAAAAACCAGAATTCTCAACTCAAGATGGATAAGGGATAGTTTATTCTGGAGTCAAATGTAAGTGGTCGTGGCTCAGGAATGCACATTTCAGATACTCTGAGTTCCATTTTCTAACATACTTTCATGTCATTTTATACTAACAGATCACTGCCGAGTGCATTGGTGGGAATATCAAGGGGTGGGAAAACTTCTGCTACAGATAGAGGTGTTAGCTGATGACATTTTGAGTTTTTAGGTTGTTAATACATTGCGAAACTATTTCACCTGATAGTCAAAGGGTGTGGTCAGACACAGAGGCAGGCAAGGAGTGGCCTGTAAGGAGACTGAAGACAGCCCAAGATAATTTCTCTCTGGATCTGCAGCATTCCACAGCCAGTGAAGTCCTAGTCACTTGATCAGCCTCATAGACATTTCTTTCTATGGAAACTTTCATTCCTATGACTTAGTCACCATTTGAGATTGAGGGCTTGAGTTTAATCTCCCAGCATCCATAGAAAACTAGAGTGTGGGTGGAGCACTCCAGTGCTGCATGTGAGAAAAGACTAGAGAATCCTGGGGCTTTCTAGACAGCTATTCTTGCTGAATTGATGAGCTCTGGGTTCAGTGAGAGTCCTAATTCAAAAGATAAAAGGGTGATAAAGATATCCAATGTCAACCTCTGACCATACACACATGTTCATGCACACAGACATTCATACACACACACACACACACACACACACACACACACACACACACACACA
>JANHMN010000003.1:118525739-118544468 GCA_030674055.1 Rhabdomys pumilio
TCTCTCTCTCTCTCTCTCTCTCTCTCTCTCTCTCTCTCTCTCTCTCTCTCATATCAAGCAGCGCAAGGTTCGGCTGGAGCGCCGGATTGTTGGTGCAACCAACCGATGGCGTTTTCCCCAAGACTATTTCTGCGGAGACTTGCTGGCACTCTCCCAGATGTGCAATGTTTTGAACATAGACCTTGACGAAGCTCTGAAGAACCCAGACAGGTAGGAAGGGTCAAATGGCCATGACAGGGAATGACAGCCCAAAATGGGAAGGGGAGGTGCTTGATGACCAGACCACGCTGACTAGACTTGCTAGTCAGGACTGCTACAGGCGTGTCTGAAAGGAAGCTTCACTCAAGGACCATACATAGGGATACACAGGGTCTGAAGAGACTCCTTGCTCTGACCAGGTCTGCCAAAGTTGACTAATCCTTTATAGATGAGCTTCAGACCCTCACAGGAGTCTAAATTTGTCATCCAGGGACCAAGTGATCTCTTGAAAAAGCTCCATGGCTAAGTGTTTGGATGTTTCTCATGGATTCTCGTTTTCACCCAGCCTACCATTCCCCTCCCCTCCGTTAGTAAGTAGTCTCAGCTCCAGGCTAGACCATCACTTCTCCAAATTGTGAGTTCTGACTGTCCAGGGGACATAGCAGTGAACCTTATTGCAGAAGGGTCCCTTCACTTCTTGATGCCTTTGCCCTGACTTGATACCACTAATCTCTGAACTGGCAGGGCCTGTCTCATGAGTTCATGGCTAAGTCTAGCTAAGCAAAGGCTGCCCCCTGGAGCAGTGTGGAAGATCTGCTGGCATGAAAGATCCATGCTTATTGAGTGACTGGTCAAATGTAACCGTTACCCAGTGGCTAAACCTCACTCAGCCTCACACTCCTCATCTGTGAAATGGTTATGACGGAAACTCCTTTGAAAACTCAATGGATGATTAAATCTGCTGCATGATATCAGGGTGTCTTAGAAACCTTTATTATTAGTCTTACAAATACTAGACTCTGAATAAATTGAGCATTTATCTTGGTGGAGTCTGCCATGAGGGAAGTGGGGGAAATACATTTTTTTCCATGAACATGGATCACAATTCTGTCTCTGTGGTAGGAATCTATCCCTGGGACTATGAAAAACTCTTGGGAAGCACCATAAAAGTTTTATTTACTTTTCTGTTTATTTATTTTTTATATTGATAGACAACATTTAACTTAAGTAATAAAGAACATATTCTTAGTAACACTGTACCTTTAGAGGAGACTCTCTGACCTTACATTCCGAGGCCAGTGTGTGTGGAAGTGCCTGGGTTTGTACTGTGTAGTATACATATGTCTCCCAAAGCATATGCAGTTCCCAGCCCTGCCCTATCAGTAAACTCTTGTCCCTGCCTCTGGGTTGTAATTGTAGCTTCCCCAACGTGGATTGACTGTCAACTTTAACAGAAGCCAGATCAAACTGTAGTAAATGTATCACACCAAGGGCCACTCAGCTCCCTGCTCCTGGCTCCTGGCTCCTAGTTATTTTGGGTGTGTAGTGCTGCCTTGCTCAGGTCAGTGACCTGCATGTCATCCAGCTGGCCATCGCTGCTTGTTGTGTCTGTGGGTTTCTAGGGTGTGGGGGACTCTGAGTCGGCTCACTCCTAAACACTGTGCAGAGTTGGGGGCTGAGAGACGAAGGTGTTGACTCCTTCCATACAGTTTTAGTTTCTCATCTGTAAATTGAATATGCATGTTCTCCTATGTGATATGAGTCCTGGAAAGATACACTCAGTAAAAATAAGCAAAGCTGTTTTGAGGTTGGGGGGAGTGCTGTTCTGGCAGATGTGGGCACACCATCATTTACCCAAAAGAGGCAGCATGGAGGTAGTGTTGCCCAGCCAAGACTTAAAGGAAGGGCCCACCCACTAAGGTTCCAGGCATGCTGAGAAATGAGCCCAGGGTTTGCCCTTCCTGGTCTCTGGCTGGCGACCCTGAATGATGTCTTCCTTTCATCTGGTCTGCAATGCCAAGTCTGTATCTAGGTCAGGAAGGTCTTAAACAGTGATGAAGATGGTAACAGGAGAAGCCTGATATTTTATCAGCATACAGTTATGGGAGAGGGATATTAGGGACATATGACTAGGTTATAGGGGAGCAAACATCAGCCAAGTGTGGGGTTAATTCCAGTAGGCATCCCAGACTCCCAGACATTCACCTTTCTACCCTGCCAAGACCTGTTTTGTTGTTTATTTGTTTTTGTTTTTGTTTTTGTTTTTGTTTTTGTTTCAAGACAGGGTTTCCCTGCGTAACCGCCCTGGCTGTTCTGGAAAAACCTCTTTTTAGACCAGGCTGGCATTGAACCCACAGAGATCTGCCTGTCTCTGCCTCCTGAGTGCTGGGATTAGAGGCCTGTGCCACCATACCCTGTGAGGCATCTTTGTTTTATAGGGAAAAGCTCTGAGACTAAGAGGCAGGTCCCAAAGCCATGTGGGAGAAAATGGAGGGTCTGAGATACAGGTCTGTGTAGTTCTGCCTAGTTAGTCAGATTGGAGTCCACGATACCCTAAGCATCAAGTCGGCATTCTCACATGTGGCTTGTTGCCAGAGGCCTATACGCCATGAGAAACTTCCCGAATCCCTTTTCTCTTTCTCGATCATGGGCCACAGCTTGAGGGAGCAAGTGCCAGCTTATGAACACATTACCATTGCTCCCTGCCACATCTTCACAGGGCATTTCTCCTCCTGGTGAGTGAAGGGGTGTTGTGTGTACCGAAGACTCTACCAGTGACCCCAAACTGAGCCTGCATCTTGAGGTCTACAAAGACATGTATAGTAAATAGCTATCACACCCAGGAGAGGCAGTGTGGCCATGTGGTCATCTGGCATCTCCTGGCTCAGCTGGTAATAGGGATGTTTGTGAGGCTGCTTGAGCTCATGGACAGTGCCCTGTGTTTTCCAAAACCCACCCCCGCCATTTAAGGCAATGGTTTGAACTCTCAACCCTGCCTGGATCTTCTCAAACATGTCAAGTGATTAAGGAAAGGTGTGAGGGTGGCTGGGTACAGTCTATCGCCTCATGGGTAAACAACTCAGGCTCCCAAGTGCCTTCTTGAGGTTGAGTCACTTGCAGCCACCTCTGTCCTGGAAAGGGTAGCATGCTGTCACTATTATTCCGGAAACCAGCTCCCACCCGAACTGCCTCCATGCACCTGGCTCATGAGGGCTCTGAATCACCGGGAAACAGCATTTCCAAGTGGACACTGGGTTATACAGACCAGATGCAGTCTCCAAGCACCCCTTGGCTAGTCGGCTTTCTCGGGATGATCGCCTTCTGAGTATGTGACTCACGTTTTAGTTTATTTCCACACTCTGCATGTGGAGTACATAGCGTCTGTGCAAACCATTATCACATTGCTATTCATACTTATGGACTCAGCTGACACTGACTGAACACATGCACGGTGACTTGTGCCAGGGTCACAGCAGTAAACAGGCACCCTGCCTGTTGTTATGCGCAGGACACAGAAATAGACAGGCAACCAGAAGACACTGCAGGAGGTTTAATAGGACAGTCTTGGGGCATATAAGGGTTAGGGGTGCTGGCCAAGAGAAAGCAACGATGATGCTTTTCCTAGAGAATAAGAGCCCTAGGAGAGAGGCAGGAGAATCCTCAGCACAGGAATGGGTATGGGAACTGCGTGTATGAAGCTAGAAAGGGTTGCAGCCAGAGTGGGAGGCACAAGGCTGTAGTGAGGCAGGAGCTTGTAGCTTAGCCAAGGAGTCTATAGGGACTCAGTGGTGGATCCCCAATAGGAGAGACAAGACCAGTTCTGTGTGTTATGTGGGGTGTGAATCCAAGGAGGAAAATGCTGGGAGGCTGGGAGACAGATAGTGACTGGGGACATAAGACACAGCCTGGAGGAAGGGTGAGAAATGAAGGCAAAGATGCATGAACAGACTGAAAAGAGAATCTCATCAGATGAAGACACGTGCTCAGAGGTGACAATGCCAGGCTCGGGTACCTGGGAGTCCATTTCCTGAGACAGAAACTGGGGGAGAGGAACAGAGTTGGGTTTGGGTGAGACTGTGAGATTAATTTTCAGATGTCCTGAGACTGGCAGCATATGACAGCAGTTAATATCCTAGAAAAGAACGCCCTATGCTCTTCCCCAGGAGATAGTTTTGAATACCTACTGTATACCATTGTTTTAGAGACTTTCCAAAGGAAGTACCATTCTACGGCAGGGGTAGCCTTGAATACCTCCTGGGTAAATCAAGCTTACCAGCAGAAACAGGGATCAGGATTTCGGGGTCAGCCAAAAGCCAAAACCAGCTAGATGGAGCTACATGACCATCTGGGTCCCATCTGCTACAGAAACTTAAGGTTTGGGGAATTGTCCTTCTTTCTCTAACTTTTGGCTTACATAAGACATACAGAGCCTGTCACCTACACCTTTTATGACTTCTTTTGTTAGCAAAAAAAAAAAAAAAAAAAAAAAAAAAGACTTACTATTAACTGCTGGGTCTTCTGTTTGTGTTTTCCCTCAAGATTATGTACTTCAAAATTCCAAAAGCTTTTCTCTGAGAATGTCATGAACAGTGGCACCCAAAGTGGGGAAGCAGGTGAGTTGTCACCAGTGGACTTAACGGAGCTATGTTGACTTCATGGGCCTCCTATGTTCCCTGTGGAAGGGAACCATCCATTGGCAGGTGTCTGTTCTGTGGACCACAGTTCTCATGCACCACAGTGTCTAACATGAGGAAGGTGCCTGTAAACAGCCTCCTGTGTGTGCTGAGTGGAACCACATACACATATGCATATCACAGTGGGCACATAAAGACAAACACACCGATGTCAATAAGTAGCCTTGAGAGAAGTCTAAACATAGCATCTGGAGCAGGGCAGCTGGGGTTTTGTCCCTTTGAGATTTAGCCAGTCATGACTGACATCCAGCTCGACACTTGCCCCAAAGGACTTTCCTGTGATTGGAAATCAGACTAGGAGAAAGGTCCACTGAGCCAAGTGAGGAAGGTCAGAAGAAACTGTGGTGGGTTTTTTCCATACCTTTTGTTATGCTGGAGACTGAACCTGGACCCTCATGTATACCTGTCATTCACTCCACCAGGGAGCCACACCTCTACTCCAAAGTCAGCCTCTTCAAGGAGTTGTTCAGGGTTAAATGCCCCCTAAGGTCAGAGACAACCTCTTTTCCAAGGGAAAGCTAATAATTTATTCTCATCTGCCAACTCTAATGTACCTAGAGAAGCAATCTGAGACCTTCTTATAGTGAGGAGAAAGAATACCAGGATTGATTAGTGATGTCTGTCATGTAATGGCCATCTTCAAATTTGAGATTGATATCCAGAGAGGAAGAATACTGGATCTATAATTTTATTCCTTGCTATAGTCACCCCACATATATGGGACCATTTTTTTTCTTCTAACCAAGCATAAACAAAGTACCTGAAGTCATCCAAGATTTAACATTCCAACTCAGTTTCTTAACTTCAACATAAAACAATATCTTAAGTTGGTGAATGACAGTATCAGGAAGAGGACACAGGTACCCCAAGTAACACAGTCAAACTTTCTTGCCAAGAAACAGCAAGTGACCCTTTAGATCATGTCTGGTTTGGGACAATTGTCTCTTTCACCATCCCCCTCCTCCAGCTCAGTGCTAACAGTGAGAATGGAGTCATTCAGAATCCTCCCACCCACTCCCCTCAAGCCTCACTGTGGCCTGGCATCCTTGTGTCTTTTACCTGCCCCTCTATCAAGGTCTCTTCTTAACCATCTATGACAGACACAGGGCAGAATGCCTCCACATAAAGCACTTCACAGTTTGCAAAGGGCTTCCTTTACAGTGCCCTCTTACTTCAATAGGAAGCCTCCCAAGAGAGACCACCCAAGAGTGTCCCTAAAGAGCCCCTGAGTTAGAGGGCAGCTCTCAACCTTGTCCATGGCATTAGAAACACTGATTGCCATACACTGCTTCTGTAGCTCCCTCAAAGCCAGCAAGTGCTTGGCTCTACACTATACTATGGTCTTGAGAAGCCATTTGTCCCCATTGTCTGCTGAATAGCTATGGCCATTGTGGGGGAGACTGCATCTCCAGGCAGCAAAGTTCTTCAACTGACCAAATATCATTTTCTCTCCTCAGACGTGATCCTTGAATGCCTCGGCTTCAAGTGGGAACTCCACCACCCTCAGATTTTTCAGTCTGAGACCTTGGCCAAGCTCTACTTGACAGCCCTGATACAGAACACAAAAAGCCCCCAGAGGGAGCTGGACAAGATTCTGAAAGGTAGTCTCCCAGGGGAGCTGGGACGGAAGCCACAGATACCCTTGGCATTCCAGGAACCTAGTTTGACCTGTGGTCCTCCTTAGTAACAAATCATGCTCTGCACTGCAAGCTCACCATGTTTGCTTCCTCAGCCATGAGGTACGATCATAGTTCTCATTGTGTGATGTTGGAGCCAAGAGGAGGTAACGGCTGTGGGGTTCTAGAACAATGCCTGGTGCACGGCAAGCTCTCTGGACATCTCTATTATCGTCTTAAGACATAGATTCTGCCTACTTAGAGGAGACAAAATGGGCTATGGTGAATCTCCAGAAGAACTTTCTAGAAGGAAAGCGTAGTTCTGAAATCTGTCACCTGTTTCCCTGTTCATGTTGGTTAGAAGTTTACACGTGTTTGTCCTTCTATTCCCTTGCCCGATGTTCTATTTTCCTTTTCTTTTTCTCAACTTATCTCTTTCCAAAAAGAGTTTTGGGCACTTCTTTTATTCTCTCCTCTTTACAACCTCACCTCCTCGGGCCTCCTCTTTCCTGGTCCTTATGTCTTCTCCAGTTGCAATACTAACTTCTCCAGCTGGCAGCCTGGCCCTGCTCCAGGCTGACTCATAAGCAAATGACATGGAAAACCCAGGGTCCCCAAAGCCAGTCACCATGCTGGTCAGGGTAGGATTGCATTTCCAGGTCATGGAAGCAATGTCTTGTTCTGGAGCCAACCAGGCAATCAGAGCCCCCAGTCACTGCCCCTCCCTGAGCCTGGAGTGCATTCTCCAACCAGCTAGAACCCACCTGGCTGAACAGCATCTGACTTGGCATGGAACCAAATATATATGCTGCTGTGGTGTTCCACAGAAGTGTGGAGGCTCGGGCCCCTTCTTGTGATGTCTTTGCTGTTCCTAAGCACTCCCCCCATGGGCTACCTTCCTCCATTTTCTCACAGCTTAGGTCAGACCATTGGCAGAGCTATCTGCGCAGGCTCTGGTGACTTAGAGAGGGGGTACGTTGGAAAGTAAGAGAGCCCAAGGTAGGAATGGTGGGGCAGTGCTCATGTTATCTTTAATGGCTCTAGAACAATATCACTAACAGGGAAAGAGTGCTGCCATTCAAATCCAAGACCCCTGCTGGTGACAAGGCCTAGCTAAAGATATCAGAGAAGATTCAGTGACTGGCACTGCTCACACACGGATGGGTGCTGGGTAATGTATCCAGGGTGTTCCATGGAACAGAGTCACCACCCTCTCTCTGCCTTTAGAAATCAGCAGAGCCCCTGTCCCAGGGCCACACACTGATCTCATAATCCTTGCTGGGGGTGTGTTGGGAATGTCTGTCCTTGGAGCTACCCTGGAGTTGGCGTGGACAAAGCTTCTGGGAAAGCTCTGTAGGTTCCCCAGACTTCCCGGGGCTGCTCATCTTCTTCCTACCACACACTGATGGGCTGCTGAACTTGGAGCTGGTGTTTATTGTCTAGGATGAAATCCAAAGGAAACAACCTTCTGCTAAGCATAGTCTGGTTGCCTTGATTTCCACAGACCTCAGGAGCATGGCTAGTTTCCTATCTGTCTGGGGGTCCCTAACATGGAGAAGTTTGAGCCTGTGTGTCTGTCTCTCACTCTGGCCTAGCTGATATGTTCTTTCCTTCAACAAACACTGGACGCTGTGCTCATCCCAGGCATCTAGGGGGAAAGAAAAACACCAAAGTGATGATGAAATACAGCGAGTAGCATAATCTATTATAATACTAACTGCTTCTTCCTGTGTGCCTACTGTGTGCAAGACATTTGTGTGTAGTGTCATTTGCTTTTGGAATTGGGGTAAAAGTGATTGGCAAGAAAGACCATGCACACAAGAATCTATGCCATCAAGTGGAGATGAAAGTGATCTAGAGCTAAGAAAGACCTGGCACTTAGTGGGTACAAAGGTAGGCAAGGGTGGTGCTTAGTGGGTAGTTTATAAATATTTGCTGAATGGGAATCTGAATACAGAGAAATGTCAGAGGATTGTGAGGGGATACTGAGGAAAGGGAACTTCTGTTAACTCATGTTTTCTGAAGCATCACTTCCTCTTTGGCTCCTGTCTCGTGCACCTTGAGCTCTGTGGTGCTAGACCTGTTTGTTTTGTCAATTCAGCTAATATTGACTCAGGGCTAGTGAATGAAAGACCATGACACATCCTTGGGTTGGTGTGTAGCCATTAATGTGCTTGCCCAGTAAGTGTAATAACAGACCCATGGTATAATAGCAGGTCGTCTAAGTTGGTCTTTACAGAAGAAACAGGCCATGTAGTTGGGACAACAGTGCTATCTGCCATGAGGGGTCAGCCAGGGGAGGCTTCTCCATGTAGGGGACCTGTATATAGGCCCCTAGAGAGGGAGAAAGGCAGGAAGGGAGTGTCACACTACTCAGGGAAGCAAACTCAGACAGAAAAGTTTAGGACCTAGGAAGAAGAGCAATGGGGAAAAGTTGGCAGCCATGAAGTTCCTGGAATCGCAGGCAAAGCCCTGGCCTCCATGAGAGCGCATGATCATGGAGGCCTCTTCCGAGAGCCTCCATTTAGAACAGCTCCAAGAACACAGATTAGCTAGCAGTTCATTGACCCGCCCCTCCCTTCCCCCAGAACTCCTCAGTGGCAGGGACCCTCAATTTAAAACCCTCGGGGCAAAGCAACAAGAGCCACTGTAGGGAGCTTGTGAAATGGCTGAGCAGGCAAAGGTGCTCGCCACCGAGGCTGACAATTTGTATTTAGTCTCTGGGACCTCAATGGTGGAAGGAGAGAACTGACCCCCACAGGTTATCTTCTCACCCCTGCATGTGCCGTGGCATGTCCTCCCTGACCCCTGCATGTGCTGTGGCATGTCCCCCCTGACCCCTGCATGTGCCGTGGCATGTCCCCCAACCAATTAATAAATGAACATTAACAACATTTTTAAAAAGAAGAGAGCCACCATATGGGTGTCACAGCCCTAACTCATTCTTCAGCAGGTGGTCTCTGTGTTCCACTTGCTATTTGCTCTCTGCCCACAGACCCCAGGCACCAAAAACAATGATTAAGGCCCACGTTACTTACCCTCAAACTGCTCACAGCCTAGGCGGGGGTGGGGGATGGATAAGGGGTAGGTGGGGGGTGGGTGGGGATGGGGGTAACGAGAATGAAAGGGGGGGAACAGAAAGAGGGGCAGAAAGGGAGACATGGTAAACATGTCCGGCACAGTGCAGGTTTTAGTCACCCATTTTGCCAATGCTAAGATCACTGTGGGAAGCTGGGAGAGAGTGTCACAGGAAATTCTGGGCCACTTTGCAACTTCTTGTGAGTCGTAAGCTATTTCAAAATAAGTAGTCACCCCTAAAACGCACCTACCAAACAGTGGAACTAAATACAAACAATATGCGCCAAGATCCAGGCTGTGCACAGGGTGTGGGCGAGGCCTTGGTCTCCATCTCTGGTCTGCGTTTCCTTCACTAGTTCATCCACCGGGGAAGAGCAAAAAAAGGTCCTCTGTCAAGAAGATCATCATTTCCCTGAGGATCAATGACCCAGCAGTCACCAGAGTCGGTAATGTAGCCCACCTTCCTGTTCTGAGAAGGCCACTGAACGCCCCTCCCAGAGACAAAAATAAACAGCAGAACACAGCATACAAGTGAGACGCACTCCCCCTCAAGAATACTGAGCAGGGACTGGAGAGATGGCTCAGTCAGTACCGAGCCGGCTGCCTGAGCATAAGTACCTGAGTTCAATCTCCAGCACTCAAGTAAAAAGCCAGATGTCTGCACATCTGTAGCCCAAGTGCTGGGTGGGGTCAGGCAGGCAGGCAGGCGTAGGCGATCCCTGATCACTGGCCAGCCGGCCTAGCCAGATTGATGACATCTGGGTTCAGCAAGAGACCCCTGCCTCAAAAAAAAAAATCAGGTGGCAAGTGACTGACAAGATACTTGACATCAACCCCTGACCGTCACACATACTAGGAAAAATAGAGAAAAGCAGATCACTCCTAAAGATCGATATGACCACTGGTTTGGGACCAAGATACAGGAAAGGAAGGAAGTGCAGGCTTCTCATGCCTGGAAGAAGGAGAACTTCCCTACGGAGCTTATTCCTATATACACAAGGATACCCACAGGCCTATGCCTCTTCCCAGGCAGCACTTGGCCTGCTCCCTCCCCATTGTCTCCCACTGTCTGAGGGACAACAGCTGTAGAAGGTTCCTACAGAGTTCAACCTTTCCCTAGCTTTCCCAGTCAGTCATCTGTGTGAACACAGCACCCGTGACATGCTCTGATGACACAGGTCTGTGGGTAGGTAGGTCAGGAGCAAACGCCCTGGAGCACTGGTGCAGCTTTTGGTCCTCAGAGCACGCTGCAACAGCATAGCAAGAATGTCTTGGAACATGTTGCATTTGGAGGAGGACGGTTCCATCTGACCCCCAGCCAAGCAGTCTGGTTCCTAAATCATTAAATTATCCTGGCTCTTCCCAGGAGTGCCTGCCCTTTTCTCAAGTTCTCAGGGAACTCATCATTAAGCTCCTTCATAGACCTAGAGAAACAGTCCTATGGGGCCATGGGATTATGAGAAACCTGGGGGACATCCTGGCCTTGTGGTTATCTGTCACACACACTCTGAAGGCAGGCTCAAAGGAGCATCTTTATAGTGGAGATCGGCTTTCCTTGCCTTCATCCTCAGCTTCTCCAGGAAGCTCTGGGTTTAGGTGGTCACCTGACCAGGTAGGGTCTGTATCAGAGTCAGCACTTCTCACCTTTCCTCCGAGTATCCCCATCCCAGCTGTAGACGTAGTGAGTAGGTACCAGGTAGGTACACAAAGCCCATGCTAAAGGTCCCCCCTCTGCTGCTGCCTCTCCAGCCTTCGCCCTGGCCCTGAAGAACCTCTATATGAACGAGGTGGAAATGACCGTGGACAACGTGCTGGGCGTGATGGCTTCTGCTCACATCCTCCAGTTCAATCGACTGTTTCAAAAGTAAGAACAATAGGAAGGGCAGACTATCCTGGGCAAACTGGAAATATTCTTTGCAGTTTATTTCCGACAACATTCCTCTTTCTTGGAGTTCCTCTCTACCAAGCCTAACTTAGAGCCCAGAAAGGGACAACTTGAAACTCATACTGATGCATTAAGTGTTTTTTGGCAGCCCTCATGATTTTTGTGTGCATTGGCTAAGTGATTCTTGATCCATAGGGATGCATTACAAGTGGGGAGATACTACCATGGGGAGAGAGAATTCGGGCATGGAAAGTGACTTCCTTCAAACCTGGCTTGCTTGTGAAGTTACTCTGTGCCAATGCTTCTTAAAGTGTTTGTGTGCATAGAAATCCCTTTGTGGGATTTGTCTTTCTAGACTATCCTGTTCCTTCTCCAAGTCAGAGGGATGTATTCATACTCTCCCCATCTGGTCTTGAAGACAGGAATGGAACTGAGTTTTGTGGCTGTCTGATTTTCTATGCAACTTAGTACAAAGACTTAGGACAAGGATAATCTGCCTGGCTTATTTGACCTCTTCAGGCCTCAGTGATATTTTTTTAGTTTGGGTTGTAGCTGACAAGGTCAGATTGTGTAGCCCAGGCTGGCCTTGAACTAGCAATCATCCAGCCTCAATCTCCTGAGTGCAAGGATGTCCCACAGCTCTTGACAAGCCTTAGTTTGTCTATATACGTGAGTGAGTATCCTACTCAAGCCAACAGAAGACATCATCTGCTCTGATAGGGCAGGGATAGGCTTTCTCCCAGGGAATCTGGAAGGATTCCACTCGTTAATTTTAGAGGCCACATACTAGGATTCAACGCAACATGTTTCTGAGCCACTGAGGATTCTGGGAGTACCTGAGGATGCCTCGGGCCAGGTACTTCACCTGGAGCTTCTTACAGGTTTATTGGGGGATATGGATGCTCCCTAAGCCAAGCACTTCAGGTGCTCAGAGATCTGGAATGATATGTAAGGTACATAGTGAGAGGGATTGGGGGGTCTGAGAAAGTCTTCCAGTATGTCTGTGTGGCCAGAGGCCTGTATAACTATGCATGATGGGAACATAGCAGCTAAGTCAGAGTCAGTTTGTGTGGTGTCTTGCAGTCGTCTAAGGAAGCTGGCCTTGACTCTTCTTGATGGGTAGGAAAGCCAAACATTGCCTGAGACTTCCCAAACTCCTTATGTCATAGCTGCCACCCACTTCAGCTCGACCAAGCCTGTTACTGTAATAACTGTGGAAGCACAGCTTGCTCACTCAGATCATTTCTGAGCAGCTGCTTCCCAGGCCCACATATTGGGAGAGTGGCTTCCCTCTGTCTCCACCCGTCACCATCCTGTCTCCAATATTGGAAGCCTTATAACAACCACTAGAACCCTGTTTCTGGCTTATCTGTGGCTGGGCCAAGAATAGAAGATCCTTTGTTCTCTTGCCTCCTCCCCTGCCTTATTCTGGGTGCCAGAACAGGAAGAAAGCTGCTTATAATGAGCCAAGCCTATTGACCTGTTCATGAGCCTGGGCAGATGAGGCCTGCCCCAGATTCTTCACATGACCCCAGTGAGCTTAGTGTTCTAGGTCAGAGGCTAAGGTGGGTCTGCCGCACAGCTGAGCCTGTGTTTGAGAAGGTGGTGGTACAACTGGCAGGGGTGTGCCAGTCAAGCTTAAGAGTGTGGTGTGTGTGAGCATGTGTGTATGCATACATGCGCATGTAGTAGGTCAGCAGTGCCCTGGATAACTCGGATAATGCTATAATTTCAGGCCACAGGTGAGACCCTGCAGGTTATCTCAGCTGGGTCCTGGTTCATGAGAAATCACACTGGTGGCTGCTCAAGTCTGAATCATACATCCTGGAGGTCTTTGAGGGATGGGACCTGTGCACGCATATGTCAGTCACCTCGTGATGTTGCATCGATTCTTTCATTGATGTTTGCATTGGTACCTGGGCTGGGATCACAGCTGAGATCATGGTCGTCACAGGATGACTCAGGGTGGCTGGAGCAGAAGAGGAAGGGAGAAGTGAATCAGGAGTTTAGGATTAGGCTGGTCATATAGGACCTCAGAGGTGACATCAGCAACTTCCTCAGTTGGTTTAGTCAGCAGAGCATGGTGAGCGGTTAGCAGGAACCGCTATGTGGTGTGGGCATAGTACCTTAGGCACTGTGGGAAGCTGGTACTGAGGCAGAGCTGGGAGGCAGTGGGAGAAGTGAGACAGGCCCAAGAGACATGAAGATGGGAACCAACGGGCTTCATAATCTTATGAACCATAGGCGTTAAAACAGAAGGAAGGGAATTCTAGTAGACCTTGGCAGAAATGAAGATATTCTAAAAAGACATTTGTCTCTCAGTCAGACTATCAGATAGTTGAACAATGGGACACACGGAAGTGAAAATTTCCCCAGGAACCTTACGCTAAGGGAAGGAAAAGGTGCCAGCCAGAGGAGGTACTTGTCTTCCTGAAAGAGAGTTCACATGGTTCCAACAACTTGTCACGTGATTGTATATGATGCCACTGAAGCCCAGACAGTGATGGGCCAGTCGTGGGTGGAACCACATCTTGACTAGGACTGCTTATACGTGCATGTTCTTGGTCTTCTAATTAAACTTTAACTTTACATCAGGACCCCAAAGACAGATTTGAGGATGTGGTGTGGCTCACTGGATCTTTTCTCTCTTCCCAGTGTGATCACATTGGATAAAATCTCCATTTTTCCTGCTTTTAATTTAGCTCTTTTTTAATTAATATATTTTTTTAAAAATTTATGTGTATTGGTGTTTTGCCTGCATGTATGTCTGTGTGAGATTGTCAGATCCTGGCGTTACAGACAGTTGTGAGCTGCCAGGTTGGTGCTGGGAATTGAATCCTGGTCCTCTGGAAGAGCAGTCAGTGTTCTTAACTGCTGAGCCATCTCTCCAGCATCTAATTAGACTCTCTTAATTGACTTACTGAGGACATGTGGCTGCACCTGGCTTGGGACACAGGTTGTGACCTTTAAGTTCAATAACAAGATTACTACAGGCCTGGAATCTACTCAGCTGGGCACATGGTATATGATCAGTAAATAGGATTTTGTTGAGAAACTGGTCAGTGGAAACCAGGTCTAGCTATGAGGAAGGACTGAGATATTCATCAGGAAGTTACTGCTGGAATCCATTTGTGGACAGAAAGGAACAACGTCTGAGGTCACCTAGCAGTGTGGCAGGAAGAAGAAAATGCCTTGGGCAGGAGGGCATCTGGAGGCCATCTTGGCAAAGTCTGAGTTGTTATTTTCTCTGGCTCCAGGCCACAGTGCCACTCCCCGCTGACCAGGCTGCTCAGTTGCCTTCTGAAGAGTTGGGGCACCCTCCGGCCTCACCTCCCTGCCTTAGCCCAGAGCTCTCATAACAGGCCAGCTGGCTTTTGTCAAATCCCTAAAATAAGGGCCCCTTTCCTGGTGAGAGGTCTCTGTTGCTATCCTAGAGTTGAACAAAAGTCTCTGCCCTGACCTCCACCCCAGCGCTGCCACCTCCTCCTCTGCCAGCCTGTGGGGGCATCAGCAGCTCTCTCTCCACAGGTGTGTCAACATGATGCTCAACAGACTCACACCAAAAACCATCAAGAACTTCTACTTGGCTGGCTGCAAGGTGAGAATGGCTGGGTGGGTGTATGGGCCCCGGGGTGCCAGGGCTTCAAGAGCACCCAGATCCTGAGTGTCATCCAAAATGTCTACTCAAAGGCATCGAACCAAGAGTAGAAATGCTTAGCTTTAATAAGGGGAAAGGAAGGAAGGAAAAAAAAAAGAAATTATTTTTTTAAAGATGCACAGATAAGAAAATGGCTTAAAGCACCTGAATCCTGGGATTTAAGGGCGGAAGCGGGGCTTTCCTCACCAATGTAGCAAACACCTTCTAGAACGTAGATGGAGTCCTGAGCTCTTGTACCACCTGGGCTGAGCCAGCCAGCATGTCAGTGTTGGGAATGGTAATGCAGTGCAGCCCTAGCTATCAGGGGACAGTGAAAATGAGGAGGAATCAAACTGCTCAGGGCAGTGCCAAGGGCCAGTGCTGAGTCCTAAGCCTCACCTCTTGATCAACCCCAGGCCACCCCTAGCTACCGCTCACTATGACTAGGGGTACACTCTGAGAAAGGCGTGTTTCAGGGTAACAGTTCACACATAACCAGCCCATGACAATGCCACAGCTAAGAGTACAATCAGTGTCTGCCAAGAACCACCTTGTTCTCATAGTCACTCCTCAGTTCCAGAAAGTCACTCTTGGTGACATTGGTGACTCTGGTTGCCATTTCTCAACAAGATGGAAAAAACCCAAATCTTAGGGACATGAAAGGTCTACCAAGACCCCCTCAAGATCCCCAATTCTAGGAGCGTCTCCGTCTCCGTCTCCGTCTCCGTCTCCGTCTCCGTCTCCGTCTCCCTCTCCCTCTCCCTCTCCCTCTCCCTCTCCCTCTCCCTCTCCCTCTCCCTCTCCCTCTCCCTCTCCCTCTCCCTCTCCCTCTCCCTCTCCCTCTCCCCCATTTTATTCGCTCTTTGAGAATTTCATATATAGAGTATTTTAGTCATATTCACTCTATCCCCCAACCCCTCCCACACCCTTTTCCCTAAATACCACAGTCTGTGTCTTCTCTCCATTTGTTAAAACCCACTGAATACAGTTCATGCTGTCCTTATACTATTTCCTCCCACTGGAGCCTGGTTGCCCTACCAGGGGCCACACACTTAAAAAAAAAAAAGAAAGAAGAAAAGAAAAGAAAAGAAAAGAAAAGAAAGGAAAAGAAAAGAAAAGAAAAGTCTCTCTCCCAATAGCTATCAATGGCCAATAGCTTCTTAGCTAGGGTGGGACTTGGTGCCCACCTCCCTTGCAGTCCCTGTCTTTTCATTTTTGCTTCTAAAATGTCTGCTGGAGCAGCCATTGAGCTCCACGGGTTACTCCCCCCACCCCCAAGACTTGCAGTAGGTCACTGAAGGCAGCCCAGGACCTTCAGCATACAGGCCTCTGCTCAAGCAGCCTGAACAATAGCTGGACCAGTGACCACAGAAAGAGATGGCCCCTTGGAGCCTCAGGCTCTCCACTGCTGACATAGGGATAGCTAGGAGCTGACTCCATAAGGGTGGTTTAAAGCAGTGCAGCTCAATGCTCTAATGGTTATGAATAGCCTCCACCACCCCAACCCTCCATCCTCACAACCACCCCTTCACTCCCCATTCCCACATCCCCCTGTAGTATGTATGAAAACTGGGCACATCTGCACGCAATGTCACTGCACGCCAGCAGAGGGCGCTGGGAGCCAGGCATGCTTTATCTTATCATGCTTTATCCTACTATTTGCCCCCTCAGTACAAGGAAGAGCAGCTCACCATCGCCTGCGAGAAGTGGCTGGCAATGAACTTGGTCCCTCTAGTGGGGACGCAGATCCACCTCCGACAGATCCCTGAGCCTCTGCTGTACAAGGTGCTGAAGTCACCCAGGTCAGAACTGGTGTGCTGCCGCCAGGGTGGGTGTAGCAGGAAGCAGGGGCTGTTGGAAAAAGGAGTTGTCCCAGTAGTGGCCACACACACACCGCTGTGAACCTGCCATTTACTTCCCAATTCCCTGCTCTCCTGGACAAGCAGGCCTTGGGTGGGAGCCGAAACTCAGGGTACTACATGTGGAGTGAGGAATAGGGAAACCCTTCCTGCTCCTTCTAGGTAAGGGGGTCAACTGTCTCCTTACCTGCCTAGGTCAGAGAAACAAAGGACTATTGCTTAAGCCATCAAAAAGGGTAGAAAAAGAAAAGAAAAATCTTTCACCTCAAACAAGATTTCCTCTCTAGTCCTGACTCCTTTGCCAAATATTTCTAAACTTGATTATCCAACTACCTGCTTGGCCTCTCTGTCAAAGCTAAACACCCCAGCCTTCAGAGCTCCTTGTCTTTGCTACACACTCCTGTCCTAGCACAATGTCCTCAGAACACATTAGAGCCTGGGGAGTCCTCAGGACACTACTTTGACCTCACCTTGACCACAACGCCAATTCTGTTTCCAAACTGGACACTCCATAGTGCCAGTGCCACCCCAAGGCCAAGTCTCCTTCCCTCATCTCTCATGGCCCACGGCAATGAAGATGCCTCCACTGTGAACTTTGCTTCTGGCTTTGACCCCTAGGAGCATAATCGAGCTGCACCATCTCGTGGTCTGACACAGTCCCATAGGGACCTTCCTCAGACCCTCCACAGAGGTGTAGCCACACTGTGCATGCTTCCTCCTGCCTGAAATCCATGTCCTGTCCTGCCATGCTCTGTCCTCTCCTCTCTCCATCTCCTCACGGAGCCATGGCTCTTAGCTGATGCCTAACATTCTACTAACGCTTGCATCTCAGTAGCTGGTCTTCAGTATATATTTTTCTTCATCTCAGATTATTTCCTCCTAGAAATGAGATTGCCAACATGAAAGGACCGTTTGTTCCTAATTCCTAATATTTAAAACATACTTCATTTGAAAGTCTCAAACTTCAGGGAAAATAAGACTAGTGCAAAAAGCACTGGTTCTCAATTTCCAGTGGGTTCCCTCTGACTAGATTTATCCTAAACCCAAGCTGAAAGTGCAGGGGGTGCCTTGAATTTCTCTGACCCTGCAGCCACCATAGGGTGTCCATCATTCACTGTTGGCTGATGTCATAATGACATGGCTGGCATGTCAGTGTGATTACTCAACGTTGTAAGAAAGGAATATACCACACTATATATACCACACCTAGCTCTCCGAGGACAAGATCAAGACTTGAAGTTTGCTTTTGACTGAATGGGTCCTTACATTATTATAGAATAGAAATATTCTATAGAAATTATATAGAAAACTCAATCAGATCACTGTAGCTCCCATCTGACCTGGACAGGCCCTCTGCCGAGGTTCCCTGTACCCAGGTGACTCTAGGTTGTGTCAAATTGACAATAAAGTCAAATTGACAATAAAAATGATCTGTTACAACGGCTAACTAAATGACAGGTAGTCCTAAACTAAATCTTGAATTAGAGGTAGAAAAACAGTAATGTTACTGGGAACAGAATTGGGTGAGTGATATCTAGTATTATGCCAATGGCAAGCTTCCTGAAGTCCATAACTGCCTTTGTCACTATATATATATATATATTTTTTTTTTTTTTTAAAAATGTCTTTCTTAGAAAACCATCAGTGATGGCATTTGGGATGAAGAAACACTTAAACATATCTTACTTTGGTTCCCAGACTGTGTGTGTGTGTGTGTGTGTGTGTGTGTGTGTGTGTGTGTGTGTGTCTGTGGGGGGCGGGTATAGGGATGTGTATACCTAGCCTTCATAAGAACCTAGCTCCTGCCGGGCGGTGGTGGCACACGCCTTTAATCCTAGCATTTGGGAGGCAGAGGCAGGTGGATTTCTGAGTTCGAGGACAGCCTGGTCTACAGAGTGAGTTCCAGGACAACCAGGGTTACACAGAGAAACCCTGTCTCAAAAAAACCAAAAAAAAAAAAAAAAAAAAAAAAAAAAAAAAA
>JANHMN010000003.1:118544568-118566743 GCA_030674055.1 Rhabdomys pumilio
AAAAAAAAAAAAAAAAAAAAAAAAAAAAAAAGAGAGAGAGAGAGAGAACCTAGCTCCTACTCCAATCACCTCCAATCACCACACACACATGTACACACACAATTGGTCTTGAGAGAGTTGCTGCATGCTGGACCTTAACCTATCCCACAATTTAACTTTACCAAGTGACGCCCAATGCCCTCACATTAACAGAGGCAAGGCAGAGTCCTGGTGGTGTGGGACCCCATTATCTAAGAAGACCCTGGAAGTCAGTTCCAGAGCAGCAGGCACTGTGAGCCCCAGTCACTCAGGCTCTGGCTCCCTATGTTTTCCTCACCCTTGTACCTACCACCCTCCACTCCACCCTTCAACGGAGCAAAGGTCAGGAACTGAAGAACACGTAAACACGGGGTCCTTAGACATTACATAACGCCATCTGCCTCTCCCTTGGAAAGGCTGAGCTGTCCAGCACTGGCAACATTTCACTGAAAAAGAGGGAAAAAACATCTGACCACAGGCAGAACACTGGTGACAGCCCAGGCCCGACAACACTCAGCAGGTGGTTCCAGAACATGACGTGTCAGATGTCTAGACGCACCAGCCTGGCAGACGCAAGGTGGAAACTGGGTCCTATCCTTCTGGCTCTCTGCAGGAGGCACCTGTGCAGATAGGCCAGGGGTTACTGGCCTACCATCTCAGCCCACACTCCCTGAGGTAGACACAGACTCAGGCAGTCCAGACTCCCCACAGCCTCTTAGGTAGGTCTCGATCTTCAGTAGCCACTGACTTCAAGACGGCTCCTATCTGCTATCCCATGCTGGGATGGTGGAGTCACATGGATCCCAGGAGTTCACGGGTCGTTCAGCCTAGTTCAGTCAGTGAGCACCAGGCCAGCAAGAGACCCTCTCAGAAAATGAGGTAGAGTGTGATCGAGGAAGATACTGAATGTCAACTTCTGGCCTCTACACACATGTGCATGTACACGAACACATAGATATGTACACGCATACACACACACACACACACACACACACAGAGAGAGAGAGAGAGAGAGAGAGAGAGAGAGAGAGAGAGAGAGCATGCTAGAGGAGCTTCTGTCAGGGCATTTGTTGAGAACGGTTGGTAGCGCTTTTCTACATCAAAAGAGCACACCTCCTCCAGTAACCAAGCTCCAGTAACCAAGTACTGTTGCCAGGAGTTGAACTGCATGGTTATCCTTTCATTGCCTCAAATCTGACACTACCATACATCAGAGAGCTGATGAGGACCTGGGCAGGATCCCTGCTGGCTCCTGGACCCACATCTTGCCTCCAACATGGCACCTCTTCCCCTATTCATTGGGTAAGCAAGGCCTCCCAGAAAGAGGTCAACCAGGTCTGAGAGGTAGTGTGAGCCCAGAGCAGGAAGCATGGACATGGCCAACCTTGGGGCCAGAGTTGGAACATTCCTGGGCCCCACTCAGTTGACCTGCCAGCCACTCACTGTCGCTTGACCCCCCTCAGCCTGTGAGAAAGGTACAAGGATCTTTTGTCAGCAGAGCCCTCTGCCTCTGGGCTGTCCAGCATTCTCTCTCTGAAAGTCAGTGGAGCGTCGCCTCACCCTCTTTGGGTTTCACTTTCATTTTGTAAACAATCTAGAGTAAAACCATATGCAAATATACACAGTTTTCCCTGACCTCCTGGGCCTCGGGGCTTAATTTGTTTGCCTAGAATGTGGTTCTCAGTTCATTTTCCTTGTAGAGGTCACCACTAGGTGACCCTGTTCTCACAACTCCAATTTACGGAAACCTCATTCCAAGTTCTGCATTCCTGGAAGCCAAGCCCCGCAGACTATCCAGTTCCTATCTACACAAAAGTGTACCTTACAACAGGGATCCAAGTCCTCTGTCTCCAAGATCCTCTGCTTCCTGTCTGTGACTCAGGGAAGCTCAGCATCTCAGAAACTCCCTAAACAAAAGGCACCAGTGGGATTGCTTAGCAGGTAGGAGCGTTTGCTGTGCGAGTCTGATGAGCAGCCTTTCATCCCAGAACCCAAGCTAAAAGCTGGGTGTGGGAATGCAGATCTGTGACTCCAGCCTGATTTCTACTATGAGATGGGCCATGGAGGCTGAAATGCTCAAGGGCTGGCTAGCCTGGGGTACAAGGTGCAGCAGAAATAAGAGAGATGTTACCTCAACAAAGTGCAAAGTGAAAGCTGTATCCCCAAAGCTGTTTTCTGACCTCCACGTACAGGTCAGAACATATATGCACTTGTACTTATATATACTGTGGAATGCACACACACACACACACACACACACACACATAGACACACACACACATATGTATACACACATATACATATACACACACTCACATACTCACACACATACACATGTATGCACATATACACAAACTCACACACACATACATACATACACATACACACACATACATATATACATATACATACACACAGACACATACACACACACTCATACACACACATACACATATATACATACACACGCACACAGACACACATACACACACACACACAAACCCCACGTACATATATAACATTCTTTAGAGTAAAGAAAAAAGAAGACACCCCTGTTATCCTTGTCACGCCTGTCCCACGCTCTGACAATGATACTGAGCATATGGAATTTCTGGAGCTGGTCCTTCTCTGGCAAACAAAAGCAATGCCTACCAATTATTGAGCACTTGTCAAACACAACACTCTGAGTGTGTTATCCAGAGGGCTCATCCCCGCAGCAACTCAGTGTGTCTATACTTCTCACCTGTCAGGTCACAGGAAATGATCAGTCAGAGTGGTGCTTCCTCTCCCACACAGCAGGCGAGCTGGATCTGAACCCAGGTTAGAATGCCCTCTGAGCCAAGGCCAACACCAGACTCTCCTGTCCCTGTGAGACCTGTTTCCTTACTGCTGGTCAGGATCAATAAGGATGTTAATCTTAGTGATTTGCACTAAAAACATTAAAAGTATGTATTATATTTATTTTTGTGTGAGTGTGAGCATGAGTGTGTGTGAGGGTGAGTGTGTGATAGGACAGCCTGTGGGAGTCAGCTCTCTCCTTCTACCGTGGGTCCCCGGGATAGAACTCAGCCCATCCAGTTTGCTGGCAAGCACCTTTACCTGCCAAGCCATACCTCTAGTTGATTTTACCATAAAAGTTTTTTATACAGAACTCGATACATTTAGTTCTCTAAATGAACAAATGGTAACACTTTGCCATAAATTAAGAAATAAATTGCCAGGTGGTGGTGGCGCATACCTTTAATCCCAGTACTTGGTGAGAAAGAGGCAGGGGAATCCTGGAGTTTAAGGCCAGCCTGGTCTACTGAGTGAATTCCAGGACAGACAGGGTCACATAGAGAAACCCTGTTATGAAAAGGAGAGAGAGAGAGAGACAGAGACAGAGAGATAAAGACAGAGAGAAAGAGACAGAGAGATAAATACAGAGAGACGGAGAAGGAGAGACAGACAGAGACAGAGTGAATACTAGAAAACATTAGGACAGGAGTGAGTGACACCCACACCTTTAATCCCAGCATTCAGGAAGCAGAGGCAGGTGGATCTCTGTGTGTTTGAAGCTGGCTTTGTCTACATAGTAAACTCCAGGCCAGCCAGAACTACCTAGTGAGTAGGCTCTTAAAAACAAAACAAAATAATAAATAAACAAAAAACAAACAAAACAAAACGAACAACCAAAACTACAGCATTACCAGCAAAGCCATTCACCTCTCTTCCTCAGTGCTATTCCATTCCTAAAAACAAGGATCTGGCTATAGGAGCTCGTAGACACCCTCATCATGCGAGTGAGCGCTCTCTGCATACGTGTACATCCACAAATAATGCATTATTGTGTCTTGCAAATCAGCAACCTTCTGGCAGTAGGAAAGCCCCACAGCCTACTCACTGAGGCTGACCCGCATGCCCCATCTCAGGCCATACTGATGTATTTAATCAGATTTTCTAGTTCTAAGCACTGGGCAGGGTTTCACAACCATCTCTTTTCATCCCTCTCCCAAAGGCCTTTTATTTTATTTAGTGTTTTTGCTATGACAAACAGCGCAGCAATGGGTGGCCCTGTTCATGCCTGCTCATGTGGGCCTGGCTTTCTCCATGGTGAGCGTTCAGAAAGGAGGCTTATTGTTTATTCACAGCCGTTTCCTTGAAAATAAAACAAGAGGAGAGTGTCTTATGGAAGACAATGGTTTTCTCCTAAAGAACAAGCGTCAGTTAAGTTAGGTTGAGGTGGCCACCGGGAAACATACACAGCACACACAGAGTGGGAGACTGAGTTCTGCACTGAAGTCTCCAAAGCTCTTGGATTAATTAAAAGTGTGTGTGAATGTTCTCCTTGTGGTTACTTCCTGCAGTGGGGCTGAACCAGCCACGTCTAACCTTTGACATTGAGACAGTACTGTCGTCTATAATGTTCAAGTTTAAGGACTGCAAAAAAGTTATCAAGAAAAATCTCACAATGCTTTCAATAACTTTATGATTACATACTGGACCGCATCCATCACTTTCCTGGGCATTCATGCGGCACACAGCTGCAGGTTGGAGATGCCTGGAGATGCTTCCAGGGACTGGTTTTTCCTCAACTTTAACTTCAGCCAATGCCTTTATAAAAGCCAGAACCTGTGTGATGGAGCCATCCCTCTTGTTACTTCTGACTCTTCCTAGGGAAAATCTCAAGAATTTTCTAGACTTGAGGTCCACAAGGGTAGCATCTGCTCTAGAAGCCACACAACTTCCCTGACCCAGTTGACCTAAAGTCTCTGTGGCAGCGGCTCTCAACCTGTAGGTCATGACTTCTTTCACAGGGGTTGCAGATCAGATGTTTATATTACAAGTCACAACAGCAGCAAAATTACAGTTATGAAGTGGTAAAAAAAAAAGTATTCATGGTTGGGGGTCAACTCAACATGAGGAACTGTGTTAAAGGGTCACAGCATTAGGAAGGTGAAAACCATTGGTCTATGGGGATGTAGCATCAACCTCTTTGTGGCCCAGACAATGACCAGCTTGGTTCTGACTGGCCAGACTCAAGACAAGGCATCTATAGGTAGCCTGGAGACAAATAAAAGAAATGAAGACTGAGTCGAGAAATAGGGCGAAAGGTGGGAGGGTTGTACTTGCATTGATCTCTAGAAGACATGATTTATCTCGGTTTACCTACAGTGACCCCTGAGGTGAGGAATAAAGAGGCTATGACATACTTTATAACCAGGTGCTGTGCCTAGGGTCAGGCACCAGAAGTATCAGTATGTTTAAGAAGTATTGAAACAGTCTCTTTGAGAGTCAAGCCAGCAGAAGCTATTGGAGAAGAAAGAGGGTTGAGGTGGCTTTGGTCATAGTGAACTTTTTTTCTTTTTTTTTTTTTTTTTTTGAGACAGGTTCTCACTGTGTCTCTCTGGCTGTCCTAGAACTCACTATGTAGAGCAGGCTAACCTCAAAGTCACAGAGATCCATCCATCTGCCTCTGTCTCCCTGGTGTTGGTATTAAAGGCCTGTGTCGCCATTCTAGGTGGCATAGTGGGTTCTTGAGATGCCCCTCACTGCTGTGGCCACAGCTTGGGCTCTGGAGCCAGGAGCCCATCCCTGCCACTTTGAGTAAGACCTGCCATTGCCGAGCATATCGTCACGTGCTGGGTGCTATCCTAATTTGTGTATGGTCAACACAGTAATGGTTCCAAAGATGCCCAAATAATCTCTAGAACCTGTGACTATGTCAGAGTACATGACAAAGGGGAGTTGGGGTTGTACATGGAATAAAGGCTGCTAATTAGCTGACTTCAACTTGTGAGGCTTCCCAGGGTATATCCAGTCTTACTGGAGGGGACTTTTTCATATGCAGAAGAAGAATCAGAGACAGGAGGGATCAGAAGATGCTTCATTGCTGGCTCAGCCAAAGAAGGGACCCAAAGCCAAGGAACAACAGCACTTTCTAGGTGCCATGAAAGGCAAGGAAAAGAGCCTCCAGGAGAGAGTAACTGATCCTATGCACTCCACGATCAGAGCCCAGGGAACTCCATTTTGTACTTGTGGTCCTCAGAACCATGATGAATTTGTGTGAGCTTAAGATGCTTTGAAACAGTTGCAACATCAGTTAGAAACTTCCAAGATGAATCCTGTCCTCTGGTCTTCACCACTGCCATTCTGAGAAGTGGCTATGCTTGCCCTTTCATGACTGAGTGATCTCAGTCATACTCCAGAGGTCCCCAACCCATGCCTGGGACTGAGCTCAGAACTGTGTGACTTGAGATGAGTTATTTATTTCAGTCTCTAGCTGGGCTGAGGTAAGAGGTAAGAGACAGCTGGACTGTAAACTTTATCAGGCACAAAGGGACAACAGCTAACGGAAACACTTAACTTATTAAGATAAGTGTATCCGTGTGCAATGTATTAAAATAAAAATTAATGTGAAGCACCACAAATGAACACTAATTGAAATATTAAATAAGCATAAGGCAAGACCAACTTCAACAGATATCAAAGCAAGGGACATCTATCTCCAGTTCATAGGCTCCTGCCATTAATTACAGTTAAAAACTAAAATGACTTGGGAGCACAGAGTATCTCGAGAGCTCACTAAATGAGCACATCACTTCTATAATGGCATGGCAGGTGGCTGAGAAGCTCAGAACCCAGCATCGGGTTCCCAGGTCTCCCTCAGAACTGACTTGATCTGCCCTGAACAAGTTACTTAGTGTCTCACTGTCTGAGGTCGCTTACATCCCCAGACTCACTTCTGCCTTTTCTTCTTCTTCCAAATGGTTTTTCCCTCCTAGTCCTGACACTTCTCCCTCTGTCATTCTGGCCAGGTTGTTCACCTTCAGTGAGTTCCATCTCCTGAAAACTTTACTCATGTGGGTTTACCTGCAGATGAACTGCAAGGTCCAGATGATCCCAATCCACGAGACCATGCTGGCGTTTTTTAACAGGTAAAGCACCTCAATGTTGATCGATGAAGTGTATGTTTAAAGGACTTTAACTAATTAACCGTTTACTTATTTACTGTATGGGTGTGCATGCACCTGAAGGTCAGAGAAGTCAGTTCTCTCCTTCCACCATGTGACTCCCTGAGATCAAACTTGGTGGCAAGGGCCTTTACTCACTGAAGCATCCTTGTAGCTATCTATTTTGCTTACAATAGGAAAATAACTAAGGTAGAGGAAAACAATGTCAGCAGTATAATTTTGTTAGTATCATCTGGAGAGCACACATAGGGTGACTGCGACTGTAGCGTATTTCAACCACTGAGAAGAGTCAGTAGCACACAGTTGTTTCTCTCTGAGGTAATTGCATGCTTCCAGAGACTGGTGTGCCCCGTAACAGCCACGATGTAGAAGGTAATAGCCCTTTGTTCAGGAAAATAACTGTGCTACACTGACCTTAAAATATCAGGTCAGATGTTTCATTTATGGTTTTGTATTTGTTTGTTTGTTTTGAGATAACATATAAAATTCTAGGTTTTCTGGGAAAAAAATGGAAAGTTTTTGAGTGTGCAAGGTTCCTAGCACAAGTCCTGTTTCTTATACTCTCTAAACTTAAATGATCTAAAATTAAGATACCTCAACATTCAGAGAAAAATAATTAGTTAAATTGATAATACTGAGTACCCTGTAAGTATGTCTTACTGAGCTCTCTTGAGAATGCTTTCTATTCACTACATCTGATTATCTGTACAATACTGTTAACACCTCTGTGTGTGTGTGTGTGTGTGTGTGTGTGTGTGTGTGTGTGTGTGAGTATGTGTATATGTATGTGGGATGTATAGTGCATGTGTATGTTGGGTGTATAGTGTGTATGACGTATATGTGTATGTGCATGGTGTGGTGTGTGTGGAGAGTCTGTGTGCATGCACAGATTTGTGTGTGAGTGCAGGGATATGTGTGCCACAGCACACACGAGCAAGGCAGCCTTGGGTGTTGGTCTGCACTTTCCACCTTGTTTTAGACAGAGTGAATCTCTTGCCTGCTGCTAGATGCAATGTGTCAGCTGGCCTTCAAGTTTCTGGAGATTCTCCTGTCTCTGCCTCATATCTCGCCTCAGGAACACTGGGTCACAGACACACATGCTACTGCTGGGCCTGGCTTCTCGTGTGTTCTGAGGATCCAAACTCAGGCCCTCGTGCATGGAGAGCACTTTACCCACTGAAGGTCAATTCTGGCTTAGTTGTGTTGGTTTTAATGTGTGGTTGACTGGCTCCGTTACCATCGGGCCTGTGTAGACACAGAACAAGGTGGGTCAAAGATGCTCACTTCATGGTGACTGGGGAACAAAAAGAGAGAAAAGAGTTAGGGTCCTAATACCCCTTCCTATAACACACATTAGAGGCCTCATTTCTTCCCACTGAGACCAAAACTGAAGGTTTCTCCATCCCTAATGACCAAGTCTAACACCTGCACTTAGGTCAGAGCAAACCATAACATTTTATATTAAATGTAAAAATCACCTCCATATCATCCAAGAGGGTGGGCGAGTGTGGTGACCCTGTAGGCAGACTATCCCAAGTAGCTGTAAAGGCTCTGCCCTAGCAAGGAAGCCCTGGGCAACCTTGCTTTCAACTCTGGTCCATGTTTCTATAAGGAACAGGAGCTGGGGTCTGGTAGCATAAGGAGGCATGTTCTCTGCACGTGAGAACTTAGCAGATAAGTGTGTCTTCACATATTAATGAGCAGATTGACCTGTTTGAGTCAAGTTTCATCTGCATTGTTTTGAGACATTTCGTCCACTCCTGGAACATCTGTGCTTGGTGTTAACTACAAAGCCTGTTTTTTTCTTGTCTTGTTATTTGGGGAAAGCTTTTTTTGGCAGCAGGATTATGTGCACTGTGCTTCGTTTCTATATAATTTGCTTTGAACCCAAATGTTCTAGCTCCACGCCCTCCCTCTTTTAATATCCCAGAGACACTTTCCAATGAGTCATACCCACCGGGAAAACTTGCTGCTTAGCTGCAGGTCAGCTCCTGCCTTAGCACAGGGAGATAGGCAGAGAGCTGTCATATATGTGATTCATCATAGCTGTGGTTGGGGTGTGAGGAAAGTGTGCCAGCAGGGAGTTGATGTGTGGAGCCCCCTACCACAGCTGGGCTTTGTGGAGCTGGCTGGCCCATGGGCCTTCTTTTATCTCACTGGTCCAGCCTAAGCAGTGACAATAGCATCCTCTCCTAGGGCAGTGCACATACTGATGAAATCACTTAAATGACAGTAATCATAAGCCATCTTGTTGAGAAGAGATGGAGTAGACACTGAGGAGCACACATGGGGATCTCCAAGGTGAGCTCATCAGAATGTGGCAACAGCGAGACAGGCTGCGTAAATACTAGACAGCAAGGGTTTGCAGCTTTCCACGGAGGAGGCAGAGCTGCAGCTGTGTGGTCTGGCAGGCAGGGCATCCTAAAGGAGCCTAAGATTAGTAACCATGCACAGTGGTCACATAGCTCCCTCCTCACCGTTCCGGCCTTGTCCTAAGAAAGGCCAGAAGCAAACGTAGGTACTTACATCTGAGCTCCATTTTCTTTCTCTCATGGACTTTTGCAAAATGTTTCATTCATGCACCAAATTCTTCCCAAGTGTACCACATGCCTAGTACACTAATGGGAGGTTTCCCGATTCAGCCAGGTGTTTTTGAAACATCATCAGTTGTGTTTTTATTACTAATTACACCGTTGCAAGAAGGGAGCCTGTGCTCCACATCAGCACACATGTGAACACACACACACACACACACACACACACACACACACACACACACACAAATGGAAATACATGCATCTATAAGCACACACGTTTATACATACACATGCACGTGAGTACGCAGGACAGAAAGGCACACACACCTCGGCACCTTACAGCGGCTTCTTCCTAGTGACTATTTTAGAGAAGTAAACAGGCTGTCCAGAACTAATCTTGATGCCTCCTTATAGGAAAGAATATGTAAACAGAGCTGGGGCTTCCCTCCACTGGGGAAAAGTTCCCATTCTGTTCCACTTTCTGAAGAGTTTGGGAAAGCAGCTACGAGCCGAGAATTGCTTCTCTGCTGCTGTGATTTTTAAAACACAAACCAAACCAAACAAACAACACGGACCAAGAGACCCTGGAGAAGGAAAGGCTGATTTCAGCTTATAGATGATAGCCCATCATAGAAGGAGGCCACTCAGAGACTATGGAGGAGTGCTGCTTCCTAGCTTGCCCAGCCTGCTTTCTTATACCATCTGAGACCATGTACCCAGAGGTGCCACTGCCCACAGTGTCCTGGGTATTCCCACATCAACTGTTAATCAAGAAAAAACCCCAGAAGAGTACCCAGGGCCAGTCTACAGAGGCAGTGCTTCTGGGTATAGTTTGTATTAAACTGACAAAAACTAACCAAACACTTGGTTAACTGAGAAGGCCCCATTAACTCAGGAAGGACCAAAGCAGGAAACTTCAAAATCCTCTTGAAATATTATTTATTGCTGAGTGGTAGTAGCACACGCCTTTAATCCCAGCACTCAAGGGGCAGAGGCAGGCAGATCTTTGTGACTTCAAGGCCAGCCTGGTCTACATAGTGAGTTCCAGAACAGCCAGGGCTACACAGAGAAACCCTGTCTCAAAAAACAAAACAAGAAAACATTTATCTAGTCTGTCTGTCTGTCTGTCTGTCTGTCTGTCTGTCTCTCTCTCTCTCTATATATATATATATATATACACACACACACACACACACACACACACACACACACACACACGTACGTACGTACGTACGTGTGTGTATACCTACCTACCTATGTATGGGTGTTTTGTCTGCATGTGTGTAAGTGTACTACATACATGCAGTGCCCACAGAAGAGGGCATGAGATCCCCTAGGACTGGAGTTTGAAAAGGACATTGTGAGCTATTGTGTAGTGCTTAGAATCAAATCCATGTCCTATGGAAGAGTACCCAGGCCTTAACTACTGAGCCATCACTCCAGCTCTAAAATGGTTTTAGAAAGTAAACTGTAGGGAAAAAATAGATAGATAGATAGATAGATAGATAGATAGATAGATAGATAGATAGATAGAGAACGCACAGAGACATTAAGAGAATTTTCACATATGAATATACCTGTATACAGACCCAGCATGAAACATGAAGCTGTTCTGTCTTAGGACAGTCCCTCAAGACCCTGTGCTGGGGTGGAGTGGCATATTCTGGGACAAAGGTTTTCTAGCACTCAACTCCCATGCTCCCTGCCTGGCCCATATTTCCTCTTGCTTTGACTGAAGCTTCTGCCTTAGTTTCCCTTCCGCATAGCTTTCTGGAGCCTGAATCTTCCTTCTTCTCAGTTCCCCCCAGTATTGTGGGTCTGAGTCTTTCCCAGCTTTCTACTCCTCCAAGTATCTTCTTGGCTTTCAGAATATGGAGAAACAGCAAGACGCCTTACAATGTCCTAGAGAAATGGAAGAAGGCCCATGAGGAGCCAGGGCATAGGAAGTTCTTTGAAAGGACAGCTGTAGCTGTCATTAGACAGGATTTGAGTGCCTGTATCTTGCCCTGTTTCCCCTTTTGGACATTTGCCAAGAGCTGTCCTCACTATTAGAAAGCTACCAGACTGGGTTTTGCAGTGTGGCTGATAGGACTTGGCTTGACAGAAGAACCTGGTGGCAGCAGATGGCATGTGGATGCAGGGGTCTTCACACAGACCCACCGTGTAGCAGGCCCTGCACCCCTGGCATCCCCACTACACACATCGTGGTGGATGGAGAGATGGAAGATTGGCAGAAACCAGGTCATGCCGGTCAATCCACTCAACACACTGTAAGACAAAGTGCCAGGCCTTGTCTCCTCCTGCACAAGGCCTTGTGGGAACAAGAGGCAAGCAGAACAGACACAAATCCCATTTTTTCCAGAGCTTGGAGGGGGAAGAGTAGGGAAACCATAGGTAGGTGCAGGTTGATAGAACTTCTTGATGTGCACCCCATCTACTGACATGACATTACATCATATTACATCTGCCATTTACTCCATGACAGCTTTGGACTAGGAACCTAACCACAGTGCATAGAGATGACACACTCATGCTCAGACATGAGAAGAGCGACCCAGGAAGCCCTTGGCAGGAGGAACCGAGCAGCAGCAGCACCGTTGGAGTCTGTGGACCTGTGCTGTTTATCCCATGTTGGGGTTAGGAACAAGAGGCCATTTCCTGCCTCTTTGATCCCATAAGATGTCTAGATCTTCTGTTCCAAATTTTGATCAAAAAGCCATATTCTCTCCTCATGGGGAGCTATTGATCCCAGATGTATTTTTTTTCCAAACTACATTCTAGCATTTAATTTATGGTTTCAAACACTTCTCAAAGAAGCAAGATAATTTTTTAAACCTTAAATCATTTCTTTTTTTTTTTTTTTAATTTTGGTCAAATGTACACTACATATAACTTGCCGTTTTCACTACTTTTTAGTCCACACTTCAGTGGCGTTACAAACCATCACACCATGTGATTATGCATCCACCCAGAGCTCTCCTGCCTTCACAAACTGAAACTCGAGATCCATTAGCCTAAGCCATGTTCTTCCTCGCCTCAGTTCTATATAGACTTGGCTGATCTAGTTCCTGAAAAAGTAGAAAGCTGATTATTCACCCTTGGTGTCTGGCCTGGATCATGGTGTCTGTGGTGCTGTGGTTTGAATCTGAGATACACCATACAGGTTCCTGTTTTAAATACTTGGTCCCCAGTTCGTGATCTGTGTATGTGTGCATGTGTGCACATACATGTGTGAGTAAGGGGGCTTGGGAGTACCGAGCCTAGTGTCACACAGATACTTGGCATGCATTGGGACACTGTACGGTAGATAACCCAGTCTTTTTATTAATTTTTAATCAGTTTCACTAAGTTCTCCAGACTGGCCTTGAACTCACTCTATAGTCCATGTATGGTTTGCTATCCTCCTACCTCAGTCTTAAGAAGCCTGGGTTACAGGCCTGTGGCTCCAGGTTTGTTTTCTATGGTGATTGTCTGAAGGCTATAGAGCCTTTAAAAGCTGGCTCCTGACTGGTAGAAGTACCCAGTCTTCAAAAGTCATGCCTGACCATGGTTCCACTCTGTGTTCCTGGCTTTCTGGTCTGTCAAGATATGGGTGCAAATTCCTGTCCGCAGAGAGTGGTTCCTTCACCGTCCTTCTCTTCTATGAGGGACCGAAATCCCTCTGAAGCTGTGAGAAGAAAAAAAAAAAGACTTTTTCAAAACAAAACCCACCTTTATCTCCCTTCAGATGCTTCTGTCAGGTGTTTTGTCATGGCAACAAACAAACAAAATATAACTAATCCAACCAGGTATAACGTCTTCAGATCCCTCCACGGTATAGCACATGTCATAAGCTCAGGTCTGTACCTCGAGGCTCAGATTTGAAAATGCAGGGACCACAGAGCTCTGAGTCTCAGGCTTACTCATCAGGAAGGGAAACCAACTGCAGCAGATAATGGGAAGGAGAAGTGAGAAAACTGTGGCTGCTGTGAGCTTTAAGATTACAGTCTGAGACCTCAGAAGGGGATTTACCCCAATGGAGCAAGTCAGGAGGTGGGGGGGGGCGGGATCAGGGGGGGGGGGGGGGAGAGGGGAGAGGGTAGGGGAAGCATACCTTGAAAGCTGGACCCAGAGGCAACCTGTTTGTGTTTCAGTTTCCCAGGACTGTCTTTCCTTAAGGGATCAGTCCCTGAGGGTTGAAAAACCTTAGACAGTTTGCCCCTGAGAAGGGCTCGACCACCATTGAGCATAGTGCTTGGGAAGATGGACAGGCAGCGGAGATCTGCAGTCCACCAGCACAGCCAGGCAGGAGGTCCCAGACCTCCCGCTCCGGTTGTATGACATCAGATGGACGTCTGCTCTCACTATCAAGATAGGCAGAAAGGCCCTGAGCTAGACCTGTGAGGTGACAGAGGATGTCACTGGGTCATAGGAGACGAGAAAATGATTGGTTCTAGAGTGTGAGTCAACCCCTCATGCCCCTTGAGAGTTTATTTTAGAAAATCAGTGACCAAGCCTGGGTTGCTTATGTTGGGTGGTTTGATGGACAGCAATGATGACGGATGCCACCAGGGGCAACTCCGTGTTCCCAACATGCCTGAGCCCAGATCCCTTTGGGATACGAGGATTTATAAGGCACAGAGGACTTTGCTGGGTTCCAACTGTGCCAGGTACTTTCCAAGCAGTGTCCCCTCAGCCTCTCTCATCCACCCAAGGAGACACATTTGTCTCTACAGAAGAGAATTAAGCTCAGACAGACTCAGTTACACAACTGGTGGGTGACCAGGCCAGGACTGGCCCCTGATGTGACTGACTCCAGACCCCCATATTGGTTGGTTGACTATAACCTTTTAGACTAGCCATAACGGTGTATGTTATCACCACTTTCCTTATGAAATTCAAATGCTTGTCTTAAATCACTTCTCCAGTTCTCTGAGACAGGAGGGCTGTCTAGAGAGGGTTTGGCTGGCAGTCCTTCTGGCCAAGTGATTCCCAAAGGGAGGATCAGGCCCTGGGTCTCTTCGAGCAGCTTCCAAACAGAGCAGCAAAATGGGAACCTCGTGGCTTCTGCATTAAAGGAAGTCAAGCCTCTTTCCTATAGGCCTGGCCTTTCCCTGCTCTGGTTCCATCTGACTGTATTTAACTTGCAGTTCCATCTGGGGCTCAGGGCTCTGGGGCAACCTAAGCTCATTGATCTGGGCTAGCCTGAGCTAAGAAAGCCCTGGTCATGAGTACTAGCTTATTTCTCAGAGCACTCAGTGGAGCTGGGGAGGACTACTCCAGCTTAGCCCTTCTTGACACTTGTCACCAGTCCTGACACCTCCTTACCTAGTACTCTAGGTGCCATCCGTATCAGGATGTAGAAAGGGCAAAAGTCAGTGTCACCTGTCCCACTAAGACACTCGTGGGCTTAGAGCACTGTCATGGCCATGAGTGGCAGAGGATGAACCCCGGGATCAACAACCCCACCGTGCTGATAGCATAGGCCTCTGTCAATATCTGCCTCTTCAAGTCACTTCCAGAGACTGCTGCACAGTAGAATCTAATAACTACTCATAGAACTGAATCCACGTCCCCCTTACAGCTCTGTGGCACCCCTAGGCTTATGTATGGGAACCACTGATATTCAGGGGAGCTGGGGAGTCAGAGGGGCCCAGGTTTCCTGAGGAGTAACAGTTTCAGGTAGCTTGGGAAGCTCCCCAACAGAGGCGGGACACAGAGCCAAAGGTACATCCAATCCAGCTGGGGCAGAGTATGACTTGCGTTCTTGGTCTATGGCAAAAGACTCTGGACCAGCAAGATGGCTCAGAAAGTAAAGGCACTTGCCACAAGCCTGATGACGTGAGTTTGACTCCTAGAACCCATATGATGGGAGAGAAGCGAGGTCTACAAGTTCTCCTCTGACCTCCACGTGTGTACCATGACCAGCGCATCCAAACTACCCGATAAATAAATAAATAAATAAGGCAAAAGAAAAACAGAATATTCTAAACATGCCCTTGAATGATTTTCCAGAACCTCCTCAAGCAGCTGAAGGCAGTTCCAAAGAGGCTTGGGAAAGCAGCCCTTGTTGTCCCCCATGTGAAGAATGACAGTTTTATGAAAGAGTGTGTTGGGGTGGTAGGTGTGTGTCTCTCCATGAGCATTTTTCCTTGGAGAGTCTGACCTTCTCTACCCTCCTTGACCTTCAGCCTGTGTCGCAGTTAGTCAGCATTTAACATTGCCACTGGCCATCACAAAACTGGGGGTCAAACCAGGGACCCCTCCTTAGCTCTCCGGTTCTCCTTTAATTCTACCAGCAATGCTTTGAAAGGCTTGCTTCTTGCTGCAAGGGAGACATCTGTACAGGAGTCAGACGTTCAATTCAGGGGTTCAAGTCCTGGCCAGGGCTCAGATTTCTGTAAAACAAGCTGACAGAACTTAACTTGTGTGTTCCATAGATTTGTGAAATGTAGGCTGAAGTCCTCTGTGCACGGCATACGTTGCTATCAGTCATTTACTACAAATGCTCGAAGGCTTTCTATTTTTATCTTCCAAGCTTTCCCAAGAGGTGCTGCTTCCTGGAACAGGATCCAGGACAGAGCTGGATGCCGCTCTTCCTTTGCCTGCGTCTTCACGGCATCACCAGTGGTAAGTGTCACCACCCATGTGACTGCATGCCTGGGAAGGCTGTTTGGAATGAACCCCCAGCAGATGCTGTCTCAGATATTCTCCAGAAGCCCCAGCAGATGTTGCCACAGGAATGCTTCTTGGGATTGTCACTCCTAAGATATATGACTTTGGTCTCAGTAACCCCACCTGTAAAATGGGAGATAATCAGAGGTTCCATTAATAGCATGCTGGGTACATAGTTTGCTTTCTGTTCTCGTAATAAATATCATGACCAAAAGCAAGTTGGGAGGAAAGGTACATTTAGCTTACACTTGCAGGTTAACAGTCTGTTAGGGAGAGAGGCCAGTACAGGAACTCAAGCAGAAGCAGAGAAATGAACCATAAGAAAAGCTGCTTACTGGCTTATTCCCTGGTAGCTCTCTTATGTGGCCCAGGTCCACCTGCTTAGGGATGGCACCACCCACTGTGGGCTGGGCCCTCTGACATCAGTCAGCAATCAAGAAGATGCCCTACAGACATGCCCACATGTCAACTGCTGAAGGCAAGTCTTCAGTTAAGGGTCCCTTTTCCCAGCCGGGCGGTGGTGGCGCACGCCTTTAATCCCAGCACTTGGGAGGCAGAGGCAGGCAGATTTCTGAGTTCGAGGCCAGCCTGGTCTACAGAGTGAGTTCCAGGACAGCCAGGGCTACACAGAGAAACCCTGTCTCAAAAAACAAAAACAAACAAAACAAAAACAAAGGGTCCCTTTTCCCAGATATGGCAAGTTGATATCCAAGGCTGGCTTCACACTTGTAAAGATTCTCATCTTAACCTCTCGAGTGCTGAGATTACAGGCTTTTCTCCATTCTCATCTCTGTTGTCTTTATAAAAAAGGTCTGTATACCAAGGAAACAACAATAAAAACAATGCATAAATTTGTCTAACAATAAATAAATAAATAAAAATAAAAAGATAAGGAGAGAAGAAATATGTTTTGGTGGAGGTGTAGTCAGGTATGGGGAAGGGGTTGCCTCCGAGAACCCATGCTGAGGCATCTCTTCCCCCTGAGGGACCAGCCACATGATGGCATTGTATAGAATAGAGTTTATTCAGGGCATGGGGAGAGGAGTTAAGAGGGTAGGAGAGACAGAGAAAGGCAGAGAGAGAGAGACAGAGACAGAGACAAAGACAGAGTAGAATAGAGGAGTAAAGACCAGCCATGAGCGCGTGGAGAGAGGTTGGGAGGGGAGAGAGGGAGAGAGGGAGCGAGGACAGAGCAGGAGCAAGAAGGCAAGAGCAAGAGAGAGCAGAGGAGGCAAGCAGCCCCTTTTATAGTGAATCAGGCACACCTGGCTGTTGCCAGGTAACTGGGGGGCGGAGCTTAGACAAAAATGCTAACAATCTCTTTTGGGGGAGGGGGGGTTCCTTGGGACAGAGTATTATATACCCCAGGCTAGCCTCAAATTCAATATATATCCAAAGATGACTGAACTTCTGATCCTCCTGCTTCCATGTCCCAATCACTAGTATTGTAGATGTTTCCCTCGTCACTAGTATTGTAGATGTTTCCCTCACTCCATTTATGGGGTACTGGGGTTCCCATCCTACAGAGTTATGGATACTGGACAAGCACTCTACCACCTGAGTGGTATAATAATACAGTCATACCTCAAGGCTGTTTTCTTGCCATCTGACTGAGTCACCTGCTGCAGCACGGGATTAGCTTTTGGGTCCCTTGTTTGGCAGTTTGGGAGAGAAATTGACTCGCTCTTGAAGCATTTCAACTGCTGGAACCTTTTGTCCCATAGATCCAACTTATTCATCAACCAGACCCCAGTTCTTTAGAAATCTTTAGTGATTTCTGCTCAAGGTTTCTGCCTATTTTGCAATGCATAACTGGGCCAGGCTCTCTACTTCCCACCCCTGTGGGAAGCTTCCCTTTCTCAGGCTAAGCATATCAGCCTCAACTTTATTTCCTGAGGTGAATAGGAAGCAAAGCATGAGACTAGAAGAGTCTTCTGTTGTTTGTTGGTTTTATAACTGGCTGAACTGATGTGGTCCAAAAGGCTTGGGGGCAATGTTTTCAGTTCCCTTTTATGACAAACATTGGGCTGGTTTCCTACAAACTTACTCCATGTTTCTTTCGCTGCATACACCACGGACATGGTTATTTCATTTGAATATGTTTGAAAGGCAATATTCAATGAATCCCGAAGCTCTGGGTCTGTTCCTAAACTAGGCTTCTGTTGCCTGGACCTCATACTCCGGGAGAAGGGAAGGCAACTGGGTTGAAGAGAGGAGGAAAATATTATCCCCATGATCTGGGCAGCCCAGGAGGCCACTGGCTGAGGTAGATGTACCTGAAGGGATTTTTGAGAACGATTTCAAAGGCATTTCCAGATCTGTGGATGTGGTAATAGCTGAAAAGTTAAGGGCGACTGATGGAGTCAGGGAGCTCTGGCCAAGATGCTTCTAGATGCTCTAGTGACATTGATGACATCATTTAAAGCCCCATCCCTTGGCAGGCAGGATTGCAGCCAGGAGACTGAAATGTTTGGATTGGATGGAGAAGGTGGGAAATGGTGTGTTTTGTAATTTATGAATATCTTAGGGACTCTGAAAAAGTGTGTGTGTTGGGGGGGGGTGGTGGATAAAAACAGAAGCAGCTCAGTGGACAACTCACAGGAGTCCACTCCCTTTAACTTATGGATCCTGAAGATTTGAACTCAGGACATCAGGCTTGGCAGCAAGCATCCTTTTTCACTGAGTCATCTCACTGGCTGGTTTGATAATGATGTTGTTTGTTTTGTTTTGTTTTCTAAGACAGAGTCTCATGTCACCCACAATGGCCTTGAAGTTGCTATGGCTGGCCTTAAATTTCTGATTCTTTTGTTTCCACCTTGAGAGTGCTGGGATTGTAGCTGTGTGCCACCATGCTTGGTCAGAAACAGATTTAAAAAAAAAAAAAAAAGATTTATTACATTTAATTGTATGGGGGCGGGGGAGGGTGCGGAATAAAGCTGCCTATGGAAGCCAGAAGAGGCCATCAGGTTCCCTGGAGCTAGCTGTCTGATGTAGGCATTGGGATTGAACCCAGCAGCCCCTACAAGAGCACTAGGAGCACTTAGCCACAAAGGCATCTCTCCAGCCCTGCCAGAAGCAGGTTAGAATGGGACCAGTGCACAGCCTAAGTAGCTGCTCCCTTTAGTTTGATAACGTAGATTGATAATAATGTCAAGAGGATGCAGGCACCTTGGCAGTGTGTGGTGGACTGTTCAAAGGGAGAGGTCCTGCCTGGCCATGGATGTCAACCTCCTGCTTTAATGTAGTTACCTGAGAACCATGTAGCAGTGAGGTGTTCTTGCAGGGATGCCGAGAACATGTTTCTTTTAAAATAATATAACCTAAGTGCTGTCTTTGGGGATTTTGCTTGGTTTAATATGAGGTCTCACTAGGTAGTCTTGGCTGCCCTGGAGCTCAATGGAGGCAGGCTTTTGTCAGACTCATAAAATCCTCCTGCCTCTGCCTCCCAAGTGCTGAACTTAAAGACATGAACCACCACAATGTCTGACTGACTTAAACTTTAATAAACAGGTTATAGCATGAGGGATTTCTTATCAAATTGAAATTTCCCTCCGGTTCGGAGTGACTCACTTATTCCTTTTGAAGTGTCTTTGCATAAGTTTGTGTGTGTGTGTGATAGTGTGTATGTGTGTGTGATAGTGTGTACATGTGTGTGTGTATATCCACATTAGCATATATGTAAGCATACAAGCATTTGTATGCATTGTATGCATATGTAAGCATTTGTGTATTCATGTAGAATTTGACATCAAGTGTCTTCTTGTCATTCTCCATCCTCTATATTAAGGCAGAGTCTCTCACTGAACTTGGAGCTCGCCAGATGGGCTGGTCTAGCTAACCATCTTGCTCCAGGGATCGCCTGTCTCTGCCTCCTCAACCCTGGGACTAAACTTAGATCTCTAGTCCTCACACTTGCATAGCAAATACACTGCCCACTGGGCTATCTCCTTGGTCCTATAAGTTGTTTTTCCTTTAAGAATAAATTTGGAAAAAAGTATATGCTTCTGTATACAACCATAGTGATTCTTAGGTGTCATCTTCTCGTTTTATGAACAAACACTCAGAAGAAACTAGCCCTTGCTGTTTGCCTGATGTCTCCATTTTTCTTCCTGTAAGTCAGACATCTGAGGCTCTGTTATGAATAAGCCTATAACCACTGCCCCTTGTGTTTCTCTAAGGCAAGGATCTGGAGGAGATAAAGCACATCAATTTCTTCCCTGAGTCCTGGCTGGTCCGGGTTACAGCCAACCATTACCACGCAGTGAGTCGGCTTCTCAAGGGAGCAGTTAGCGAAATTCATTGTGTCACCCCGCTTTACTTTTTATGAAGATATGTTCCTCATTTAAAGTCTCCAGGCCTCCGAGGTCAGGGCATATCTGGAGCTTCTTCAGGGGAGGGAGGGAGTGAGATCCCTCTTGGCCTCTGAGCTGGAAATTTAGCTAGTCTAAATTTCTCCAGTCATACCTTCCTCCAACCCAGGCCCTACTAGACACAAACATAAACGAGCTTATTATTGAAACTGTTGAAACTGTACAGAAAAGAAATCCCCTAAGGCCATCACTCAAAGACAACAGCCGCAGTCAACGCTTCTCTATCACTGCTGCCTTTCAATAGGGATCACGTTTTCATAGAATAGTTTATTCTCTGTCCTTTAACTCTTTGCTTATAGAAGATTCTCCACAATAGAAATGCATTGTAACATATGTACTGCTCTGTTCCTGGTACGTACTAATAAATCCTGGGTCCAAATGATTCTGCCCCCAGCAAGAAATGGCCTCATCCCACTGTACACACACTTGGCCGCATTGAGCATTCAAATTTCAAATCACTTTTGTTCATTGAGGAGGGAACAAAGGCACTTCGTCTTTCAATATGCATTTCCTTTATGACTGGCAAACATGAGTATTTTCCACGTGTCTGCTTTGTGGATTGTCCATACAAGTTGCCCTGCTTGTGCATTTCCAATGGCATACTTTCAGAGATAAAGCAGGGCAGTGTTGGGAGTTCTGAACACGCATGAGTCACGAGTTAAAATTCAGCCAGCTTCACAAGTACTCATTGTGATGCTGGAACCAGTCCTCCAAGCACCCTGCTCCCTGCTCATGTGACGATGATCCCACGGAAGGCCCTTGCTTCTCTAGGACATAATTCAGAACTTCGCTCCAAAAGCAACCAAAAAGAGATTTACACTGAGAGAGTTCCCAGCTCCATCTTCCCACCCACTGACCCTGCCCAATCCTTCTTTTCACCCCTGACTGCAGCTCATACTCCTGAGATCCACATCCCACTTTCCAGTCTTCTCTGTGGAATGTCGTGCAGGAGTACTGCTCACTGAGTTTGTGACCATGGCCATTCCCATGAAGAGGCTATCGACAAATGTACTTTATTGCCTTTCACCCTCTTCTCTGCACACTCTGCAAACACTGGGAAAATAAATAGTACTTGGGTACAGTAGGTTTGTTGTAAATGTCCGAAGACAAAACCATGGGGCCTGGGGATCCAGAAGTGGACGGGAAGTGATGAGGAGTGTCCTTGTACACACATCAGGTAAGCTGTGTGTATTTCCTTTACAGCTGGAGAGTGGGGGCAACATGATCCACCTGAAAGATCTTTCTACACAGGCCATGAGGTTCGGGCTGCTCTTTAGGCAGGTACTGAGAACTTGACCCAACCAAGGGGAAGGAAAGTCTCTTCTATGCTGAGCGAAAGAGCTTGGGAAGTTGGAGGGGGGCGGTGTGTGCTTATGACTACTCTGTCCTCTGGTAATAGAGCTAGCAAAGTCCAAGGAAATCAAGTTCATTAGACAGAAGGCTGGAACAGGCCAGTCAGCAATCTGATGTGTGTGGTCCAAGTTTTCCCTATAGGGTGACCAACAATCGCACTTGTCCCTGGATGGAAGAAATTTCCTAGGAGTTGAAAGTTTTCTTCCTAAAAGAGAGAACCATCTGGGGAAACCATGGGCTAATCACACACACACACACACACACACACACACACACACACACACACACAC
>JANHMN010000003.1:118572551-118592374 GCA_030674055.1 Rhabdomys pumilio
CAGTGCCCCTGCAGCTGGTGACAGTGCCCCTGCAGCTGGTGACAATGCCCCTGCAGCTGGTCTCAGTGCCCCTGCAGTTAGTGACAGTGCCCCTGCAGCTAGTGACAGTGCCCCTGCAGCTGGTGACAGTGCCCCTGCAGCTGGTGACTGTGCCTCTGCAGCTGGTGACTGTGCCCCTGCAGCTGGTGACAGTGCCCCTTGCAGCTGATGACAGTGCTTCTGCAGCTGGTGATAGTGTCCCTACAGCTGGTGACAGTGCCCCTACAGCTGGTGACTGTGCTTCTGCAGCTGGTGACTGTGCCCCTGCAGTCAGGAAACAGATGGATGTTGATGCTCAGCCACTTTTTCCTTTCTCTTCAGGCTGGAGCCCCAGCTCATGGATAGTGACTCCCACATTTAGGGTGGGTCCTCCCACCTTAGCTAACCTGATCTAGGAGCTCATTGAGAAACATGGAGAGGCTTGTCTCATAGGAGTTTCTAGATGCTGTCAGATTGACAATCCATGTTCACCATCACAGGCGTCCTTGGTGGCCACACACTTTCATCCAACAGGACATTTAAGATTTGACCACAGTTGCTGGGAGGTACAGTTTACCAGGTAGGCATGGTAGTGAAACTCCTTAGAAAAGTCAGTGTTGCTTACTAACAGGTTACTGAAGAACAATGAGGGGGAAAAAAAGCAAACATAGATCGGAGGTGACTACCATCACAGAGGGGCTAGGCAGGGACACCCACTGGCTTGGTTTGGGGGGTTCTTTGAGGGTTTATTTTTCATTATAAATAGGTTATGCAATGCATAATTGCAGGAAATCTGTGGGTTATACTAGAAAAGACTGCAGTTTAGAAGCTTCCATTTCTCAGTGAAGATCCTCATGGTGCCACAAACACACATTTGTCTTCCTTCCTAGTACCCTCAACACCCACAAAACAGGCTTAGGAATCTATTTTATCACCCTGGTGTAAAGAAGAAAAAAAATTATCCTCTAATACAGTATCAATACAGTCTCCCTAAGAAGTCCCCAGCATCCCTTAATATCCGCCCCCCCACACACACACATGGGAGAATCATTTGCCCTAATTCTGAGAATCCACTCCTGTCCACCAGAGGGCACAGTTGACCTCAAACTTGGGAGGCAGAATTCCGGAGGCTGAAATTGGCAATCTGGAAAAACTCTCCATTCTAATTAGTGGTAACTGTCAACTTGACCCAGTCCAGAGCCATCTGAGAAGGGAGTCTCAACTGAGGATTTCCCAGATCAGATTAGCCTGTGTGCATGTCCGTGGGGGCATTGTCTTCTTTTTAGTTGATGTAGAAGGGTCTAGCCCACTGTGGGCAATACCATTCCCTGGGCAGACAGTCCTGGGTTGCATTAGAAAGTTAACTAAGCATGAGCTGGTGAATGGGCCAGCTGGTAGACTGCCTCTACAGGTTTGGCTTTCAGGTCTCCCTTTGAGATCCTGCCCTGGCTTCTCTCCATGATGGACCTGGCAATGTAAATCAAATACATCTTTTCCTCTGCAAAATTACTTTTGGTCATAGCAACAGAAATGAAACTAGAACACACACCTAGAAGCATTGGGTCGTCCTCTCTTAATGGTTAAAAATGAAACTAACACATCTGGTGTGAGAGGCAACAAGTTCACCCATTCTATCTCAGAACTTGGGAAGTATACGTCTTGAGACAAACAGTTCTCAACAGTTCTCAAGAGGCTCTCACGAGCTCTTCTCACAAGGTAAAGCTTCACAGAGTTGGATATTATGATCCATGCTCGCAATGCCCAAAACAGTGGGTAGGGGCACTGGACAGTACTGCATCCTATGTGCTGCTTCTGGAGCCGACTCTGCCTGCTTCTCTCATCATCCACCCCATCTCCCAGTCCCTTATTCACTTGGTACACAGCAACTTTCAGGTACCAGCTGACCTAGCATCGTCAGGTCCTAACTCTGCCTCTCATAGGCTGTGCGGCCTTAGGCAGTCATCTAAACTCTCAGCCTCAGAATCCAATCTGACTCACCAATCACCCAAGCATGTCGTAAACACTCAATGAATGCTGGTCCTGTCAGCTCGCTGGCTGCTTGGTGTCATTTTGTACTTGTTGAAGGTTAAGACTGATGCCATCTGGGCTTGGGTGCATCCTTCTTGGGGCCCGCTTCGCTGATATAGAATGAAATGGGCTATCAGCTCCCTCGGGAGTAGAAGAGCAGCTGAGCCTCTGAAGCAGGGGTGTCGGTGAAGAGGAAGTAGTTTTACCACAGACTTGTCAGAATAAGAATGAATTGTGGGCTGGGAAGATGGCTCAGTGGGCAAAGTGCTTGCCAGACAAGAGTGAGAGTTGAGTTGGAATCCTCAGAACCCACATAAAAAGCCAGATGCGATGATGAACCCTTGCAATCCCACTGCTGGGGAGACCGAGAGAGCACCTAGACAAACCAGTGAGAGACCCCGTCTCAGAAAAATAGAACTGGATTTGGTAGTGCACGCCTTTAGTTCCAGAATTTGGGAGGCAGAGGCAGGCAGATTCCTGTGAGTTCAGATTGAGGTCAGCCGATCTGCATAGTGAATTCCAGAGTTGTGTATTAAGACCTTCTCTAAATGTCTAAATAAATAAATAAACAAACAAAACAAATACACACACACACAGGCGCGCACAGAGGTGGAGAGAAGGAGGAGGAAGAAACATTAGAAAGTAAGAAATGTCCTTTCTCACTGTTTGTTTGTTTGTTTGTTTGTTTGTAACAGGGTTTTTGTGTGTGTGTGTGTGTGTGTGTGTGTGTGTGTGTGTGTGTGTGTAGCTCAAGATGGCCTGGGAAATACTCTGTAGACCAGGCTTGCCTTGAACTTAGAGATCCACCTGCCTCTACCTCTAGGTGCTCAGATTAAAGGCATGTACAACCACTCCAAGTATGCCTATCTCCTTTTTGAGGTAACGTCTTATTATGTAGCCCAGGCTAGCCTGGAACTCACCATCCTCCTGCCTCAGGATTACAGGCATGTACCACCAGACCCAGCTCTCCCAACTCTTTTCAGAGGTTTTGTGTCCTGCAGATCTCTTTGTCTTGCAGTACAAGGAGGAAAGAGGAAGCCCTTGTAAACCTAGGATGGGGAACTCTCAGAGAATGGGTGGGCTGCCAAGGGTAGTGAGGAGGGCCATACGGGCTGCGCGTTTCTCCCACAGGATGGACATCGGATGTGAGATTTTGGTGCATAGACTCCCAGTCCTTCCCAGCCGATGGTGGAGACTCTTCTAGGAAAACAGAACAAACTCCTGGGGAAACCCAAAGCAGGGCTGGCCAAAGGAGCTCCCTGTGTGGATGAAAACCCCAAGTGTCTGTCCTACCTGGTGTGGCAGCCACAAATCATGTATGGCTGCCAAGTGTGGGTACTGCAACAAAGAAGCTGGGTTTTGACTTTTCTGCCATCTCACTGGACATAAGTTTAAATAGCCATTAGTGGAGGATAAAGGAGCAAGCACTGTGCTCACCCTGGAACAGAGACCTGTTACCCTCGCTGATGCTACACTCTCCAGGGCTTGAGACCCTCTGTCTCCCTGTATAAGTGGAGCCAGCCATGCCTCAGGCTCAGCTGTGGACGTCCTAAAACCTCAGATGGACTGCTGAGGGGAAGCCCCTTTCCAGGAGCCAGGAGAAGCTGTGCACCAGGCCAGGGAAGCAGAGCTCAGTCTGTATTGGAATATCACCCCATCTTTCTACTTGAATGTATATTTTAAGTACATCACAGTGAAACAGAATAAACTGTTGCTTGTCTATTGGTTAGTAGCTGCCACGTGAGCAGGGCAGGAACAGGAGGGAAGGCACCATTGATGCGCCTCATGATTCTGAGTCATTCAACCTTTGTGCTCTTGGTCCTTGACCATTCACAGATATATGAATTGCTGCCAGCCCAAGAGTTAGGGTTGCAAAGGTGAGCGGAAGACAGCCCCTGCCATTATGGAGCCCCAGGGGTCTGGAAAAGACAGTTGTGAATGTAGTTTTGGCACCGAGGATGGCTGGGTGAGCTGAGGAGAGGCCAGCTCTTTGCACATATAAATAGAAGAAAGATGCCTAGACCCCAGGGATAGGGGTATTCAAGGCCCAGAGAAGAGCCCTTCCCAGAGAAAGGGCTCTCCTCAGAAAAAGTCAGGAAAAGTGAGAAGAAGTTTATTGAAGGATGTGGGGAATTGAATCTCTACGCACTGCAATGGGAATGTATAAAATGGAAATATGATATGAGGTACAAAGCAGGGAGTCCTCCTAGAATAACTTAAATACACACCCATAAGAAAGTAAAACACACGTGCACATAGAAACCTATGCATGAATGTTCATGGCAGTGTTATTTATAAGCTCTCAAAGGTGGGAAAGCATAAATATACACCCACAAGGGAATGAATGGGAAGATGGGATGTGAATGAGCCACATATGATTGAGATTGAGGGTACAGTCAGTGGTAGAGCATATGCTTGGTATGTTCAGGGTTCCAGTTTAATCCCTGGCAAAAAAAAAGGGATGAAGGACCTGTCCGTACTATGTGCATAAACTCTGAAAATAGAATTCTGAGTAAAAGAAACAGTCACCAAACCCACATCGGGTGTGACTTTTGTTCACAGAAAAGTGTCCAGAGCTGGGTGTGGTAGTACACACCTGTAATCCCAGTTCTCTAGAGGTAGAGGCAGGAAGATCAGGAGTTCAAGACCAGTCTTAGCTACATAACAAGTTTGAGGCTAGTTTGGGCTACCTAAGACCCTATCTCAAAAACAAATCAACAAGAAAACCAACCAAACAAACAAAAAAATGTTAAGAGATGGGACTTTTCTAGACCAATGGAGTTTTTTAGGGTTGAGGGAGGGAAGGGAGACTACAGACAAGAGCCAAAGGACCTGGGCTTCTGTTTGAGGTGAGGGAAGTATTCCATAATTGAGCAGGATGGTTATTGCTCAGCTCTGTGTGTGCTGACCACCACTGACCTGTGCATTCCAGCAAGCCGCTTCTGTGATGTAGGAATCCTATCGCATAAAGCTGGTGGGAGAACAAAGAGAAGGAAATCGGGAGCTCAGAAGAGTCTAGTCCAGATGACGGTGCATTCAGGGAAGCCTGGTGCCTTCAGAACACACAGATTCTTCCTGGCTGGCCAGGGCTGTCAGAACCAGCAGTGGGAGACAAGATGGGACTTTGAGGATCCTGGAGGACAGTTACCTGCATAAAATTTGATTTCTCTTTCATGCATGTGTCTACTCTGATGACATGTGCACTCTGGCCATAATGAAATGTCTTTCTGGATGGCCATTCAGCAAAAGGCATGGAGGGGTCACAAAGAGGGAACAGCTTCAAGGGGTTTTTATGGCAACCCTAGGCGAGCAGAAGAGCTTGGGCAGGAATGATGACCCTGGGGCTCAGGCTTTGCTATGTCCTAAGCTGGGGAGGGTCCCTCTACTTCCCTGCATAACCCTTTAGCTTACTTTAGTCACAGCCATGTGACAGTGGCCACTCAGGGGACAGACCCTTCATCCGCATCATATTGTGCAGACTGTTCCAGAAGTGATTTATTAGCTCATAGAAAGTTAAATATTCTGGAAAGACAATGAATGACTGGCTGCCTTTCTTGGGCCGATATGGCTGCATATAAGAAAAGGGACTAGTGGCTGAGGCTTGGTTGGTAGAGTACTTGCCTAGCATGCACAAAGCACTGGGTCCCATGCTCAACAACATGTATACCTATGCCATCATGAATGTCTGTAATCCCAGCACTGGGAAGGTAAAGACAAGAGAGTCAGAAATTCAAAATTATCCATAGTGAGTTTGAGGCCAGCCTGGGCTACATGAGGCCAGCCTGGTCTACATGAGACCTTGTCTGAAAAGAGAGGAAAAAGAGTCAAGGGACTTGACAGATGTCAGGCCTGTGGCAGATCTTGGTGATCTAGCAGGTGATAATGGCCCCAGTGAGTTACACAATCTGGGAGCTACACCCTGGTTCTCTAGCTCCACCCATCAATGGGTTTATTCCACCCTCTGGAGTCTGGGCTACAACTGGGCTTGACTTAGCCAGCAGACTGCAGCAGAATTATAAGCACACAAGTCAAATAATTTGGGGTCTAGGAGCCACGCAGCTTCATTTTGTGGTTTTTGGGAACCTCATGTTCACAAAGTGCCTGCTGGACACTTGAAAGCCATATAAAGGAGAGCCCCACAGAAAAGAAACATAGACTTCAGCCCAACCTCCAGCACCACACGACCTGCTAGAGCCTTCCAGCACTCTCCAGTGGAATGCAGTCTGCTGATGATGCCAGGGGAAACCCTGCAAGGGATCTCTCAGGCTAACCATTCAGACTCACAAACAAATCAGCCTCGGTCCACACAGCGAGTTACAGGACAGCCAAGAGCTGAACAGTGAGACTCAATCTAAGAGACCAAAAAAAAAAAAAAAGCTTCCCACAGCAATGCCTTTAGAATTTAATAATTGGATAGCTTTTAAATTGTGTAAATGTGACTTCCTAAATATGAATATCTTAAATATTTGAGTATGAAACGATAGGTCCATATGGTATGTAACACTTCGCTTTGTTATGTGAACTGTCTCTAAAACTAGTATGACCGTTTCTCTTCCCACTGCTGACTCAGTTGTTTCTCTGAGCCCCACTCCCCTGGGATGACCCTTTACTGACGCATTTAGAGAGGCAGCGGCTCCACCTACTATCAGAACTGCCCCTGAAGCAAATGTCGCTTCCAGTTTATTTCTCCTCCCTGAGTTCCTAGCTTTCCATCCAGACCCACACTTCCCTCACTGTTTCTCACCCAACCAAGAGTATCTGATTGGCTTCAGGGCGCACTTGGGCAGGAGGCAGGTGACATCAGAGAGAAGCAGCCAGGGTGAGGAGGCTGCATGGGATGGCAGCTGGAACACTGGTTGTCAAGAGGGAGCTTCCTGCCCAGTGATTAACTTTTCTTTAATCCTCGAATTACTGAACAGCTCAGCCTGCCTGCTGGCCCAGCAGGCTTCTCCTGAGTCATTAGATGTCTCCGTGTGGCCTGAACGTGTTTTATTCCAGGCAAGTTGGGCTGCTTGTCCACACGTCCTGGAGAAAATGCATAATGCCTGTCAACCCCGTCCAAAGCCATTTAAATATTGAATTAACAGTGCCTTACTTAAAACAAGTCAATATTGACTTAATAGCCTGGAGGGGGGAGGGGCGGAGCACAGGAGAGGTCTGGCACAGTGCCAAAGAGACAAAAAGGCTTTTCTTGCTGTTGGATCAAGATGAAGGGTCCCCTGGACACAGAGCATCCCCCTGTCTACCAAGGTAACGAGGTTATGCACTTGTGCGCTAATTGAGAAAATCATTGACCACTGACCACCTGTGAGAGCTGGGCCAGCAACCTTTGGACCGTCATAAAGGCTGGGGGGAGGGGGACATTGGAGCCAGCTGTGGCCTGCTTGGCTCCTTTCTCCTAATGTGGGTCACTTCTTGAACTAGGACAGTCTGCAGGTGTTCTCTTTGTGCTCTGACTAGGAAAACAAAAGAGCTGCTCTGGGGGTGGAGAAGCCAATGGGCGGGAAGCAGCTGGCTTTGCTGGGTTGCAGGGCCTGGCCTCCTCTGGCTGTGTTAGACTCTGTTAACTTGGGATCAGGAGGCTCTCCGCCTGCATCCCACCCTGCTTCCTCACCACTTGCTGTTAGCTGGATGACTTCTGGCAAATTGCCTAGTCTCTCTGTGCTACCACATCTGATCCTGTCAGAGCCACTGGGAGGATAGGAAGGATGAATGGGGATATGTGGTAGGAAGAATGATGGCTTCCAAGACACCTGTGTCCTAATTCCTGGCAATTGTAGCTGTTGTCTTAGATGACAAATTGCTTGCTCTCTCCTCCTCCCCCTCTCTCATTTTCCCTCTCTCTCCCTTCCCCCACACCCTCATCCAGGCGCCAAAGGGCAACCTCTGACGTTTTGTACCTCAGGCACCTTCTCTTATTTGTCTGAGACAGTTTCACTGAACTTGGAATTCACCCAGTGGCCTAGATTGGCTGGCCAGTAAGCATCAGAGATCTGCCCAACTCCACAGTGCCATTACAAGTACACAACGCCATGTCCAGCTTTTTTATGTGGCTTCTGGAAAGTGAGTGCAGGTTCTTGTGTCTTCCCAGTCTTCTCCCAAGCCCCACACCGGGACCTTTTAAAAAAAATATTTGCTCATTATTTATTTGGATACATGTGTATGTCTATGTATGAGGCAATAGGAGTGTCAGATTCCAGGGAGCTGGAGAAACAAGCATATGTGAGCTGCCTGATGTGGGTGCTGGGAATCGAACTGGGGTCCCCCTCCAAAGCAGTATGCTCCTAACCACTGAGCCACCTTATCTGGCCCTCACACAGGGGAGCTTTACAAGAGGAAGGTAGGAGGTCTGAGAGACAGAAGGTAATAAGATAAAGACAGAGATGCAGTGACATGGCCCCAAGCCAGGGAATGTGAGCCACCTCTGAGAGTTTTAAGAAGCAAGGAATGGGTTATAGATTCCTATCTAGGGGCCCAGAAGGAACCAGCCCAGAGGTCTTGACTTTGACACAGTGAGACTGATTTTGGACTTTTAACCTCCAAAGTTACATGTACAGTTTTGTTTTTGTTTTTAATTTGATGGACCATTGGACATTGTGTGTGTGTGTGTGTGTGTGTGTGTGTGTGTGTGTGTGTGTGTAGAAGTCAGACTTGAAGGAGTGGGTTCTCTCCTACTATCAGGATCCCAGGGATCTGACTGACTCAGGTCTTCAGGCTTTGTGGCAAGTCCCTTTCTGAAGCTAAGCCATGTGGACAACCCAAGGGTGTTGTTTCTAAGCTTCCGAGTCTGTGGACATTTGTCGCAGCAGCCACAGGTAACTAACAGGCTGCTGTGTACAGTTATGAAAGTGGGCAAAGCATATATTGTGTAGCTGCAGCAGGTGACAGACAGAGGCCAAAGGTGTCCACAAGTCATCGAAATGTCGGCCTGTGTTTGCTGCCTAAGCGTGCCACTAAATTGGAGTCTGGGCTCTGGGGGGAAGGGCTCTGAGTGCTTCTAAGAGACTGACAGAAACAAGCTGTGCTGTTTGTGGGCTTCAGTAACATGACAGGGTATAAAAAGCACCTGCCCACACCCCACTCCCCAACACAGCATACATAGCCTGTAGACATTACCTGGTGAGTTCTGGCACCTTGAAGGCTACATCTCAAGGTGACTAGCAGACCTCATTGTTGGTCACTGCCCTGATGACTGCAGAGCAAAGCTTTCTTGCAAGCAGCCAGAGTCACCAAGAGACATGAGCCAAACTCATGAGTTCTAAACTCCCCACAAGAACTAATGGAAGATGCCATTGCAGAGTAACCAGGACCCTGGCCATTGGTCTAACATGTGTAGGTGCCTACCCATTGGTGAGGCTTTGGCACCCTCAGGCCTCCACGGGGCCTGCTGGTGGACATTTCTTTCCAGGGCAGAAGACAACTGTTTCTTAGCAGATCAGCTTCCCTGGGGTCATTGCACAGGTGTGACCACGCCTCTGTTAAAGCATGGCTTAGTCATGTGTGAGTCTCTGGGAGGGATGCTTTCAGTTCTGAAGACTCTTCTGTCACATCCCATGCGTCTGCCTAAAGAGCCGTGAGGCGCTGCCGGCCATCAGGTTGCTTGTTCTGGCCCTGTCTTCTCCCTGCTTGCTGCTCTCTGGGTGGAACTTGCTCACTGCTGGCTTGTGCACTGCAGCTCTGTGAACGAGGGTCGTGCCTGCTGGCCTGCAGAGCATCTGCACTCAGAACGCTTGCACAGTGCCCAGCCACGCACAAAGGTCGCCTAATTAATTAGCTGACTCCCCCAGCGTAATGACTGAGGACGGAGGCTGGAGGTCTGGGATCTGAAGGCCACATGCAGCCTATCTCTCAGTCCACAGCTCACTGAGCTGGAAAATCTCCCAAACCAGCCAAGTGGAAGGGGCACAGAAGGAGATAAAGGGATTTTTCCATTGTGGTGGCCTGAGGGGGTCGGTGAAAAGCTCTGGAAGAGTGCACGTGATGCTCCCACGAAAGGGCAGCCTCTCTCTTCCCTGAGGGTCCCAAGGGTCTCCTTTGGTATCTTCCTCTGTCCCCTCTGGGTCTTGTGGCGTTAGCCCAGACTGCATCTCCTGTGCTGGCTCCACCCTGCCTCTTGTCCCAGTGCTTGGGTAAAGGTCCAAAATGGAGCTTAGCACTTCTGTAAAACTTCCTTTGATACTTTCCTCATAAAGGAATGTTCTGAATCATTCTAGAATGTTAGAAGTTGTAATACCAAAGGTAGGGAGGTTGGGGCCAGAGGAGGCGGAGAAAAAGACAGAGAGCCTCTTTGAGTACATACAATTCAGGCTTCTACGACCTCAAGTGTCTTGGTATCTGAGCCACCCTCAGCCTTCAGAGGGGAAGCCTGAATACAGATGATGGGGATCACTGAGTGAGATATAAGTGACTGGAAGACCAAAGGCTTCCACAGGACAGGCCCAATGCTCACACATTTGCAGATGATACCATCCAAACACCATGATTGTTTCTAAACACTTACTAACTACAAACACCCCACTGGTCATGTATAATAAATGCCTGGGTCCTGATACCAGTCCCTAGAGGAGCATCCAAGTGCATGCTATAGATCGGTAGACAAACTGCTTGCTTGCCCGGTCCAGGGTAGAACTCTAAAAATGTTTGGTATTCTTCAGCGCCTGATTCCACAGTCTAAGTGTTTCTAAGAAAAGAAAGGCAGTACTAGTCGCTGATATTACTGTATGGTCACCCACAACAGGGAGGAAGCTGTGCAAAAACCAGAGGCAGGGTTGATTTGAGAACTATGGAGAAAGCTCTGTCTAGCCTGTCCCAGCCAGAAGAGTTGTCACTGCCCTGTGAGCTCTGAGGCCCAGGAATACTTATAGAGTGATTTCAGATACTTCTTATTTGCAAACTGGTATTGGAACTTACGCTGAGTGTGTGGTGTATTACGGACTGTCTCTTGGATTGTTTCCTTTATTGGCCCCAGGACTTCTCAGGGAAGACAGCAGGCCTCTCAGAGCCTGCTGTGTGTTCTGACACAGGTGTCAGTCCACAGACCAACGAACTTTAGCACTCACTTAGCTATGGCTTCATGACTTATCCCCAATCCATAAATTGGGCAATTTATGATTCTTCAGACAATATTGCACGGTACAGGGCTTTCCAGAGTTCATGATGTTGAACATCAGAGCAGGAATTCAGCCACACGGAGAAGATCGTCTAGAGCAGTGGTTCTCAAACTTCCTAATGCTATGACCCTTTAATACAGTTCCTCATTTTGTGGTGGACCGTCGGACATAAAATTATTTTCATTGCTACTTCATAACTTTAATTTTGCTAGTTGTGAATTGTAGTATAAATATGTGTCTTTCATGATGGTCTTAGGCGACCTAAAGGGTTTGAAACCCACAGACTGAGAACCTCTGATCTTGGGCAACAGTTTTCAGGCTTGCAGCAGCAGCATTGAAATCAGCTGAGGGCTTGTTACAACACAGACTCCTGGCCTTTCAACCCCAGTAACCCTGCTTGGTGGATCTGGGCTTCCTGGGAGACTGTGTTCAGCAAAGCTGCAGGTGATATCATGGCTGCTGGTCCCTGGGCTATGCCTTGAGAACCTAGTGTAAAGCAGATAGAATATGTGGGAAATTCTGAGTGCAGAGTTGCTCCCTGGGATGGCACGCTGGGTTGGGGGAAGCTTGACGATGTATTTTCTTGTCTATTCAAGGAATTTCTCACTATAACGCCCCCCTCCACGGCTGTTTGTTATAAAAGACCAGACTCCAAGTCAGCATAGTTATATAAGCTTTGGAGTGCAGTGGCTCAAGAGGAGGTGCTTGGTTGGGAGTGTGGCTCAGTGGTAGATGACTTAACCTAGCATGATTAAGGTCCTAGGTGCAAACCCCAGCACTGGAAGAAAAAAAAATAGGGAGAAGGTACTAAAATCCTTCTTCTGGTTGGGCATCCAGCCCAGTGCCAGGAACATGGCAGGCATCTTGCTGTGTACATAGCCCGAAGAGTCTTGGATTGATAAATCTTATGAAATCTGATCTATCTGGTGCATGGACAAAGACATCATAGTATTTTTCTTTTTCTCTGAACACTATTGTACCTTCAGCATTGAGATGTGCTCACCCAGAGACACAAGGAGAGAAAGGAAGGCTCTGGAAGACAACATTCCACAGGGAAACATGGAAGAAAACAAAGGAAGCAACCCAGAACTCCTTTGGTGCTAATGGACCAGTTGTAAATAAAATAGAAGCCAATTCTGAGGCTGTGGATACAGCCTGGTGGTGGGAGACACCGCATTTTGCTGGGCAGCTGACTTTTCATGGCTTGAAGTCACCCCGGGATTCAAGGCACAATGCGTGGGGTTACTGATAGCCTCACGACCATCTTTGATCTGTTCTCACACAGAAAAGCTTGGTACCTTCTACATCTGATCTAACCTTGATGATTCGTTGTTGATTTTGAAAGGATGCTTATAGCTTTGCTTTGAAATTATTTGGCTGTAACGTTTAGTGTATCATTGGTGACACTTTCTTAGTAACTCAATAGATTTGGAAACTTTTGAGAAGTGAATGAAATCTGTTTTATTCTTTTAAATATCTCAAAACTCTACCTCAGTTTAATGACTGTAGGACTTGACAAAATGTTATATGTGGAGGATTAAATTTTTATTAATTCTAATTTAGCATTTTCCCACTTTAGAGTTAACAAACTTGTTTTTCTAGAGTTAATTTTCAAAATCTCTGTTGGTTTGGTTTCCATTGTTGTGAAGAGACACAAGGACCAATTCTTATAAAGAAAAATAATGCCGGGCAGTGGTGGCACACGCCTTTAATCCCAGCACTTGGGAGGCAGAGGCAGGTGGATTTCTGAGTTCGAGGCCAGCCTGGCCTACTGAGGGATTTCCAGGACAGCCAGGGCAAAAAAGGGAAACCCTGGCCCCAACCCCCCCACCAAAAAAAAAAAAAAGAAAAGAAAAATATTTAATTGTGGCTGGCTTACAGTTTCAGAGATTTAGTCCATTATGACCATGGCAGGAAACATGGCAGTGTGCAGGCAGACATGGTGCTAGAGCAGCCGAGTTCTACATCTTGATCAGCCAGGAAGAGACTGTCTCACACTGGGCAGAACCTGAGCACAGGAGACCCCAAAACTGTCAAAACCTGTCAAAACCAGTGATGCATTTCCTCCAACAAGGCCACACCCACTCTAACAAGGCCACACCTCCTATGGGCCAAGCATTCAAACACATGAATCTATGGGGGTCAAACCTATTCAAACCACCACATTCCACTCCCCAGCTCCCACAGGCTTGTAGCCATAACATAATGCAAGATGTATTTAGTCCAACTTCAAATTCCCCACAGTCTATCAGTCTCAACCGTGTATAAAAGTTCAAAATTCAAATCTTCTGAGATTCAAGAGATCTCCTTTTTTTTCCATTAATTTATTTATTCCCTTTACATCCCGATTTCAGTCCCCCTCCATCCCATCCCCCTTCCATGGCCCTTCCCACGATCCCTCTTCCCCTTCATCTCTGAAAAGGGAGAGGTCCCTTCTGGGGAACCAACACACCCTGGCACATCAAGTCACAGCAGGACTGGGTGCACGTTCTCCCTCTGAGGCCAGACAAGACAACCCAGTTAGGGGAGCGGAATCTGCAGGCAGGTAACAGTATCAGGATAAGCTCACACTGCAGTTGTTGGAGGACCTACATGAAGATACAAGCTACACATCTGCTTCATATGTGTGGGGATCATGCAATCTCCTAACTGTAATCTCCTCTACAATCAAAATAAAAAAGCAGATCACATGCTCCCAATATGTCATGGCACAAGATATACATTACCATGACAAAACAACATAGGGTAGGGAGCACAGTGAGGAGACACTGGACCAAAGACTGAAAACCAGCTGGGCAAACTCCAGCCTCTGCATCTCCATGTCTGATGTCAAAGCACTCTTGTTGACTGCAGCATACTTTTTTCTCTTGGGCTGGTTCCACTCTCTCTAAGCAGCTTTCCTTGGCAGATATCCTACTGCTCTGGCATCTCTAACATCTTGGGGTCTCCAAGGCAGTCCAGGATATGCCTTCATAGCTTCACATAATGTCCTCTCTGGGCCTCCGTGTGGTGACACCCCTGCCACATGCCTGGCCTCAACAACTTTCTTTAGTTGCTGAGGGAGATTCCATAACCACTTCTTTTATTCTTGACTCTAAAGTCAGAGCCATGTGGCTGCAGCTGTCAGGTTCTGCTGCTTGTTAGAGCTAAAACATGCCCCCCTTGTTCAAACGCATCTTCACCAGCTTTCTATTCTTGATGATTTCCGTCACTGCCTAAGTTTGGCTGTCCTGGAACTTGCTCTATAGACTGACCTTGAACTCAGAGATCTACATGCTTCTGTCACCTGAGTGCTGGGATTAGATCCACCACGCCTGGATCTAACCTTTTCTTTAATTCATGTTCATTACAGATCTTTATAAGCATGGCCCCTGTGCCTCAAGATCTGGATTAAATGCAAGTGTTGATCCAGATGAAAAAGCATGTGTCTTCCAGCTCCAAGATTGGCATATAATCTTCCTGCCTCAAGATCCAGATCACAGGTGCGCCCTCCATTTCTGATCTGTAGTTCATTCCAGATATAGTCAAGTTGACTACCAAGAATAGCCATCACAGTCTCCTAGGATTGATCCTTGGCTTCTGCATTCCTGCCTTAGGGTTATTTCTATTTTCGTGATAAGATGCCCTGTCAAAAGCAGCTTAGGGGAGGGAGTATACTTTACCTTCTAGTTCTAGGTCCATCTCTGTGGTAAAAGTCAAAGTGGCAAGAACTGAAGCAGCCAGTCACATCTGCAGTCAGGAACAGAGAGGGTGGGGAGGCCTGCATGCTGTGCACAGATGGTTCTCTCCACTCTTACCTAATTTAGGAACCACTACCTAGGGAATGCTCCCCACAATGGGAAGATCTTTTCACCTTAAGGAACACAATCACAATAACCTCCTACAGACATAATCCCCCATTAACTTTCTCCCCAGATGACTCTAGAATGTTTCCAGTTAACAACTAAAACCAGCCATCACAGCACCTAAAGGTTAAAACATTCCTGCCGTGGGCTCACTTTCAATAATCCTGAGCACAATCATGACCTTCTGTAGGAGGGCTTGCTTGGACCACACCCTTCGCTCTCCTCAGCATCCATAATCCTTTCTACTCAGCTTGACTTTTTCACCTTCAAAGTGACATATAATTTATTCAATTTACCAGCCCCTCCCACCTCACCCTATGTGGGATAAGGGACAGAGGACTCCAGGTCTTGCGTTTTCACTATACCAAGTACTTAGGAACCTTCCTGTCACTCCATAAGCATGCTGAGTACTCACGCTTAATGAAATGCATCTGATGACTTAGGAAAAAAAGTGGTGGATCTTTCCTTATGTTCCTGGAACATGTCATGGAGCCTGAAGTCAAAGGGGGGATTGGATACCTGAGAGCCTGTGAGCTTGACTGTCACCTTAACTGTTGAGTCACCATGAAGCATTATCACCTCTTTACCAATGGGACCTCGTGCAGGGATGCCAGAATGGTTGACAAGAATCCACTGTCAACAACTGCCTCACAACAAAGCTGCAGCTTTATGCCTGTCACTGGATGTTGGCTATCTATGGTCAGAGCTGGAGTGGGGAGCATGGAGAGACAGACTAAAATTCTCATGGGAGGACCAGGTAGAAGAGTTCAAAGTCACACTCTCCAAACTCAGGCTCTTCGTCCGTTATTCCGACTTTTCACTTGCCTATAAATTGCTAAGAATTTAGATGGCCTGTCATTTATTCCCTAAGAGGTTGATAGATTTACTAGTCCTTGTCACTCACAAAGATTTTCATTTATAAGACAGTGAATTGTTCTCTAGCAGGGACCTGCCAAAACTTAAACTGCCAGTAAGGTGGAATTTCCTTCATTCAACTTCTCTTAACGAAACCTGGTGCCTCTGTGACCCAGAGTTGGCCCTGATGGCCAGACGGCAAGTACTGAGGAAAATCAGGCTTCTGTGCAGAGTACACTGGGGTCATAGCTGAGGAGCCCAGTGTACAAAGAATCAAGTACAATTTAAAAGCCATATTTTGGGGATGGCTAGAGAGCAAATGCCTGAGTGAGGGAAGAGGCAGGACCATGACATCATCCTCCACCTTTAACTGACTCTCTTCTGAGCAACTGGCCTCACTCTTCCCTTGCTACCCAGGCAGAGGACTCACCCAGCAGCTCTAACACCTCTGTTGCCATCTGTCCCCTTGCAGACAGGATAGCTAAGAACTTGGGGGAGATCTGTGACTTGAGAGCTTTGTCAACTAGTACCCCCATATAGCTCATGAGTCTGCAGTGAGGAGGAGTCTTCATCGCCTGTGCTCACAGACACTTGAACTCTTGAAGAACAGATCAAAGCTAGGGCAGACCTTTATTGGTGACCTTCTAAGGAGGGAAGGTAGGCACCCTTCCTTAACTTGTGGTGACAGCTCCTGAGGTGAGAGGTTAGGGGGATGCAGGCGTCCTGGGATGGGATTGGGAGATGGATTCGAATTCAAAGGGCCCCAGTAGCTTTGCTGTGAGATTAAAATCACATCAGTGATCATCCAGCAGGATCTGCCTGGGCTAGGGGGCAGGTTCATTTTCCCCAGGGCTGTCTACATACCCATAAGGCTATGCTCTGGGTAAAGGGCCCTGAGTCTTGCAAAAGGAATTAAATCTTTGGATCTGAAATCTATCATTCCTGGTGAAAGCTGGAGGGGCTTCTTAGTCATACCTGTAAGGGGCGAGGTATATCTGTCAATACTGGGATTATCTTCAGCCTGTGGTTTTTCCCTTTGAGAATCAACCATTTCTACTGAAGATCCATCAGGTGTTGCTGAGTTTAACCAGTAGAGAGAATACTTAAAGTTAAAGACACGGACAAACTCTTATCAAGTATTTCCATCAAATAATGCTGATAAGCACTGAACAGTATATCAAAGGAAGATTGTTTAAATAGCTATGGATGACTTAGTTCTCTGGAGGTGCAGGCAATTATACATTTTAAAGTATAGTTTGTGTACCTTTATATAGTCAAGTCTTAATTATAACAGAATGTCCAAAAGTAGCTAATGTATTAAAAAACAACAAAAACTGTGGGGAGCCAACAGAAGGGGCTGTCATCCTTGCAGCCATCTTGAACCATATACCCTGACCAGAGACTTGATTACAATAGCCTACAACAGCTGAGCACACTCTGATAACATCTTGCTTTAGATACCCAGGATCTTCCCTTGGGTGTGTGAGACTTAAAGGTGTGATTTGGAGCTGAGACTTAAGGGCGTGACTTAGAGATCAGACTTAGAGATGAGACCTAAGGGCGTGAGTTAGAGGCGTGGCTTAGAAGTGAGACATATAAAAGGCAAGAGGCAGACAGAAGAAATTACCAGACAACAGATTACTTGAGACAGTACAACTTGGAACAGAGAATTAGGTATTAGGCACTTGGCACTTGGAGGAAGAACTTGGAATTAGACAAGTACAACTTGGAGTTAGTTATTAAAGCATTTAGACAGTAGGCACTTGGAACTTGGAGGTACTAGGGACTAGGAACTAGAGACTAGGAACTCAAGACTTGGGACTCGGACTAGGAAGAGAGACTGAAGAATAAATGGGATTGAATCACACACTGTCTGGTCTCCATTCCTCATCTTCATCCTCACTCTCTCTTTTGCTGAACCCTGACCGGTGGACTGGAGCAGCCTGGGGCAGTGCAGGCTCTAACAATTTAGCCCCCAAGGCTTTTGGCAGTTCAGGTCCAACATTGACACAGCGGTCCTCGACATTTTGGCCCCCAAACATGGGGCAGAACAGTTCTCAACAAAAAACTAACCCAAAAATATTTATTTCTACTCAGTCTTGAGCAGTGGTTCCCAATCTGTGGATTGCAACTCCTTGTAAATGGCCCTTTCACAAGAGTCATCTAAGACCATGGGAAAACACAGATATTTATATTACAGTTCATAACTATCAAAACTATAGTCATGAAGTGGCAATGAAAATAATTTTATGCCTGAGGTCACCATACCATAAAGGACCACAGCATTAGGAAAGTTGAGAACCACTCATTGACTGCTGTGGTGTCTGAGAAGCCACTGTTAACCTTTTAGATTTCTGGTGAGGCTCCAGGCTGCTCATCCATAGTGAAAAAAGCAGAAAGGGAAGTAGGCACCTGCAGGAAAGACAGGGGTGGAGGGGATGGAGTGGAGGTGGGAAGGGGTGGGGGTGGGGTGAAAACCAGGAACTGACACAGCTTCATAACCATGCATTCTTGCAGCAAGGAAGCCATTTCCTCAAGAGCAAAATGAATCCACTCAGAGGGCTGATGCCTCGGGAGTGCAAATTGCATTGGGAACCAAGCCTCAACATGATCTTAGTGACCCCACCTACACTCAAGCCAATAAAGCTGTGTGGGCAGAATAGGCCTGCACTATTGCCGAGACCTAGTGGTAATCCAGTTCAAACTCAAGCACCCACCCCACACACCAGGGCGTTATTGTGAGAGCCGGCCAGTGGGAAGAGAAGACTTGCAGTAACGAGTCCCCTGCCCACTCAACCACATGGCGTTGTAGTGGAGATTGTCCAGGAAACCTGAACTACTGAATTGCAGATGTTGTCCCTCATCTCCTTCCTAGATAGGGCGGTGTCAGAGCAGGGGTAATGGAAACTTGGGACTTTTCACTGCTGATAGTAGTAACAAGATGACCACTAGGCCTTAATGACACTGGAGGCCACTTGGGATGCGAAATGAGCACCCCTGCCCTTCAGAGTCAGTGTGGTATTAGCTAGAACCTGGTGAGCAGATCTGTATCTGCTCAGAAATAATGAGGGGTTCCCCCACACCTCCTACCTGTGGCCCACAGCAGTGGAGGTCACACAGAGAACTCTGAAGTTCATTACTCCCTAGCACTGCACAGGGCCTTTAGCTCCCTGACAGAGTGATTTTTCAGAATATTACAGAAGCTCTGGAATATGGAGGTAAATAATATCCAGAGCTTCATAACAGAATATGTACCCAAATGTCTAAGTTTCAACGAATCAGAATTTTACTCATGGTTTCAAGATTGAAGATTTTTACTTGAATTAAAAAAAAAGAAAGAAGGAAAGAAAGAAAGAAAGAAAGAAAGAAAGAAAGAAAGAGAGAAAGAATTCAACAGACCTCACCATGAAATGACACAGATTGGAATGACTTGACAGAGACTTTAGAGTAGCTATTGTATATGGCAATAAATCAACTGCAAAAGTGCTATGAGCAAGCAGATAAGCAAGCAAGTAAGCAATACCAAATTTCATGCCAGGGCTGCAGAGATGGCTTAGTAAGTAATAGTACTGGCTATGTAAGCTGGAGGATCTGAGTTCAGGTCCCAGTACCCACTGAAAAGCCAGGAGTGGCTTCACAGGTGTTTGTAACCCCAGCATTGTGGGGAAAGGAGACAGGAAGATTGCTGGGGCTTGCTGACTACCAGTCTAGTTCAAGCCTCAGTGAAAGACTGTCTCAAAGAATAAGACAGAATGAGGGAACAAGACGTCTGGCTTCATTGGTTAGCTTCTTCATGATACAGACATACACACTCTCCCACAGGCACACGTATACCGCCCAAATACGCATGCACATGTGAAATTATCAGTGCAGAAATAGAAATTTTATTAACAAATAGAATATTCAAAGGAGAACCAAATGGAAATTTTAGAGCTGAAAAGCCACAATGGGGTGGAATGACCTTTCA
>JANHMN010000003.1:118619589-118665222 GCA_030674055.1 Rhabdomys pumilio
GACCAGGCTGGCCTCGAACTCAGAAATCCACCTGCCTCTGCCTCCCAAGTGCTGGGATTAAAGGCTTGTGCCACCACTGCCCGGCCTGATTAATTTTATTTTGAAAAATATAAAGAGTGCTTGTTAGGAGTCTAGTGCCTAGGAATCTGTGTTTAAGCATTTGTTATTTTTCTGCTGTCTTTTATTTTTTTTTATTTTTATTTATTTATTTATTTATTTATTTATTTATTTATTTATTTATTTTTGAGACAGGGTCTCTTCATGTATCCCTGGCTGTCCTAGAACTCTCCCTGTGCTAGGATTGAAGGTGCACCACTACATCTGGCCTTCCAGCTGTCTTAGTTGGGAAGCTCACTTCTCTTGTCAGTGTTGACTTCTGAGAAATGGAGATACTGATGCCTACTCATAGGATTACTTTGAAGATTGATTATGCTTAGAAGAGAACCTGCTACTGAGTCTAGAATACAGCAGTGGTCAGTAAATGTTAGCTATTGTGTGAATTTTAAAATGCTCTAAGGGATTGGAGAGACGGCTTAAGAGGTTTAAGTGCATACTGTTCTTGCAGAGGACCCAAATTAGAATCCTAGCTCTCATAACCTCTTCTGTCAGGCAGCTCAGGGTATCTGGCACTCTCTGCTGAACTTAGCACCTATACTTGGCATGTGCACACCCTAATACACACACACACACACACACACACACACACACACACACACACATGCACGCACACAAGAACACACATACACCCCTAATTAAAAATAAAGTAGATTAGCCAGGCATGGTTGCATATTACTTTAATTCCAGCACTGGGGAAGCAGAAGCATGAGGATATCATGAGATCAGCTGAGTCTACATAGTGAGTTTTAGGCCAGCCAGGGTTATATAGTGTGACCTTGTCTTAAAACAAACAAACAGAAAATAAATCTTTAAAAAAAAATTTAAATCCATGAAATGAAAAGTGGATCATCTTTATTTATGAGGAAATTAAACTTTGAATAGTCAAGTTTTAGTTCACTCGGTTTTATTTTAGGGGGAAATCAAGTGAGCAGAATGGCTCTTTGTCTTCACCAGTTTGAAATTGGATTTAATGTACATTTGTGGCACGATTCAGCCCTAAAGTGTGCAGATATTGGTATGAGCTCCTATTAACTGGCCTCGCCTGCAGTGGAAACTTTGCTGCTTGTGGAATAGACTGCAGTGTATCTTGACGTTCACTGAGCAACTTCTTCTTTCTAGGAGCTTACTGTTAATGTTTTCATTTTGCAGTGTAATGTTCAAGCCCAGAAATGCCTTATGTGGATCGACAGAATCGCATCTGTGGTTTTCTAGACATTGAAGAAAATGAGAACAGTGGGAAATTTCTTCGACGGTATTTCATCCTGGATACCAGAGAAGATAGCTTTGTATGGTACATGGATAATCCACAGGTTTGTAAAAACTGAAGCTTACCTTATAACAGCGTAGAGAAGTTACAGTTATCACAGTCTTTGATATAGATGCTAAATTTGTCTTCTTGACAGTATAGTACATATTTAGGTTTATTTCCGTTGCTGTCTGTGACCTGTACTCTTATTTGAACTTCAGTTGGTAAAATTAGCTTATTTGATTAAAATGTATCCCTGAATATGTATCCCTCTTGTGAGGCAAGTACTGTTTCTAATAGAAAGTGTTTTGACTAATCACAGGTTTAGATGCTCTGCCTAGGACTGTGAGTGTTACCATTGGAAGAATTACTGAAACATTGATACTCTTGGGCAGATGTAGTTCTTTGATCATGTGCTGTCCACTGAGTGTCAGTTGTTGTGATGAATCTGTGATGGAAACAGACTTTCAATTTTGTTTCCTCGAAAGTCTCTGGGATAGATGTAAGAAGCTGAAAAGTATAATCCTACTTTTGAGAGCTGAGAGACAGCTCAGTAAGTAAAGGCATTGGGGCCAAGTCTGAGAACCTGAGCTGACTCCTGGAATCCATATTGTAAAAGGAAAGAACACATTTCCAAAACTTGTTCTCTGACCTCTATACATGAGCCATGATGCACAGGCCCTCCCTCCCACTCTGCTGCCCCAATAAGCATAATAGAAGTAAATAATAAACAAACAGAAATGAAATCCGAGTTTTACGGTCAGTGAGAGACCTGAAGTTAAAATAATCTGTTGAATAGTTGAAAAGTTCTGTTGATGGAACTTGTTGTTTCAAATAAAAACTATTCTAAAACTAAAAATGGAGGTATGTGCCACAGTGAAGTGTGTGGAAAATGACGGCTGAGGCTGACCAGCTTCCTGCCTGGTATGCTGGTCGTCAGCCCAGAAGAGAAGAGGAGCTTTAGAAAGGTCATACTGTGCTTCACGTAGCCAGAGACAGATAATACAACTAATCTCCATTCTTTATTACCTGTATGTGTTTTGATATGGTAATGTGTAAATATTCACTTATCCATAAGACTGAGGGTTGCAAAGGATCTTAGTATTAATTTAGTCTCTTCTTTTATAAAGAAAAGCATCTTTAGTTTAGATATAACTTGAATGACATAATGCTAAATATGTTTAGATCCTATTTGAAATTGTCAATTATTACTTGTATATGAGCTAAAATCCAGTTCTTTGGATCTTCTCAGCAGTCTTGATTTAACCCTATGACTGACTCTATCATGTAGGTTTAGCCCTTTATTTACAGACAGTCTTTGAAATTTGAGGAGATGGGGTATATTTTAATCCAGTTTATAGTAACTGTGTACTCACTTTGTATGATGAGACAAATAAAACTAGCTGGCAGTGGCATGCTCTGGCAGTGTCCATGTAGACTTTACTGACAACTTTGTTTTGTTCCCTTATCCCTGAGTCCGAGGACCTTCGTTAGGAGGCAGCTACCTGGCTGAGCAGCTGCATGGTTATTATCTTCATTTACTTGGTCTGAGTCAGTGGCAGAAATAACAGGGCAGCAGAAATCAAAAGTCCATGTTGACTCCTTTTCCTCAACGTATGAATCAGATTGTTGTCTTTTATGGTCTTGGGCATTTAGCTGGGACATGATTCATAGGTAAAACTGAATCTGCTAGATCTCAGCTGCTGGTTCCTGCATATGTTGTCAGTGTGATTCCCCGTTGACCTCTCTTTGCAGAGGATCTTATATATGGTTCTCCAGAATTTTCCCTAAAACCCTTTTATTTATTTATTTATTTATTTATTTATTTATTATTATTCTTGTTCAGATTCTTATTCCAGTCTTCCCTTTTACCAAAACTTCTCACTTAACAGGTATAAACAGATAGGAAAAAAAAAATGAAGTATATTTGTTACCCTGTAAGAAACATGGACTTGGAATTCAGAAAAAATCATAATTATAAAAAGCAGAGGGAGCTGACATTATAATAGAGATGGTAATATTTAAAATTGACCTAAGATTGGATCTGACTTTGGCCCAGAAGTAGAGGAGTAATGATTCCAGAATTTAGAGTAGGAGGGCAAAGGAGTCAGTGTAGGAACCTGCAGTGTGTTTGGATTGATAGTCCATCTTGGCAAGGAGGTATCTTTTAAGCTTTGCACTCAGCTAGGTCTTTTCATGTACACTTTTTGTGCATAAAGGGATGTGTGTGTGTGAGGCAGGTGCTGGTGATTGTCCTAGCTGTACCAAGATCAGGCTGTCCTAATGATACTTCTATAGTCCAAGGCTGGTCTTGAACTCTTGATCTTCCTGCTTCTATCTCCTTTGTGCTGGAATTACAGGTATGCACACCATACTCAGCTCATGTGTACTCTTCAAAAGGCCTTTGTCCTTTTTGTAATTAGTACATTGAGTTTTCTGAACATTTACATAATTTAAAGTCTTTTTTCAGCTTGTGAACTTACACACTTATCTCTGTCAGGCAGTGTACTAGCCATTAATACCAGATTTATTTCACCTTTTACAAATAAAAACCAAGACACACCTCTTCCTGAAATCTCACTGAGACCATTAGATTAAGCTATATGAAATTGCCAGTTTAAAGCCATTTTGAATTACTGAAAATAACAATTCCAGATGATTCCATCTCACTGCATCTGTCCTAGTGCATAAGGGCTTTGGTAAAGCAGCAGCTTTGTTTTGTTTGTTTGTTTTCAGCTTTTCTTAGGGAGTTACTTTCTCCTTTTACTGCTTTCTTTGCCACTAACCATCAGTTTAAAATCCACTGTAGTCTATTATAAGGACTCATTTTGTGGCTAAGTTTTGCTGAGGAAGTTGGTAATGATACAGAATTAATAAAATATATATACTAGAAAATGAATTTGAAGAGACTTAGAAAATTTGGTGTTTGGTAAAAATGAGCGGAGGAACTTACAGCATATTTTCTTTTTTTTTTATTGAATGTTGTATTGACTTATTTTTGCTCATTGTCAAGTAACACAGTTTGAAGCTTAGTTTCTTTTTGAGAGTTTTCTGATTGAGAGCAGTCATAACTGGGAATTTGAGTATGTTTTGTCTTTTAACTACTTATATTTCCTCCTGCTGTGAGCCTGTGTAATCTAGATTCCATTGCATCGTGCTTTGGTTTCTCATTTTTCTTCTTCATACAAGACTTAGAGGTCTATTCAAATCAGTAAAATAATGGACTGATAGAAGACTTAAAAGAAAATGTTATTCTGAAGGGATTGTCATATTTATATTATATAATGTTACATTTATTATTATACATGCATATTATATTATAATATGTTATCACTTTATATGTGTAAATACACATAAATATGTCATACTTATATATATGCTATATAATATAATGTTATTTATAATATATAAATGTTACATTGAAGGAGATCTGTGTTTGAAAACTCACTTTGGTTATAGTTGAATATTGCCAAGGACATTTATTTTATTTACTTATTTTTTTTTTTTTGGTTTTTGAGACAGGGTTTCTCTGTGTAGCCCTGGCTGTCCTGGAATTCACTCAGTAGACCAGGCTAGCCTCGAACTCAGAAATCCGCCTGCCTCTGCCTCCCAAGTGCTGGGATTAAAGGCGTGCGCCACCACCGCCTGGCTTTTAATATATTCTTTTTTTTTTTTTTTTTTTTTTGCCAAGGACATTTATGTATTTCATTTCCTTATCTAATTTTTTCTAACCCTAATCCTTCTCTATTTTTAATAAACAAAATAATTTTAGCATAAAATGTATATGATTGTAGCCTCCAAGCTTTAAAGATTTATAATTTTACTATCTATATATTCATTCCTTGTGATCTCTACTTGGCATTCTGTACACAGTATATAGTTTAAAGCATATCATAGTGTAGTTTAACTATAGATAGAAGTTCAAAAGCTTTGAAAACTTGTTCCTGCCAAAGATTCCCATTTCATGTTTGTCTTAACTGTGAAATATTTAGTCTTCCAGGAACTTACCTAGTCGTTCATTAGAATAAACCTGTAGGCTTGTTTCTTAATGTACATTATTGTAAGTCAGTTTAAAAGATGGATTCTGCCTGAACTGTGACAGGGAGTTAACAGTTGAGTGTTTTTGTTTCACTAAGACTGGACTCACTCTTTTCCTGGAGTTTCTCTGGGCTGTGGTTGTACTTCTTCCATCTTCCCCTCTAATGCAACTGGATCATTATCTTCAAAATGTGTTAAGCAAATCATCTTTGTAATAATGGATCTCCTCAGGCTTTCTTATTAGTTTCAGATTTTCAACAGAATAAACTTGCTTCTTAGTTTTCAATTTAGACTCTCCAACTCTAGTTCCTAGTTTATGTTCCCAAGCCTGTGGCAGGCAGCTCATCACTGCTGTAGCTGCAGGACCCCAGGTAGGCTGGGAAAGCTCTGCTCACTTACAGCCCTAACTCATTGTGGTTGTGTTTGCCCTTGTTTGTTTGTTTGTTTGTTTGCTTGGTTACCTGTAGTTGTGCTTGTGCATGTGAGGAAGTACTTATCCACTAGGTTGCACCCCAGCTCTCTAGTAACCGGCTTCTACTTCAGCCCAGCACCACCGCCTTCAGCTGTGGAACACTTGGAGTTTACTATTGTTCATCCCATCACAGTGTGTCATAATAGTGTCCAGCCTCCTCCTCCTCTTCTTCCTCCTCTCCCTCCTTTTCCTCTTCCTCTTCTTCCTCTTCTTCCTCTTCTTCCTCCTCCTCCTCCTCCTCCTTTTTTTTATGACACAGATAAATTCCAAATTTAAGAATAAAAGTATTTTGGTATGCCAGGCAGTAGTGGTGTGTACCTTTAATCTTGCTCAGCACTTGGGAGGTAGAGATAGGCAGTTCTCTGAGTTTGAGGCCAGCCTGGTCTACAGAGCTAGTTCCAGGACAACTAGGGCTACACTTAGAAACCCTGTCTCAAAAAAGCAAAACAAAACAAAAAATTGTTCCAATCTATACACTTCTCTTCAGAAGACTTAAGAGAATCAGTTGATTGCTTGTGGTGACACACATCTATAATTTTAGCATTTGAGAAGCAGAGACAAGAAGGAAGATCATCACCCTAGCCTTCTGCCAGCCCAATCATGGAACCCTGTGGGTGGCAGAACCTCCTCCTTTCTTTGGGGAGAGGCCATGTGGGCTCCTGAACCACCCAAGAGGCTCCTCTGATCCTAACTGAGGGCCTGGAGCAGGGCCATGTCTCCTCCTAGAGTGAAATCTCAGTGCATCTCCAGTGGCTGCTTTTTTCTATTGCTGTTGATGTGAGATCAAAGGAAATGGAGCCAGCACAGCATTGCTGGTCAGGGGGCCACAGGGTGCTCTTCCTTCTCCTCTGCTGGGTGTGAAAATGGAAACCTCCCTGGGGTCCTAACCCATAATCCCTGCACTGTCTCCTCATTGACCCTGTCCTGGGTAGAGTCCTCTGGGTGCCAACATTACTGCTTGGGACCTCAAGGGCTGGAGGTGGTGATGGGCAGGCATGAGCCCAGAGGAGCAACCTGGGCCAGCACCATCCACTCCATAAAACCCCAGTTGGTGCTCTGTGACCACCTGTGTGTCCCAGAGCCCATCTAGGATTCTGTTCCCTTATGCCCCGGAGGATGGTCACTGCCTACAAAACATTCCTTGGTGTCTCCTCTGTGAGTTCAGGGCTCTTAGAACAGAAATAGGGTGAAAGGTGGAGCAAGGGGCAGTGGCAACGCTTCAGTGTGAGGCTCCCGTGGGTTCTCTAGCATCCGCTGGCTCCCAGTCTGTGTGTGTGTTGGCGATGGGTTGTCCTGTCGCTGCTGTTTGATAATAAAGAGATTCTGCTTTTGGCAATAAAAAAAAAAAAAAAAAAGAAGGAAGGTCATTATTCTTGGCTGCATAATGAGTTTAAGGCCAGCCTGGGTTACATGCAATACTATCTCAAAACAGTAACAAAATAAAATGAAAAAAAATTAAAAAGAAAATCAGTTAATATCTTTGAAAACAAGCACTTGAAGTAGGTTTTAGTTAGCAGGTATACCATCTAAATGATGTGTCTTCCATCCCTCTGCTCTCACACTCTTTCTGCATCCTCTTCCTCTTGAGTGCCTTGAACACTGAGAAGAAGGATTTGATGGAGACTTCTTATTTGATGGGCTTAGTGGTTTGCATATTGTCTGGCTGTGGGTCTCTGTTTGATCCCATCTGCTGCAGGAGGGAACATCTTTGAGAATGACTGAAAAATGTACTAATCTGCTTTCTGCCTGGAGTGAAAGAGATATATTTGATAAAGAATTTTACTAGATCAAGTATAAAATAAGTATTTTTTAAAAACATAACTGTATTGCTTCTCATTGCTTTTATAAATAGAACTGATGTTATAAAGTTTTAAGCTCACAAAAAAAATTAGTTTAACTACAATAAGAAAGACAGTTCTTTAGCTGTAGGATACACCACAGTGGAGCAGAGTGAGACTTAGTTGCTTATCCAAGTTGACATCTTTTTATTTTCTTTCACTTTTTTTGCCTTCAGGGGCTAGAACCTGCGTCTTCACACAAGCTAGGCAAGTGCTCTACCACAGAGCCACACCATAGTCCTACAGTGTTATTTTGATGTCAGATCTAATGTGTACACTGAATAAAGTATATTTATAAAATGTTGTTTTAAAAATTTTCAAACATTTTTAGTATATTGTATTATTATTAACATTATTAAATGAGTAACTAATGTTGGGTATTAATTGTATTTTAATAATTATTTTTAGAACCTGCCTTCAGGATCATCACGGGTTGGAGCCATTAAACTTACCTACATTTCAAAGGTAAACTTTATATACTATTTTAAAAATTAATTAAATTTTTTGTTGATCTTTGATATTTCTGAGACAAAGTCTTAACTATGTAGCCTAGGCTGGCCATGAGTTTTTAGTCCTCCTGAGTGCTAAGATTACAGTGTGTGCCACACATGCAACTCCCGTTGTGTTACTGTCATATGTGAATTCTGCTGCAGGTAGGAGTGTGGACAGAACAGAGCAGCTTCTCTGGGTCATTTAGCAGTGATGCTCAGGTTTTGGGCATGTTGAAGATAGTACTTGGCTACTGTTGTTAGGCAGTTCTTAAAGTTGATAAAACTGGGAGGAATATGAGTTTAAGTTACAAATTACAAATTACAAAATTGGCTTTTATGATCAGGTACAGGAACGTCAAAAAGGAGAAATTGCTAAGGTCAGTGGCAAACCTGTAATCTAGCTATCAGGAAAGTGGAGGCAGGATTGCTAGCTTGAGGCCAGCTTTTGTTACCTCGCAAGACATTGTCTGAAAATTAAATGATGAATAGATAGAGTAGAGAGAAGTCAGCTGACAGACTGTCTTGGAAGTTCTGGGGAAGAGTTTTTAAGTTTATATTAGTAGTTAAGCATTTTCCCAACTTTTAAAATTCCATTGCCTCTGATATTTTGTTTTTATATATTTTTGAGATTTTAATTTTTATTGTGTGTGTACATGTGTGCGTGTGTACATATATTGTGCTTATGGGTACCTGCAAAGGTCAGAAAAGGGCATCGGTTCCCTGGAGCTGAGTTAGGTGGTTGTGAGCCACCTGGCACGTGGGTGTTGGGAACTGAAATTGGGGTCTCTGAAAGAGCTCCAAGTGCTTTTAACCTGAGCGGTCTCTCCAGCCCCTGTGTTTTATTTTGAGGAAAATATGCACCGTCATCATGTTGAAGGGATAAGGTGGTTTTCCTTTTCACTTCGATTTACTAATTTCTGTTTCTTAAAATTGATTTTGTAGTACTGGATTTTAATTTTTAAAAATTTGGATTACATATTTATTTAATAGCTTTTTGTTTGTTGTTGCTTCTTAAGACAGGGTCTCATTATGTACATAACCTTGGTTGACCAGGAACTCACCATGGCCTTGATTCAGAGATCCACTTGCCTCTGCCTCTAGAGTACTAGGACTAAAGGCATGCGATACCATTCCTGGACTGACTTATTTACTTACTTACTTATTTATATATTTACATACTCACTTGTTTGTTTTGTTTAGACAAGGTCTCTCTAAGTAGTCTTGACTGCCTTGGAACTTACTATGTAGATCAGGCTGGCCTTGACTTCACAGAGATACAGCTACCTCTGCCTTTCTAGTGCTGGGGTTAAAGGTGTGGACCACTACAACTGTTTGTTTTTAGTGTTTTGTAAAGTTAAGATTAAGTTACTGAGGTGTTAGCCCTGGCGGCTTGTCTGTGTGTAACTTTGTTTTACACAGTAGCCGTGAGCATCTGTTGGTAACTTAAATTTTAAGTTGCAAATGGCAGTGACACACTTAGTATTGTTGATGGTAGTAACACAAGTAGAACTATTAATGGGTGACTCAGTATGGATGAGCTGATGCCTTGGTCTTGTGACAGGTGTGGATTGTTTTAACAGTAAACCATTTTACAGATGTGCCTCTGTTTAAGACACCTATCTTTGTAGGTAAAATACTTTATCAGTTTTACAATACAGGCATTTGTTCTCATTGCCAAAGTAGATTTCTGCTGTTCCTTAGACTAAGTATATAATAGGTTATATATTTAAACAAAATAAACAGTTCAGCTTAAGTTGAATTGTTAAATTTTAGAAGAAAAAAATTTTCTGTAAATTGAGACATTGAAAATGTTTTTCAGAGTGGCTGGCAGCCTGCCTCCTGTAGAGATGGTTACTGGGAGAAGTAGGCTTCCATTGTAAGAATAAACTCTGACCCCAGTTTTGTTTAATTGCCTATAGTACTTGTACACTAGGATGCAAGCATACTGCCAAGTGATTTCACTGTCAACAGAGTGATGTGGGAAGAATTAGTTGAAATAAGTTGATGAGAATGGGATACTACCTATAACTCAGATATTGCCTTGTATTTTAAGATGGGAGATTGTTCTTGAAATGAAGTATTAGTTTAGGGAAGCAGGCAGGTAGTGGCCACTCCTGTTACAATGTAACTTTTTGTACAGTACTTCTCTTTTCTCTCTGTCCTGCAGCTTACTGTAGTTTGCATTGTATAATTTTATTGTTCCAGTGTAGGCAAAAGAAAATGTGGAAGCATCATTTGTCTTATATTAAAATTGGGACCCAGGTTCTATATCTAACTTGCTATCTTTAGGTTGCTTTCAAATTTTAATTTCAGATTGGTATGCTAAGTGAGAAATTGTGCATGTGGATGATTGCATATTATTGCATACTGAGTATTGTAGTGTTGGGAGAAGGAGTAACTCAACCTCTTTTTCTTACTAGGTTAGCGATGCAACTAAGTTACGGCCAAAGGCAGAGTTCTGTTTTGGTAAGTAGCCATGTTTACATTATTTTATTTTCTAAATGATATCATTCCACCAACCTCCTCTTAGTTGTTTTTTAAAAAATGTTTATTTGTGTGTGTATGTATGTGCATGCATGAGAGAGTGTGTGTGAGAGAGTGTGCATGCACACAAGTGTCACAGTGCTCATGTAGACATCAGAGAATAATTTAGGAGTCAGTTACCACGGTCCACCATGTGGGTTCAAGGGATTGAACGCAGGCTCAGTGCCTTTCCTTGCTGAGCCATTTTGCCAGCCCTGCTTGTTATTTTGTTTGTTAGACTGATAAAATTTTTATCATGTTATAAAGGAAAACAGCCACAAGACATAAACCTATGGCTTAATGAGTTATACTATGAGAAGTTCCTTTACAGCCATCTTCCCTGGTGAGGGTGTACTCATGTGTAGCTCTTATGATCTCACCCAGTAGTATTTCAGGTAGCTTTTAGCTCTGTATCTTGTATTCTCTGTTGACCACATAAATAAAAGACTTGGTCTTTTGTGAGGGAAGGAGATATTTACAACTGGAGGCAGGAAGCACTGAGGGTGGTAGATTGATGAACAGGTACTTACTGAGTGCCTGAGACACATTGGGCTGTGGGAATGTGGAGTGTTGGTGCTGGCTGACAGATAAAATGCCTGCTGTTGCCATTCCATCAGCATTTTTCCAGCAGTCAGTAGATAGAGGGGACATAGAGGGAAATGCCTCTTTGGATGAGGATATTCATACTGGGCACCCAGTAAACTGCAGACCTTTTTTTACCACTTTTTAAGTGATAAGAAATCAGACCTCATGGGCGAAGGTGTGCAAGGGAGGAGAACATGCTGTATAAACTGGAAGCAGAAGTCAGTGTGGTGTGTTGGGCAGTGCATGTTGTTATTTTGAGAATAGGAAGAAAGTAGAGAGCTCCTGAGGTAATTGATGATCCTGGCTTCATGCATGGGAGTTAAGCAGATAGATAGATGAGTCATGTGGCTTTTGAACTACTGTAAGGTCTCAGTCTGGAATGAGGCTGATGGTAGTGAGAGAAACTAGAAGACTATTAGAAGAGAAAGTACAGAGACGTGGAGACTTGGCAGCCACCCAGCCAGATTCCATATCCTGGCTATCATGAATAGTACTGACAGGGGTCTGCAGGTATGTCTTTTGTGTGCTGAATTCATTTTCTTTAAGCTTATGCCCAGAAGTGGTGATTTGTTGTTGTTTTTTATATATGGGGAAAGTAGAGGCCTGAAAGTAGAGAGGGTTAGGGAAGAAGAGAAACAGTGGAACAGGATCTTGGCGTGTGATGCTTAATCTTGATTGTCAAGTTGGTGGAATTTAGAACCACCATGGACACAGCTCTGTAACAGAGATGTGAAGATGATGCTAATGTGGGTAGTGCTGTTCCGTGGTCTTGAAGAGGACGTGAGCAGAGCACACCGGTTCCTCATTCTCTGCTTCCTGACTGCTGATGCAGTGCCACCCACCACCTCCTCTTCCCATTACCATGCCTTCCCTGCCATGATGGGCTGTACCACTTGGGACTGAAAGCCAGAATAAATTGTTCCTTCCTTAAGTTGTTTTTTCAGATATTTTGTTGTTGCAGTGAGGCAGGTAACTAAAACATGGAGCAAGAGAAAGGTCCAGGGAACCATACTCCCTGGTACAGTGAGACCCTCTTGGCTTTTACAATTAATGCGCATTAATAAATGGAGAAATTTAGAGTCTGTTAAGAGAATCAGTGGTAGGTCAAACAAGATTGCCACCCTCTCTACGTTATAGTGATGGAAGGGACAGAAGGGAAGATTGATCAATTGGTATAAAAAGGGACTATTGAAGTTAAAGAAAAAGGTATTTTGGGGCAAAATTAATGCTAATGTTTAAGTTCTTTGCTCTCTTCAGTGTGTAAGGGTGACTTTGTCCTGCAGGTTGATGTTTAGAGCAGTATCTGATGGCAGCCACATGTGTCCAGTAAGGGAAGGTATTCTGAACACACTGAAGTTAGCAACTCAAAAGAGGCCTACTAAGAAGCTCTTCTAAAAGTTAGACATTCACTGCAGATTAGAATTACAGTTACTAAATAAGAGAATGTTTCAGAGCCTTGTAATTGAAAGATGTCAGGGCTCATCAACTAACAGAGAACTTTGGTAGTGATCGTTTGAGAAAATAATGTAAACTCAACAACTATAGTCCTTGGGCCTAGTTAGAATAGTGATTTTAGTTGAAATCAAAGGTTAAGACGAGCTTCTTGTTAGTCCTTCTGATGGTCTGATAGTCATTCTAAGTGGCATCATATCTCTAATTGCCAAGAAACAGTGGGGATGAGAAATACTCAAACCTTACCTTTGATAATGGGAGGTGGTCCTATTTGAGCAGGTGGTCCCCAGTATATAAATATGGAAAAGAATGGAGGAATGGTAGCTAAGTTTGCAGAGCAAAGAAAGACCAATGAAGAGCTTATCATTTCAGTGTCCTGCTCCACCTTTCTCTAATAGGCTTAGGTAATGGGGCTTGTTTGGGGGAATGGGGGAAGCTACAGTGAAGGGGGACTAAGAACAGGTTCTTTGTTTGGATGTCTTTAGAACAACAGCAACAACTACAGCAACAACAAACAGCCTCTAGTCTCTGTCTCCATCTGGCTCATGTGGGCAGCCACCCTTCCCCCCAGCACAGCAGGGAATGGGATGTGTGGTTTCTCCAGAAATAGAAACTAACACTAATCCCAGAGAAGGGAAGGAATGAGGCATGAAACTGGAAAGGAGGATTAAAGGAGAATCTGAATATTGAATGCAGCCCTGTCCTGCCTGCAGCCCCAGGGAACCTGCAGCCAGCTGCTGCCAGTGATAGGTGGGTAGAGCCTGCCTATCCTCAAGAACTGAGGAATGATGCTGACATCTGGATATTTCCACTAAGAGAGCTTGCTATGCAAGGTCGCAACCCCACAACCCAAGAGGGTACAACCAGCCTTTTAGTCCTTCCTTTAAGAGAGTAGTAACAGACCAGATTACTTAGTATTTGAGGAGAGTTATCAGACAGAAAAAGGAACAAGTAATGTAAAACTCGGGAGAAAAAAAATTTAAAAAAAGGGGAAAAAGTGGAATCAGCAGAATTTAAGAACGGTAATAGAGAAAGCTGTGTAGCAATCTCACTTATAAACCTTCAGTCTCAGCATTCAATAGGATGGCAGGTCCCAGGCCAGTCTGGACTACCTACTGAGCCACTTTCTCAAAAATTAATTAATTAATTAATAGAGGAAGAGAAATCGGGAAGGTGAGAAAGGACCTGATGTGACCACACTTGAGCCAGAGAATTTTTGCTGCTGTTACACTAATGTCTGTGCTGTAGTTTTATACATTTGTTTTATTTGCTCTATTTGAGCAAAAGTAAAGAAATGATAGTAAAAAGATTTGAATAAGAATGTACTCAGATGAAAAACCAGACCAGCCTCTGATACTCAGGTTTATGTGAAACTCTTGTCTAAAAAGCTTGGCAACTTGGAGGGGTCCTGGCCTTGTGTTTGTAGTCAAGGCTTTCTTTTCCTTTCCCGTCTGCCCTCTTTCCTGCATTTTATACACACTTCTTTCCAGTAATTCATGCTCTTTGGAAATCTGAAGATGGTGATAGAAGAGGAATATTGTGTCCATTTCTTTACACTGTCGATGTTTCTCTGGGAAAGGCGATTGATTCATAGATGAGGAGATCAGGACTCAGCCTAGACTGTTGTGGAACCCTGTATAAGCTCAGTTGTGGTGATTCCTGACTTCTTAGTTTGTAGCAGATGTCTGTGCCCCTCTTGTCATGAAATAAAAACATGAGATTTTACTCAAACCACAAGTTATGCCAAGAGTTGCAGGTTTTTTGTTTGTTTTAGTTTTTAGTATTGAGGGCTAGAGATGCAACCCAGGGCCTGTGCATGGTTAGCAAACTTTGAGCCATATCTCAAACTGCAAGGAGTTTTTTTTTTTTTTTTCTTAATTTACTTATGTTGGCCTCTTTTTTTCCTTAAAAAAGGCCTTTATATAAATATTTCTCATTAGAAGTATGTGTATTATACTTTGTGCCAGCTGTTGCAGTACACTATTAGATTTTTTTAATTTTTATTTTTAAACTTACTATTTATTTTGTGTATATGAGTGCTTTCGTTATAGGTATGTCTGGGCACCAGGTGTGTGCCTGGTGGTGCCTGTCATATTTCCCTGGGACAGGAGTTACAGACAGTTGTAAACGGCTTCAAACAATATTTTGGAGAAGTTTTGAAAGCATACTGAACTGACTGCTGAAGTTAACAACAGCAGCTGTTTGTTGATAGACACAGTGTCCTTGGGAGTTCCTAGTTGTGCTGAAACACACACACACACACAGACACACACACACACACAGACACACACACACACACACACACAGACACACACACACACACAGACACACACACACACAGACACACACACACATAGACACACACAGAGACAGACAGCCATTTTAATTTTCCATTCATATACAAGCATAATTGGTGACAGTTTTTTTGCTTTTCAGATAAATTTTTCTGTGGTACTTCATAGAGTGTACTTTGATTTCTTCCTAAGCTTAGTATCTGAGTGCTAGTATATTAATTATTCAATGTTATGGTGGAGACTCTTCAAAGTTTTTTGTTTTCATTTGGTTTTGAGACAGGGTCTCTCACTCTGTAGTCCTGGCTGTCCTAGAATTCACTGTGTTGACCAGGCTGGCCTTGGACTCACAGATAATGGCCTGCCTCTGCCTCCCAGAGTGTTGGGATTAAAAGTGTGTGCTATCATATCTGGCCTTGGAAGTTGGTATTTGAACAATTTCAATATTGTGGCTATTCAGATGCCTTGGCTCCTACAGTAGTAGTATTTGCTTTTCTACACAAATGCATATGATATAAATAGGTGTGATTGAAGAGCTCCTTATGGCTTGTAGACACCTGTTTGCGGATGTGTTTTATGAAGTGGGTAGTCTCAGGCCCCAAGGGGCCTTTTGTAAATTTCATGGAAAGTGTGCCTTTAATCCTAGAACTTGGAAGGCAGAGCCTGGTGAATCCCTGTGAGTTTGAGGCCAACCTGGTCTGCATATTGAGAATGTAGGCCAGCCAAGGATACATGATGAGACTGTATCTCAAAAGAAAAAAGGTTTGTTTTATATTTTTTGTTGTTGTTTTGTTTGTTTGGTGACTCTGGTGACTCTCTCTCTCTCTGTGTGTGTGTTTGTGTAAAAGCTCCAAGTGTATTTAAAATTAAGTACAGATATTATTTTTGGGCTAAAAATATTATAGAGGCTAAAACATAAAGATGTTTATAAGCCTAGGTTATGGAGGTTTTAAAATATATGACATCTACAAGATTAAAGGGAAGAATGATAGGATATTTTTTTGTCAAAGACACCGTAACAAAGTGAGAATTCATGACAGACTAGGGAAAGTGCTTGTGATAAAACAATAAATTAATAGAAAAGTCCCTTCAGATCAGTAAATTGCAACTGAGCGGCTCAAGAGAAATGAGCAAAAGAATATACAAAATTCATGGAGCAAATGCAGGTGCCTGATACACACACAAAACTTAAATTTAAATTCAAATGAAGTCTGGTTATCTACTAATTGGCAACTAATTAGGTCACTAATAGTATGCTATATCAGTTAGGGTCTGTTGGATAGAGCACCATTTGAGGCACTTGTTGGTCCCAAGGTAATTATTATAGGTGGTTAGCTGTTGCAGTGACTCACACATTGGAGACAGTATGAAATGCTCACTCTGGGGCGAGGAGATAGGAGGAAAGAGGTAAGTCATAGCCTTAGATCTGGAGGAGCTGCTACCAGGAAGCTATGAAATAAAGGTTTAGACTCAGCCCCCAGGCTTCAAGACTTTAAGCACAGATGTTATTTAGCACAGATGCTAATAACAATACAGATGAGAGGTATTAGAAACCTTGTGTACACAATTGGGAAGATGCTTCTGTATAGTGATTCAGGTTGGTTTTGTTTGTTTGTTTGTTTGTTTTTTGTTCTCCGAGACAGAGTTTCTCTGTATATCATCCCTGGCTGTCCTGGAACTTGCTTTGTAGACCAGGTTGTTCTCGGAGTCACAGATCCACCTAACTCTGCCTCCTGAGTGCTGGGATTAAAAGCGTGAGCTATCATAAAAAGAAAAATTTAAAGTTCTGTTTTAATAATTTTAAAAATTAAAAGCTATTTTATTAGTATGGGTATTTTCCTGGCATGTATGTCTGTGTATCATTTGTGTACAGTGTTTGGAGACTAGAAGAGGATAGTGGATCCCGTGGAACAGGAGGTTCAGACAGCTGTGAGCTGTCAGGTGGGTGCTGGGTATTAAAGCCAGGTCCTCTGGAAGAATAACCAGTGCTCTTAACTGCTAAGCCATCTCTGTGACTCAGTAAGTCTGTATGAAGAAAATTATTCCACAGAAATACTGGCCGAAGTGTAGAGGAATATTTCATTGTGATGGCCTGTGTTAACTGCAGTGTGCATCATTAGAGGACTGACTCCCTAGTCAGCAGTATACTCATTTAGTGAAGACTGGCCATAAAACAGTTTTGTCTGTGTAACTCAGTGATAAAAACAGTGTTTTATGTTTTGTAAAATCCAAGAGTTGTAGTAAAACTTTTACAGGCGTTCTAAACAGAATTTAGAAGTAACAAGTCTAATATTTCATACACTTTTTTTTACAGTTATGAATGCAGGAATGAGAAAATACTTTCTACAAGCTAATGATCAGCAGGACTTAGTGGAGTGGGTAAATGTCTTGAACAAAGCTATAAAAATTACAGTAAGTATTTTTTTTGAAAACTTTTCCCTTTACAGAAGTAATGTTTACATTATAAAAATGTGTCTAATGTCCTCAGCTTACCAACAGGTTGCATATTCAAGCTTGGTTTAAAAGTTGTCTTCTAAATGTGAGCCATTTTCTAGTGTGTGGGGACTTAAGGCCTTTGGATGGCTTTCACTTGTGTCCCTAGGGAGGATCCACATTTCTGTGCTTGCTGATTGTATTTTTGTATTTATCTAGAGTAGGACAGGAGGTTTTGACCACCTACTATGAGGATGGCATAAGCATTCTCCTTTTCTAAGCCATGACAGGAAAAGGAGAAGGTGGGTGTGGACTGGGGAAGGTACAGGTCTCAAGAGTGAGTCTGAAGAGCCGTGGTAAGCAGAGGGTCCTGCCTGTGTGTTCTAGTGATGTCTGAGGCTCTGAATTCCTTCTCTTCCCTGCCTTTTCCCCTGAGGTTGCAGGGCCTGCTATTCTTCCCTCCTGCTGATGCTACAGTGACTGCTGTTAAACTTTTTTCTTTTGGTTGGTTTAAAAAATGAACACCAGTACTTGCTGATTACTTACACTGTGCTTGCAGGCAGGCTTCAGATGGAAGTTTCCCCTTAGCTTTCCAAAGGTGAGCTGTGGGTCTAGAACCTAAGCAAGCTTATTGGTCCCTAGACCCTGAATCTGCTGTGCAGTGAGCAAAGAACCCCTTCTTAAAGTCAGCCAAGCTTTTCTGAGCAGGTTGCTGCTGCTGCTGCACACATGGACTGCGTTGCTGCCTCGGTGCCTCGTTGCATCTTCCCTCCTTACAGAGTAGACTACCTGGGAGCGGGTGGGAAGGAGCTCCTCCTGTGTGGGCTTGTATAAGTAAAGTTTGTTCTCACTGAGTACAGTCATTTACTGGTCCTTATCTACTCATGGCCAAAGAGCATGTGCCCTGAAAAATCAGTGCATAATGTCCTCATCTAAAGGGAATGACTCCATGTTTATGTCACACTGCAGCAGAGTTAAGATAGCCAACCAAGACTGTTCTTAGGTCAAATTTTTTTGTATTGCACCAGAACAGCTTGTTACCACATGACAGAAATCGCCCACACACCACATCTGATCTGTATGTGAAGCAGAAGTTATTTTGGGCTTGTGCAGTTTCAGGAAAGCAATATTTTAAACAGATTCAGAAGTTTATGTTCTAACAAGGTTTTAGTTGATCATTTTGAGCTTCTAATAAATTTTCCCCACCAGGAAGATATCTTTATGAAGACTGTATGTAGTACTTTTTTACTTTTTTGAATTCATTTTTCACAGTTTACAGTAATAAGCAGAACTGGCTTCTTTTAGTGATTTGGAGAAAGGTAGAATGAATAGGCTCGGCACTTTCTCAAGCTGGAATGCCTTGACTGTTGCTTCATTTATTTGTGGAACGGAGTTTTTCACGTGCCACTGCACATTTTTCAGCACAAAGGAGAAACTAGCAATGTTTAAGGTATAGACCTTTAATTAGCCCTTGTGATCTTGCAGCTTTATTTTATGTGACATTTTTACTGGTTTTGATAAAGGTTTTCGTGATTTTATAGTTCACATTTAGAAAGCGGGATGCAGAAATCATCAGTGAAGTCAGTGATGTGAATAGAGAACTGGTTATTGACTGGAGCCATTCCAGGCAAACAGGAGAATGAGAGTCCCAGGCTTTAAGGAGTTATGTTTTATTGGTTCTGGAGAGACACTCAGTGGGTAAGAGCACTGGCTGCTCTTGCAGAGGACTGGGGTTTGGTGTCCTGCACCCACGTGACGACTGTTTATAACTATCTGTAACTCCAGTTCCAGGGGATACATACAATACCATCTTTGGCCTGCAGTCACAAGGCATGCCAGTGGTATAGACATATAGTCAAAACACCCATACATATAAAATTAAATTTAAAAAAAAGTTCAAAATAGATATTTTGTTAAATTCTTTAGAATAGAAATTCTGCCAGTGTAGTCCTTATAGGGATTTTGCACATTTAAGTATATCGAAGTGCGGTATGTCTAATTTCATATTTAAATGAAATATTTTTTCATGACAATAATTTACATGTAGGATCTTTGAAAAATTAACATTCCCCATTTTAATGCACATGTAGTTTACCTTCCTCTTGAACCATTCCAAATGACATTTTGATCAACTAATTTAGTGGTCTGCCGAGCACTATGTAATCTATTTGTTTAAAATTTGCAGTTTTTCAGAGTGTGGTTTGAGCTCAGGGATTGTGAGCGCATTGTGGGCATGTGCTTAGTTGGGTGTTCCGTGGTAGTCGTATACTACCATAGTGCACTGCCCTTCACAGTTATAGTCTGTCTGTCCAACACTGTAAATTCTTTCCTAAGTATTTAAAGAAGAAAGAAGAAAAGATTTCTAAAAGGTCAATGTTAAAAGAAATAATCTTGAAGGATATTTTTACTGACTTGTTTTAAAAGTCAAAATTGGAAGCAGGCTTTCAAATATGTGTTAGTCTACTGTCAGTGTAGTAGCTCCTGGTCCCTTACTGGGTGAAAGATGAAGATGGCCATAGTGTTTTTCTAAGCAGAAGTCCACTATTTCTAAAATGTCTTTTTCCATCATAAGTTCTGACTTACAAACTAGACCTTTAAAGTCGTAGTAGAAGTTTCACAGTTATTTTTTGAATGACACTGGAACAGGTAAGCTGAATATTGATTTAAAGAAGGAGTGTTAACCATGCCTTTGCCAGCCAGGCAGATCAGCTGGAGAGGCTACAGGTCCTGCCGCCCAGGAATTCATCAAACACTTTAGGCTAGTTCTGTCCTCTAGCTCTGCCCTCATTCCTGCTGAGTGGAATTTCATTCCCTGTAACTTTTGAGAGGTCTGTAGCCTTTTATTTATGTTAGTCATAAATGCTGCTGTGTGTTTTACTCAGTTTTCCTCTTCATTATTTTCTTTTCTGATATTGGAACAGTTTGTTGGGGTCACAGTAAATGTCTGCTAAGAACACATTCAGATCCCTCCTAATAAATAGTCCCATAAAAAGCAGGGGAAGAAGCAGATAGAAGAGAAGCATATTTGGTGTCCAGCATTTGTCCTCTGCCCTTTGATTTGGCTCTCTGATGCTCACTAACATTTGGCTGATTTGCAGGTGGGGTTCTTTTTCTTAGTGTTTGGATTTGACTCACTTTCATTCAGAGTTGGTTTCGTAAATTCTAAGGGTGTTATTTTATTTCTGAATTCTTTGAGAAAAAGGTAATTTCAACTTTATTCTTTATTGTAAACTGTAGCTCAAGTGTTGGGAATTGTGCCCTGTTTAGACTTCATTTGAGGGCTGTCTGCAGTGGGCCAATTGCACAGGAAAGGATTTTTAGCATGACCTGTTTTGTTTGTATAAAGAACTTTTCAGAAATCCTTAGGAGTGGCAGAACCCTCACCTGGAGGATAACTGCTGCTCCTCTTGAAGGTTACCACAGAGCACCAGTCTTAGGTTGTCTGCTGGATAGATTGTCTTTGTGGCTCAGATTCTCTTACCATTGCCCTTTGCTGATTTCAATGAGTTAACAGGACTACACTTTACAAAATGACTGAAATAAATTGAGTGATTCTAGAAAATGTACTAGATTTCATCTGCAAGTTGTTCTAGTGTGTGGTATCTTAATTCTGGCCAATGCTTTGTCTATTATTGTAATCACCTTTAGAAGGCACATTGAATATGGCCTCTGAGGGTTCCACAGGCATTGAGATTGACCTTCTCTCTCTCTCTCTCTCCCTCTCTCTCTCTCTTGTTTTTTTTGAGACTTCTTTCTCTTCTTTTCCCTTTCTTTCTCCTTTGTGTCTCCTTCCCTCTTTTCACCAGTGATTAACACTGTATTGGAAGTATACATTTGATGTTAAAGAAAGCTGCTAGGGCCTGAGGAAAGCCTGACAGGGGAAGCAGTGGGAGAAAATGACATTACTCATATATAAGCCATTCTTACCCAAGAACAGCTTGGTTCATAGTGTGTGTTGATTGAGATTTTCTTACACACAGCCTGTGCTTATTTAGTCCTTTGAAGAAAGCTTCTTTGTAAATAAAAGTGTCTGCATTGTACAACAGCTCCTTCCAAATCCGGTGAGCATAGTGTTATATACAGTGACACACAGTGTGGACAGTTTGTGAACTATAGCCCCTCAAAAGTACCTGTTCCTACTTAAACTGCAGTTTGAGGGAGATGGTTTAGAGACTGGTTCTGGGGATGGAGCCTGGCAATCTACAGTTTTTAGTGATGTTCCTGGGTAATGTCTTACTGTGCATACCTTGGATGGATTCACATTAGTACATGTAGGACCCGTGGCTGCAGTATTAATAGTTTCTCTGTAGTTCACAGGGGATGGGCAAATGATTTAATTTTAACTTAAAGATTTTTATACCATTACCTTTGTAGTTGTTGTTCATGTTGTTGATAATGTTTCTGAAAGACTAAGGACACCTAAATAAAATGCCCTTTAAATCATACTCAGTATGTAATTGATGCTGAGAGTGTTTTATTTTATTTTATTGTATAAATTTGTCTAGAATGTAGTACAGCAGGGATCTCAACCTATGTTCCCCGCTGCCTCTAAGCACCTGCTACTTAAGCTGCTGAGAATTGGCCAGGGAGGAAGAAGGAAGTGCATGAGTAGAGACTGCACAGGCCCAGCAGTGGTGATACTGTGTCCTAAAGGGTTGTCAGACCAGGACAGTCTGCTTAGACTCTGGTTAAAATACTGTAGATAGATTAGTATGTGCCAGTTATCTAAAACTAGGTGAGACTCCTGTGATCATGGGGACAGTTGTAAATACACTTCTTGTTGGACAGTGATCTATCTCACTCTCTCAGGTACCAAAGCAGTCAGACTCACAGCCGGCCTCTGACAACCTGAGTCGCCAAGGTGACTGTGGCAAGAAGCAAGTGTCTTACAGAACTGATATTGTTGGTGGTGTACCCATCATCACGCCAACGCAGGTAACAAGTCAATGCTTCTGTTACATGGAGGTCTCAGGATATCAATATATGCATATTGATGCTTTTATTTCCTTTTTTTGGGGGGGGGGTGGTTTCAAGACAGGGTTTCTCTGTATATATAACCCTGGTTGTCCTGGAACTCACTCTGTAGACCAGGCTGGCCTCGAACTCAGAAATCCGCCTGCCTCTGCCTCCCAAGTGCTGGGATTAAAGGCGTACGCCATCACTGCCTGGCAGATGCTTTTATTTCCATCAAAGCTGAAACAGAGTGTCTTTGCTGAATTAATTCAATATTTATATTCTACAAAAGCTTTTAATTTGGTTTCCTATTACAAACTTGTGTGTTGATTATAAAAAAGATGGGAAGTCACACAGATAAGCACTTGGTCCTTTGAGCTGAATTCTTGGTATTTTCCCTGCAGAAGTGGATTTGGGAGTTACATGTCAGACTTTGTAGCAGCATATCTCACTTGAGTCTTCAGAAGTTACTCTGTCTCACTTGTAATGACTGCAGAATTCTGCCATGAGTTACAAACCTCTCTTAGTAAACAATGGAGAGTTTTTTTTTTCTTTTCTTTTAACAGTGTTGTGATGAACATTCTTATATCTTAATCTTTGGAGTTTAACTCTAGGGGGCCTATACATACTAAGCAAGAGCCCTAACAATGAACTATATCTTAGTTTAAAAAAAAATTTTTTTTGTTTATGCCAGGCGGTGGTGGCGCACGCCTTTAATCCCAGCACTTGGGAGGCAGAGGCAGGCGGATTTCTGAGTTGGAGGTCATCCTGGTCCACAGAGTGAGTTCCAGGACAGCCAGGACTACACAGAGAAACCCTGTTTTGAAAAAACCAAAAAAAAAAACCCCAAAAAAACCCAAAACTTTTTTTGTTTATGATAGCATCTAAAAAAGTTGCACAAGCTGTCCTTGAATCTACTTTGTAACCCAGATAAGCCTTGAACCTTAACTCCTCCTGCCTCAGCTTCCTGGACAGCTAAGGTTACAGGTCTACACCAAGATAAATTAATTCTTATAAGTTGCTGGATTAGAGTCTGCAACTATGTGGCTAATTGTGTATGTGTGTATGTGTTTGTGTGTGTGTTTTTCCCTGCAACCTGTGGACTGAAACTCTGGCTACATTGTATCCTAAAAGTACTGCTATGCCTGGGTATTTAGAAAAATAAATTTATATACTTTTAAAAATGAACTTGAAACTTTTATATGGACTTAAGTTTCATATAGTGCTATTGAGAAAATTTATTCTTTTTTTGGTAAGATTTATTTATTTTATTTATATGAGTACATTATAGCTGTCTTCAGACATACCAGAAGGAGGGTATCATATCCTATTATAGGTGGTTGTGAGCCACCATGTGGTTGCTGGGAATTGAACTCAGGACCTTTGAAGAACAGTCAGTGCTCTTAACGGCTGAGCCATCTCTCCAGCCAGAGAAAATGTACTTTAAAAAAAATTTTTTTTTAATTTATTTTTAAGATTGATTTATTTCTATGAATACAGCATTCTGCCTGCATATACGCCTGCAGGCCAGAAGAGGGTACCAGATCTCATTATGGATGGTTGTGAGCCACCATGTGGTTGCTGGGAATTGAACTCAGGACCTCTGGAAGAGCAGTCAATGCTCTTAACCACTGAGCCATCTCTCCAGCCTGAGAAAATGCACTTTTAATACAAATTCAAGTATTATTAGTTGTGAAACCAAGAATTTGAAGTGATATTGCCAGTGTTGGATATGCTTGTTCACTACTTCTGTGTCTTTTGATCTTAACGGACTCTGATGCTCTATATTGTATGCTCTCTGATGCTCTGATGCTCTGATGCTCTCTCTTTTCAAACCATTTGCCATAGGAGTGTGATTAGTGGGAATAAGTCTCATAGCATCAATAAATTACATTGAGTACATTTTTCTATGTTTGGCAAAGGGTATTTAATGATCTCTGCTCTGGGTGTAGTTTATAGGGTTTTGGGTTTTTTTTTTGTTTTGTTTTTTATTTTATTTTATTATTTTGCCAAAGTTAGATTTTTTAAAATTAAGGAAAAAGAGAAGGGTGTGGGAAGATTGCTTTTTCTAAAAGGAATGATTTTAGTCTCCTTAATTTGTGATTGGTAAGTAGCTGGGCTGGGCTTTTTTCCATACCCTGGCTTACGTTGGCTGTTGGTATGGAGATGAGTTAAGACACTGGTACGATGTGCCTGTGGCTGCTGTAGATTAGATTCTACAGAAGATGTAACTTAAAAACATTTCAAAGAATACTACTGTTTTATTGTAATACAGAATTTAAAATTACAAAGTAGCATTTCGACAATATAGATTCAAGAAAATGTTAAATAAATTTCATTGGGATGGTTAATTTATTTAAAATCTAATACGTAAACGTTAAATGTTGAATTAATGGTGATCTATTTAAGTGTATTACAGTTGAAAATTCCTCATGATATAACTGACAATTGAGACTTAATTGTTCTTTGTAGTTTTTTTGCAGTTTTAAAAAATTTAACTGATTTACTTGAAGAATTGTAGCATGTAGGTACTGTAAATAACCAGGAAGTCTTGGGCATGGTTATGGATAGTCACTTAGCTTTAAATACTACAAAGATTAGGCAAAGAACTTTTAGACTTGACATCAGATACATTGTCTATAAAAGGACTGATAATTGCACTTCTTCAATATTTCAAATGCTTGTTTTGTAAGAGACCCTGCTCAGAGGATTAATAGAAAAGATACATAGAAGAAAAGTTTATAAGCTACTTATCCAACAAAGAACTGTTATCTACAGATAGAACTCTCAAAACCCAATAATTAACAAAGCAGAAAGTCCTTTTAAAGTAGACAGAATTCATGAAGACATTTCACCAAAATATGAAATGTATACTAATGGGAAATATAGTCATCATCTATAGCCAGTAGAGAAAAATTTGAATTAAGGATCCGATGAAATAGACCCAAGCAGAGGTGCTTATACCTCTCACCCACTGCTTATGGAGACGTAAATAAAACAGTTCAGCCACTCTAAAAAACAAATTGGTGTGATGGGTTCCTTCTTGTAAATTCTGAGTAAATTTGTGATCACTCTCCAGCCTAGTGTATACTTTCCTAGGCATTTATCTTAAAGATGTGCTTAATTATGTTCACACAAAATTCTTACATGGATATTTACAGTGGCTTCATTCCTAGTAGCCAGAAGCTGGAAGTAACACACACTGTTAATTGGGTAAGTGGCCAGCAGCTTGGTATGGTAGTACACCCACACCACTAAATATAGCAACCCAGACAGATAGTGGGCTGTTGATACTAAGAGCCACCTGAATGAGCCTTCAGAAAGCTATGCTGAGTAAAATTTTTAAAAAATCTTAGAAGATACTTATCGTGTGCTTCCATTTGTGTTCACAAACTGTCAGGATAGTTGAATGCTGTGGGGAGCACTGCAAGGGCACACAAGCAACTGTGAGCAGCTCTTCATGTTGGTTATGGTGACTGTTGAGTGTTGTGCATCAGTTGGCATGTGGAGATGTCACATGTGCATATGCACAAACGAGTGCATATGTAACTGTTGAAATCTGAGTAAAGCTTACTGATGCTTGGTTTGAGTGCTATGTCCTAGAAAGATGCATTTTCATCGTGGAAAAGAATTTAGTTGAAGGGTAGGGCCTCTGGTACTTTTTGTATTTATTGTAAATTCCTTATGGATCTGTTTAAATCACTTCAATATAAAAAGTTAGACCCAAGCCAGGCAAGGTGGCACACGCCTTTAATCCCAGCACTCGGGAATCAGAGGCAGGTAGATCTCTGTGAGTTTAAGGCTGTCCTGGTCTACAGAGAGTTCCAGGATAGCCAGGGCTACACAGAGAAACCCTGTCTCAAACGAACGAACAAACAAACAACAAAGTAAGTAAGTTAGCCTCACCCCAAGGAGAAGCACCAGAGACAGAAGTTTTGCAGAACTATAGAAATGGGTGTTTGTGGTTGATCAATAACAAGAAAGTTGTGAGTAAGTGTCAGAGACTTGACATTCTTCTGAGGTAACAGTAAATGTAAGTATTTAAACTTACAGCAAGAAAAACCTTTTTTTTGTTTGTTTATTTTAGAAAGAAGAGGTAAACGAATGTGGTGAGAGTGTTGACAGGAACAGTTTGAAACGGTCACAAAGCCATCTTCCTTACTTTGCTCCTAAGCCGCCTCCAGACAGTGCCGTTATCAAAGCTGGGTACTGTGTGAAGCAAGGAGCGCTGGTGAGTAGCTGCCCACACCTTTGAGGTAGGGAAGATTCGTGTGCCAGCCAGCTTGCAACTCAGAACTCAAGTTGTGGGCTTCATTTCCTGCAAGAGCCAGAGTAGAGAGCAGGCTGCTGCTGGGAAGGGTAGAGGGGGTTTGCTGCTGATGACCACCCAGCCGTTACACTTGGGCAAGTTATGCCTGTATCCACCAGCACTCAGTCTAAGTGAACTTTACTAAGTTAGGTTTCTGAAGGTTTTTCTTGTTGTTGTTTAATTGAAAACTTTGTGTGTGTGTGCATATGGGTAAGAGAGGGGAACAGGAGCATGATGTGTGTGCTCTGAGATCAGAAAACAACTTTATCAGGTCTCCACTTCCACCTTCACCTGGATTCCAAGGTTCATATTCAGGCAAGCGCCTTTACCTGCTGAATCACCTTTGCCGTCAGAACGTCCTTCTGTTGATTCCCCACGCCCTCAGGAGTGCTCAGGAGGAGAGCCCTAGGAGAAGTGGAGGAGTAGACGCTAGTTTAAGGTTGGGGTACCTAATTTCCCAGCCTTCCAGTTTTATTTTATGAGAAAGCTGTTTTATAAAATGTAGCTTTTGAAAGACGTAAATGGGAGGTACAGCTTCAGGTGTAAGCACCGTCACCAGTAAGTTCAGGTTGTCTTGATAGTCAGTGTCAGAGAAGAGATTTCTACAGGACAAACACGCTTACCAGGTTGTCTTTTTTCTTTTCTCTTTTTTATCTTTGTTTTTTTTTTTCTTGTTTGTTTGTTTGGTTTTTTTTGTTTGTTTGTTTTTGTTTTTGTTTTTTGAGACAGGTTCTCTCTGTAGCCCTGGCTGTCCCCGAACTCAGTCTGTAGACTAGCCTTGAACTCCCAAATGCTGATTTTCCAGTATTTCTAAGGTTCCAGATACTTGTCTGCCAGGAACTGCAGTTCACACCTATAATCCTAGCATTTGGGAGGCTGAGGAGAGATGATACAAAGTTCTGGGTTAGCCAAGGCTATTATATAGCAAAATCTATGCTTATCTAATCAGCTTTTCTAAAGTTTATTCTGTATGAACTAAATCCTGAAAATCTCAAGAGAAGATAAAGCTTAGCATTTGAAAGCAACAGGAAAAAATGTGAATATAAAGAAATACTTCAAACTCTCCTGCTAATTCTGCTTGATTGTTCCCTAGCAGCTGAGCTAGGGAAAATTTTTCTGCCTGTTGAACCATTGGTCCCAGGGAAAGGAAGATGAGACCAGAGGTTTCCCAAGGTAGACTGTCTATAGGTTGAGGCAGAATTTCCCTCAGGCTGTAAGGCTTTGTTGTGGGCTAATTAGGCTTTTAAGGAGGTAACCTTTATTCCTAAATCTAAAAAATAATTTACAGATATTTTTCTTAATTTTAAAACCAATTTTTTTTAATGTGTATTTATTTTTATTTTATATGTGCTTACTTGAATGTACATGTGTGTACCTTGTATGGAGTCCTAGTGGAGGGCAGAAGAAGGTGTAAGATCCCCCTGAGACAGTTCCCCCATAGAAACAGTTGTGAGCTGCCATGTGAGTGCTAGGAATTGAGCCCTGGGTCTTCTGGAAGAACATTCTTAACCACTGAGCCATATCTCCAATGCTATTTACAGATAATTTAGGTTGCTTAAAAATTGATAGGAATATTTGTATAAAAGTGTATTAAACATTTTCTGTATGGTTGTGTTCTATTTTGTATTTATTGCTGACCTGTTCTATATGAAATACTTGAAAAAAGATTCATGCATGTTGTAGATAGAGAAACCTGATGGCTTAGTGACATTTCCCATGCTGATTTTTGCCTTGTGGCCTGGGTTGGCAAGAAGGGAAGAGAACACCTCTTCTTTCTTTTCCTCTGTTCGAGATCAAAATCCTAAAATATCAGAGTTACTCATAAACTCTAAGAGTGAGCAGCTGCCCAAGGCTGAGACCGTCATTCAAAGCCTGGTTAGCAGGGAGAGGTACCATTTACCATCTCCCCTGGGAAGAGTGTGTTGTTTCTGAGTACTTGGCATTTCGAATTGTGGGTTCATATTGGAATGATTAAGGCGTGATGAACATTGGACATTCTCTGAAGCCTCTGTCTGTTCTTCTCTGGTAGATGAAAAACTGGAAGAGAAGATACTTTCAATTGGATGAAAACACAATAGGCTACTTCAAATCTGAACTGGTATGCAATCATGTCATAAATATGCTTTCATGTACTTGACAGGTCACACTGCAGTGCTTGTGTGATTGTGTGCTTGTATGTTCTGTTCTTCTAATGGTCCAGTTCTGGTTTAAGTTCACCTGTATTTCAGTCTATTTGGTTGTAATACATTTGGTTAGTCACATATTTCTTAAATGTGTTTTAAATAAAACTACCTTCAAGGAAGCGTTCCATCTTGATGGATCTAAAATTATCAACAGCCCCACATGTAACTCTCTGTCAGAGGGATATTAGAAGAGATGGTGTAAGAAATCCTCCAGAAGCAGCATTCACCCCTCTGCATGTCTGCCTTCTCTTCCTGCTGCCTCTTAGCTCTTTTCCCATTTCCTACCACCTCTGAAGTTGTTTCACTTGGGATACCTTTTTCTGAAGGCAGAATCAAAGACTGAATCTCCCTCCTTCCCTGTTTGAGTAACGCACCATTTAAGATGTCAAGTGGCATAAATCCTACAGAAGATATGTGCATAAATTAATGAAATTCTCTCCCTCTTCTATAAGACTGTGGGACTTTCTTTCTTTCTTTCTTTCTTTCTTTCTTTCTTTCCTTTCTTTCTTTCTTTCTTTCTTTTTTTTTTGGTTTTTCGAGACAGGGTTTCTCTATATAGCCTTGGCTGTCCTGGAACTCACTCAGTAGACCAGGCTGGCCTCGAACTCAGAGATCCGCCTGCCTCTGCCTCCCAAGTGCTGGGATTAAACGCGTGCGCCACCACTGCCCGGCCTGTGGGACTTTCATATTCTCCATACTCTCAATGAAGGCATAGAACAACATCATGAACTTCCTGCCCTGGTACATATGTTCCATACCTGTGTGGTGCTGTATAGGCTGTGTGTGGCTTTTGAGTGCTTGTAATGTAACTAGTGTGGTAAGGAAGTAAATTTATTTCATTTTAAAATTAAAACGAGTTTCATTTTAGTAATTTAAATTTATAGTTACTCATAGGCAGTGTTCTGTATTGGGAGCATCCTAGGGGTCAGTTATTTTAGGAAGCTGTAAAAGGCAGAAGCAACCTATAGAGCCTGCTGTAGACAGTCAGAGCCCATGTGTAGTGAGGAAGCAGTCCTTCCCTGCCTGAAGAATGAGGGCAGGAATGCACAGGAAGTGGGTAGTAACAGAGATGAGAATGGGCACATGTATACTTGTCAATAAAACGAGGCAATACATCAAGGAAAATAGAAACCAAGGTTCTTGGGATAAAAACACAGCTTTTTGATATAACTCAGCAGACATAGAAATAGGTCCTGTGTGAGTGCATCTAAGTATAAAACATACTGTAGCCCTGTGTCTTGAGATCATTTCTTCCTGAAAGAAACCTAGACTCCATGGATGGCAGATTCTGTAGCTGGGCAAGAGAAATTAATGCAAGGTGAGCTGGAATGTCTTATCAGAAAGCAAGAACATGCTGAGAAAATGCTGGTCACTCTGAAGTCACTTTACAGACAGTTCCCTTACCAGATCATGGACAGTGAGAGAGTATCAAAATACACAATGATTATAATATATTATAGTGCATGCATATACATATATATGAGTAGATGATAGGGTGGTGATTGAGCTCATATAACTACAGTGAAGGACAAGATGCTTAAACAGGATTGACACACCAATCTGAGATAAAAACTAAGCACAGTGGGAAGAGAGCAGCAGTACAGGAAGAAGCCTGGCAACATCACTTCAATCAGGCAGTCAGGTTCAGTGAACTTCAGCGGAGGTGAGAATGTTGAAAACATATACCGCTTCAGGGATCAGTTCTGTGCTGATCCTGCTAAAGGCATATGGTCTGGGTTTAGTCACCAGGTAACAGTAGCCACATCCAAGGGAGGAGGCAGCCTACAAAATAAAGTAATTGCTGTGTTCTGCAGGATTCTGTGTTCCTCTTTCTAGAGGAGTGAGGAACACTTCTATACAAAATAGAAAGAGAACACTCTCCCCCTTCAAGACAATGTGGACACCACCTGCTGACTGTGGTGGCTATAACATGAGAACTTTAGGGCAGCATGCAGCAGCTCAGTTCCAAGTGACTGCTTTTAGTCTTTTTTGTAAATTCACAATTGTTTCAATGTTCAAGAAAGAGAGAAGTGAGAACTATCTGATAGAAAAACAAACAGAAAATACAAATGGTGTATTCAGAAAGCGATTAGGCTGAGTGTGGAGTGGAGTGGTAGCATGCATCCCTAGTGTGTGTGAGGCCTTGGATTAGAGCCTCAGTACCACTAATCAGTACAAATAACTAAAGTGGTGTTCAGAAGTATGAGACAATGCTCAGTGTCACTCAGGCTTTGGGAAGTAGCAGGTTGTGCACCGCACAGATAGTATTCATCAGTCGTGAGGAGGCTGTGTCTGAGTGAAAGGATCACAGATCCTCTGTCCTCAGAGAAAATAAGTGGAGAAGAAATAGTATTTCTTCAAATTCCAAGTTACTATGTAGATAGTGATGTTAGAAGAATTATCATTTGGCAGGCAGCTATGCCAATAATGATTTCAGGTAAGAATCCTTAATATTTGGTGAAACTAGTGGGAGATTTTTGTTAGAAAATGAAGGTCTACATAGGCTTCAGGTATGTCAGTAGTGACCAACATGAGTCACACACTGCCTCCACACCATACACTTCCTGGTAGGATGGCTGAGAAGTATTTAGTTGCAGTGGTTTCCTTCCAGAAGCGTGTGGCCTGCACATCGAATAAACATCAGACTGGCCCCGACTGGGACACAGTTGGTGAAATAAGTGGCCTAAACGTTTTACAGCTTTACAGGATTACAGAAGACCAAAGAAGTAACCCACGAAGTAATGGAGACTAAGAGAAGGGACAGTGAAACAAGTCTGCCATAGACTGAACCTTAGACAGAAACTATGTCAGCTTGTCTTCTGCCATGAAGGACACCCATAGGGTAACTTATAAGATCAGAACATAGCCTATAGATTGTGGTCATACTGCAAGGATGCTGAGGTTTAGGATCCATAACTGTGCCATGATCATGTACAATTTACTTTAGAAGTCAAACATGATACCTAGTAGTATAGATGTATCATGTCTTCAATTTGTGTGCAGATAGTCCTGAAATGGGTATTCAGACACATGTACACATGCTTATAGCAAAGCTGGACTTACTATCTATCCATGGTACCATCTATGTCAAGATGATCTTCCAGAAGAGGAAGTAGAATTCTTACTGGTCCTCATGGACCAAGACTGGTCCACCATGACCAAGTCTGCTGGTTAGTGACTATCACTGAGACCACAAACCGAGCTTCAGACAACATTGTGTATGATGGCATAAAACTAGAACTGTCCTGCGGCTGTAAGTCTCAGGTGTAGTTGTGACTGAGAATGGCCTAAGCTCCAAGTAAGGTAGCTAGCTTTTGACAGGAAATGTCCTGTGTTTGCTTCTTTGCCAGGAAAAGGAACCTCTGCGGGTAATACCACTTAAAGAAGTTCATAAAGTCCAAGAGTGCAAGCAGAGGTAAGTAAGGACTGCCTGATTCTGGCACAGCACAGTGTGAGGAACCAGGCCTCCCCTCACTGATGAGCTCACAGTGTGCTTCTTTCTCTGTTCTTGTGTGGATTTGTAACTATATAACTTTTTTTTAATCTGTAAAATAACTTAATTTTTTATTGGAAAACAAAATTAGGAAACAACCCATTAATACACTGACATTTCAGAATTAGTTCAGTAATGCAAAGGAAAAATTATTTTAAGCAATTTCTGAGATTTAACAAATTGAGGTATTTTTAGTTTTTAAAGGTGCTGCAGAACAGATTGTTGCAAGAAATTGCATCCGCTGTGCCATGATGAATTGAATGCACTGTAAACACTTGGACTCTAAAGTTGCTTTATATGTCTTTTCTAAATGAGTTGTATAAAGCATATGAATAGTAATGCAAAACTGGAAAGGGATGATGGGATTTTGTTAAATTAATGTTTTCTTTCTAACATTTATTGACACATACTTGGCACTTAGTAAACAGCTAAAACAATCAAACTGATTTACCTACAACTGAATGATCGTCTTTTCATGACAGTGACATAATGATGAGGGACAACCTGTTTGAAATCGTGACGACGTCTCGGACTTTTTATGTGCAGGTAAGACACTTTCTGGAGGTCATAGATTTTCTTAAGAACTTTCCAACATTTAGAGGTGAAATAAATGTAAATAATGCTTGTTGGTTTTAACGAATATAATTTATCAGCTTTTTGAAGGATGTCATGTGGTGGTGCGTATAGGGTCAGACGTGGGAGTGCTCTGTTATGAATTGGTGACAAGGATCACAGTCACATTTGAAAGAAAGAAAGTGCTGTTTTACCTAGGTTTTAGCATGTACCTTCAAATGTATTATCTTTTTGTGTTTTTATTTAATATTTTTGGTAATTTTATAAGAAGGAAAGTCTTGAATATAAATGAATTATTGAAAAAAAGCATTTGTTTTTGTTTATGAGAGTTAACAAATTTGCTTATTGCAGAAAAATTAAGAAAACAAGGGTTTGTAAAATAAACATACTCCCATGTTCAGTTGCTGATACTTGCAGCAAGATCATTCTAACTGTATAATGTTTTGTTTGCTTTCATATATTGTCATTTTTCCCCATGTCATTAAAATTTCCTTGGAAATAGGCAGGTCTAGAGGCTTATATCTTTAATTGGAATTAAAGGCATTCAGGAGGCAGAGGCAGGTGGATTTTGGTGAATCCAAGGCTAGCTGGGGCTGTATAGTGAGATCCTGCATCAAAAATGTTATCTTTGGAAACATTTTAGAATTGCATCATACTTCATATATTGTGACTGAACATTCACATGCATAGCTTTCATACATTTGCTGTGCAAGTATGCTGATGGCAGCATCTTGTGTAAAGTGTGGCCTGAATTTCTGAGTCTTTCAGATGTTTCTAGGTCAGACTTAACCATTGGAACAGCTTTCTGTTTGTGGCTTTGATTTTGATCATTGTCCTGCTACTAGTGCAGATTGAAAGCACAGTGGCTCTGTGCCTCTTCCGAGTTCTACCTTTTGAAAAATGCTCCTTGAAGTTATTGGCATTTGATAGATTTTGGCAGAAGGGGACTTAGTTTTCTTTAGTGAATTGATCGTTGGTAGGCTGACAACACACCAGAACAGGTTCCATTTCCAAGATAAGCTGTGCAACACAACCTGGACTTGATGTAGAAAAGGGTTGGGGAAGGGATAGGAGAGTAGAGAGGAAGGAGTTAGAGAAGGAGGTGAATATGTTCAAAATACATTGTATGAAATTCACAGAGTTAGGAAAATAGTGCTAAAACCCACAAAATTCAGCATACAGTATACAAAGTGCATAGAAAACACGTGGCATAAAAATTAGAATCTAATTTTAGATCTACTTCTCAAGGAGTGAGGTCTTCTCAAAGGACAGAGTAAGAAGGTGCATGCTTGCGGCCTTCTCAGCCTCATGCTGTGGCCATTCCACTCCGAATAATCTGATCTCATGACATTTAAATTCACACTGGCCAGTCTTTATCCAGAAAGAAGACTGCTGCTGAATTCGACTACCAATGTCTCTTTGATTCACTGTCCTATTAGAAATTATTTCTAAAATTAATATGTAAGATGATGCCAGAATGGCTTTGAAAGTGGCAGTTATTTATGTAACAAGTTTAGATATAGCGTTTGACAGCAAAATAGGAAAGTCTTTGTTTCTTCTTCTTATTTCCTTTTTAAAAGCACTCATTATATATACTTTGATGTGTTTGATTTTAAACATGCAGTGCCTATCTTATATCTACATATAGGACCTGGCTCAGAAAAACCTGGGTTAGAAATCGTGCTTCTAGAGCCAGGTTTGGTAACATATACTTGTAACCTGACTGCTCAGGTTGAAGAGTGAATTGAAGGCCAGCCTGAGCAATTTAATGTGACACTCTGTCAAAACCAAAACACAAATTTTAAAATAAAGCCTCAATGGCTGAGTGTTTTTCTCAAATGTGTATGTTGATTGTTTCCCATGCTCACCAAAAAAGTGATTTCAGGGGTTGGAGAGGTGGCTCAGAGATTAAGAGCACTTGCTGCTCTTGCAGAGGATTGAAGTTTGATTCCCAGTATCCTTGTTGGGTAGTTCACAACCGCCTATAAGGACAGCTCCAGCAGGGTTCCATGCCCTCTTTTGCACTTAATAGATGGAACCAGCTGGACCAATGATTGATGAATTTGTTGCACCTCTCTCTACACATACACCACACGCGCACCCGCACACGCACACACACACACACGCACACGCACACACACACAATTTTGAAGCTGAATATGGTGGCATACACCTTTAATCCCAGCGCTCAGGAGGCAGAGACAGGAAGATGACAGGCAGATCTCTATAGAGTTCCAGGACTTCCGGGGCTATACAGAGAAACCCTCTCTCTAAAAACAAAACAGAAGTAACATTTTTTGAAACTTTTTTTTTAAAAGAAATTATTGCCTTTGAATGTGCTTGCAGGTGACATTATATTGCCAAGGAAATTTAAGGAAATTTATGGAAATAGAAGGTGATTTTTGAGAGAAAGTTGACTGAAATATCCCTTTTATTTCCTTTAGGCTGACAGCCCCGAAGAGATGCACAGTTGGATTAAAGCAGTCTCTGGTGCCATCGTAGCACAGCGGGGACCTGGCAGATCATCGTCCTCTGTAGGTTTTCTTCTTGGGGAGAAACTCTACAGGGCCTGCATCCTTGGAAGTTGTTTTCCTCCTCTCCCCTAATCCTTCAGTTTCTTTCTTTGTTGAGATTATTCATCTGTTGACTTTCATGCCAATTGGACTTGGAAAAGTAATGTACTCTAATTGAGAACTTCCTTGTAGTGTCCTGTGCATAGCTCTCTGTGCACATTGTGTTCACGCACAAGCTGGGCGGCTACAGAATAGAGCCTTCCTTCCTTTGTTCTTGCAGTTAGCTTCTTGTTAGTGGGTCAGGGTGGAGCAGTTTGAGACCCGTGGTATGGCACTGGCCTGAATGCACTTGCAGTTCTACCGAAACACGGTTTTGTGATGTCCTGGTTTTCCCTTTACTTGCCAATTTTCAGTTAAGATTTTTCCCTTGGTGGTGTTCCACTGACCAAGCTAGAGGCTCAAGTACGGCTTTGTGTTCCCATTCATTTTTTTCTATTTCATGTTATTTCAGTTTTCTACCAGGTTGATACAAAAGCTTGTTACCTTTTTTTGTAGTTTGATAGTAATATTGGAACAACTAAATGCTTTGCCATTCAGACATTGCCTGAGAAACACGTGTTATTCATTTTGTTCAAGTGTATCCTAAGGAATAGTTTGGTTTGGAATACTTTGACCATTCATCTATGTTTTAAAAATGCAAACCTTTTTGAGAAATTTCACCTTAAAAGTATCACTGTTGTCAATTGTCTGGTGTGCCTTACCATAGCCTTTATGATGTAGATTCTATATATACCTAGCTACACCTGAATTTTCAGTATTTTACTGTCTTTTTTCTGTTAGTGATAATGACAGATCAGTAGATAATAATCCACTTTTCCCATTCCATAATCATTTATCATTATAATAGTATTCCTTTAGGAATTCCTAAGAAACCTCTTTCATGGGTGTTAGTTTTGTAACTGCCTGCATTTTATGTGACTCTTTCAACAGTCAAGTATGAGATTCTCTGCAAAAACAATGTCTGTTGGGAAGAGGGAAAGTTGGAGAAGGGTGTTTGTGTTCTGTGCTTTGTGGTGGGGGCAAATTGGACTGTCCAGCTGTGACTATCAGCAGAATTCTCTCTTTTCCTCCCTTTCCCAATATAGGTTAACTCTAATCTTAGCTTTGCACTGTGTTCCAGATGCGGCAGGCCAGAAGGCTGTCGAACCCTTGTATACAGAGGTATACATCAAGAGCTGGTGAATGCAGCACGTATGTGGGCTCTCATGCAAATGTGCCTTCTTAGTAGAAGGCCTGGACTCGCTCCTCCTTACAGCTGATCCTAGAAGGTTGAGTTAACCGGACTGCCTTTTGCAGTTGTCATCACTAACGCAAACTATTCTACTGTAGTCATCAGGTTGAATATGTATAGTTAAAAAAAAGCAGCCATACTAATAGAAGCTTCCAGAGCTTCTGAAACTAACTGACTGAATTGCTGCAGGAGTTTTGATTTCCATGTTTTGTGTATTTTGAGATTTTTTTTTTTAATACTACAACACTTGAAATGAGCCTTTGTTCTTCTGATCCAGGCAAACTTCTGCACACATCCATGGATAAACTCTGTCATCAGAATTGCATAGTGTTTATAGCTCTGGTGAAGTTTTACCATGCAGTGGGAGCCTGTAGTGTTTGCTGATTGTGGTGCTGTTCTCAAAGCAGCTAGTGTGCTGAATGCGCGCACATCGGGAGCTGCACAGCGCACTGCAGTGTCGGCAGATCTGTCCTTAGAGGGACAGTAAAGATCTGATTTCAGCAGTGTTAGAAGTGATTCAGTTGTACCCTTTTTTACTTTGAACATCTTAAGCCACACGAATGTGTGACTTACCCAAAATATTGAAGCAGCTGCAATCAGTTGCAGTGAAATTAAGAGAAGCAAAAACAAGTGTCAGACTACAAGACAAGATCTTGTCTGAGAAGTCGTGATTTTTGTTGATCAGTCTATGGCCTTTCACTTTATGTTTTACATTATATCTTTTTTAATACTTGGGAAAATCCCCATAACTCTTAAATGCTAGTAGACTTTTTTTCAACACAATTCAGTTGCAATTGGAACACTGTATCTCATTTTAGGCTGACTAGTGCCATAAGCTGCCAAATTCAGCTTTGGTGACAGAATTAGTTTCTTAGTAGAATTGGTTGTTGGCTATCATTGCTTTGAACTCACCCCTAAAATGCATTGCTTTGGGAAGGAACTTGCACATTTATGCTGCATGGCTCATGCTTCTGCTTTGTGTGTATGTGTGTGTGTGTGTGTTGCTGTTTGTTTTTCAGAGAATCAAGTCTCACATTGAGTGACTAACTTTGTTGTTGTTGATTGGCTGTGTCTGACCACCATTCCTCTTTCCAGGAGCATTCCGGCTGTCCTTCAGAATCCAAATACACTGTCCTCCGTCCTGCCGGGGCAGCAGCAGCCGCCTCACATTCCGCAGCCTCTCGCAGCCACTCTCTGGTCTCAAGCTATACCATGGAGAAGCGAGGATTTTACGAATCTCTTGCCAAGGTCAAGCCAGGGAACTTCAAGGTCCAGACTGTCTCTCCAAGAGAGCCAGCTTCCAAAGTGACTGAACAGGCTCTGCTCAGACCTCAGAGTAAAAATGGCCCTCAGGGAGAAGATGGTGAGCCAGTGGACTTAGATGACGCCAGCTTGCCAGTCAGTGATGTGTGAGGTGGGAACACATGGGCTGCCTGCGCCACTCACCCTCAGTGTCCTTCCACGAGGCTTCTCGCCAAAGATGATAGAGGGTGAATGATTTCAGTACATATGTTATACTGCCTGTGGGTGTTCTCTCTAAGCTGACAAACCAAGAATCTAGGGAGTGGCCAAGTCAACATAATTTCTTTAAGAAAGAAAGAAAAAAAAACTGTCCATATTGACTGTCTGAAGCTTTACATGCTTGAGTGGTAAAAATGTGTGTGTGATTTTTTTTCTTAGTGACTTTGAAATTTTAAATAACAATTTAAAACATTAAAATTTATTATTTTGGTCATTTAAACATGCTAATATGACTCCCTATGAAATATTCAATATTTACACATTCTTATCAGCTAACATTACCAAGTGGGACATTCCCAGACAAAAATTCCTAAACTCATGATGTCTGTGGTGCTGCAGAATTTTTATCTCAATGTGGACTATTTAGAATTTCTAACCATTTATGATATTCTGGCTGTGCAGGTGAGTAGAAAAAATTTCATAAAAGATTTGATTAAGCCAGGCAGTGGTGGCACACACCTTTAATCCCAGCACTTGAGAGGCAGAGGCAGGCGAATTTCTGAGTTCAAGGCCAGCAAGAAGTGAGTTCCAGGACAGCAAGAAGATACACAGAGAAACCCTGTCTCAAGAAACAAAAAACAAAAAAACAAAAGATTTGATTAGACAGTTGGTGCAGGTGGGAGTTGAACAGAGCGAGCAGAAGGGGGAGACTGGAAGTCAGCTATAGCTAAGATTTCTGTTTTCTTTTGTGGGGAGGGGACTTCTTTATTTTTATTTTGGAGACTGGATTATCTGTGTAGCGATGGCTGTCCAGGAACTTGCTCTGTAGACCAGGCTGCTCTTGAACTTGTCGTGATCCTTCTGCCTTTGTTGCCTCCCAAATTATAGGGCTGTGTTATCAACTTGCAGCCTGAGACACTTGTTTTAAAAAGCTCAGTATTTTATTTCAGTAAAAATTATTTGGTCATAAATTTGGGGAAGATTTTTTTTAAATCAGAGTTTTGTAAATAGATCTTATTTCTGAATTTGGATCAGTGAAAGACCTCATTTCACATGCTAAGTCAAAATGGCCCTTAGTCATGAACTTGTTATGGCTTCTCCCTTGTCATCAGTAGTAACGTATACTCAAGTGCCTGTGTCTTCTCATCTCACTTAGAATTGTACCCCAAAGTCCTACATGATTGGCTTTAAATATCTGAATAAATCAATTTCAGTAGCATAGTTTGATATGTTAAATAAGATAGCATTTTATATCAGAGACACCAGAATGTTGGTGTTCAACTACCTGTGCAATATTTATGTCTTGAAAACCAGATCTGAGTATGCATTGAACCGTGGGGAATATCATAAATAGAAGCACCTCTCTGGAGAGAACCCAGTTTCCAGTGTTGAGTAATAGACTGGTTTGAGCAAGTACTGTTTTGTGGCAACATCTTAGGTGTTTGCTTCCCCGGGCTGCTGCTCTACGGTATTTCCAGTCTCAGACTTGTGTTTTGGAGTCATGGTGTTAGTGTTTTGCCTTTTTGTGTTCTAAGACTACTTGTTGGAGGATGAAAGATTCGCTACAGTGGTTTAGGGTTAAGATGTTCTATTTAGTTGCCCAGCACAAGAACGTACCACTCACCTTTTGTATTCATAAGCTAATATATTAGAATTCTGTGTAGTTTTCTCTTGTGCACCTGCATTAGAAAACCATAGGACAACAAGGTTGTTAAGCAGTGACAACCCTTCTGCTGCCGTATTCATCACCCAGTCTCTCTTAGAAGTTCCTTTTTCATGAACATACCTAGGGACCCTTGTACAGACTCTTGGCAGTATTGATGAGCCTGGCGCTGTTTGCTTTGGTACAGCCCCCACAGTGTGTATTCTTTTTATCATATTTTGGTATCGGTAATTTGATATATTTCATGGTGGTAAAATATTAGCTCTATTTTGGGACTTTTTATAGAATTACATTTATTCAAAAGCATAGGAATATGTTCTTGTGATTATCAGGATCTCCTAATATTTATCTCAATTCTTTTGTAAGCTTATGGAAATTATTTAATTATTTTAAAGCATATTTTCTTGTAAATATATCCTATTTGAAGTGTCAGCAGTTACTTTGAATACCGTACTATTTGCTGCATTTTTTCCTGTGTGTACAATGTATCTCCTCTCAGAACAGGAATGTGCCTCCTAATGTTTACTGTTACACCGCTATCTTTGTATGTCCAGTTGGTTGAACACTGTAATGACTTGAGAATAAACTGCTCAGAATTCATTTTCACTCAGTTGCCGTTTTGTTTGGTTCAGTGCTCATATGAACAAGTCAGTAGAACTGGTAAGAAACATTTTTGATTAGTTCATTTACTTACCTTTTAATAAACAGATTTCATTCCAAGACAACCACGGTTAAACAGAGGAGCCCTGTCTTGAAAAACCAAAATAAATAAATAAATAAATAAATAAATAAATAAATAAATAAATAAATAATTCAGATCCTTGAATTCTTGGAGTTTGTTGTTGCTATTTGTTTGTGTTTGGAGACATGTTCTCATTTTGTAGTCTTGGCTGACCTGAAACAGTATGTAGAGTATGTTGTCATTGAACTCACAGAGATCCTCCTGCCTCTGCTTCCTGGGTGCTAGAATTGTAAGAGTATACCAACAGGCCCAGCAGATCCATAAATTCTTAAGATAGTTTTATATGAAATTGTACAAAGAAAATGTCTGTGTTTAGAAAGCTCGTTCTTTTTACTTAAAAACAAAACAAAACAAAAAAACATGTTCTCAAAATTAAATGTGAAAATTACTGGTGAAGCATGTTTGAATCATTGAGCTGCATAGAGCAGCTGGTCAGGCTGAACTGAGACTGATTGCAGAAGACATAGCTCCCCATGCTGCCTGCCAGTGGGGAGTGGTGGGAAAGGGGCTGAGATGTGTAGTCAACTCCCCCAAACAAATGCTCCAGAGCCTGCTTTTTGAAAAATTTTCTTTATGATAATGGGCTGTAGTGGATTGTATGTCTAGAGTCTAGCCCAGTGCCTGCTGCCCAGAGTAAACTCAAACACTTATCCACTGAGCAAAGGAAGGGCCACTAATATAAAATATATTGAACTTTACACTTATAATTCAATTGCATTATATTCAGTTGAAATACAGATTTAGTCACCCGAAGTTTCAGAATTTCCAAAGACACCAGCAGTGATTTCAGGTGTCTCCTTTTGTTCCTTGTATCTAGTTCATTGTCAAATCCTGCTTTATTTTCCCGTCTTCCTGATCTCATCTCTGAAACGCAGTACATGATTGGGCCCTGTCAACAGTTCATTATGGGTGAGAGAGGAGCTCTGAAGGATTGTTACCAGTTAATAGTAGCTGGTGTGTGTGTGTGTGTGTGTGTGTGTGTGTGTGTGTGTGTCTTCAGCGGTATACCCACTGAAAAAATTGATTATGATCCAGTAAATGTCATCCCACCAATACACATGCAAGCAGCCTGTGTGTAGTTAAACTCAGTGGGTCACACAACAAGTCATGAAAGTAAGAGGGGGTTATAAAAGGCTTTCAGCAGAATTGCGAAGGTGATAGGAGGATAATGAAAAGGAAATAAGTGAGAAATGACTGAAATTCACTATTCACAGAACTAAGTATTTTATATTATATTGCTTGGGAGTGAGGGGGTGGCTGGAGATCTCAGCAGTTAAGAGGGGTATGAACTGCTCTTGCAGAGGGCCTGAGTTCAGTTTTCAACATCTACCTGTAACTCCAGCTCCAGGAAATCTGGCCCCCTTTGTGGTTTGAATGAGAATGCCTCCATAGGCTCCCATATTTGCATGCTTAGTCTGCAGTTGGTGATCTGAAAAGATTAGGAGGTGTGGCCTTGTTGGAGGAGTTCTGTCATTGGAGGTGGGCTTTGAGGTCTCAAAAGCCCACACTATGTCCACCCCCCCCCTTGCCTTTGGATCAGCTATAAGTTCTCTGCTAGTCCTGAAGTCCTCTGTCTTCCATAAGTGTTTAAGTGTGTGCGTCTACACCCGTATACATGTACACGGACACACCAAAATGATAGAAGTAAAAATGTTTAAATGACTTGAACTGAAGAATACGGCTGAACTGGTTACTGTTATAATTGTTAATTGATGAAATCCCAGGAGTCCACTGTACTGACATTAAAAGGAGTAACTTACTGTTGTATGTTCATGTCATAACAGTGCCACCTTCTGGTATTGGTTGCTACTTTCAAAGTAATCTGACATCTGTTTTATTTCACAGGAAGGAGAGAAAATATGTAGCAGCATAGGATAGCTTTGAAATCTATAGAAATGTTAAATCACGTTTCCCAAAGAATTAAATGTTCGTAGAGGTAACTGTAGCTTCACATACATAAGAAATAATCTAGAAAAGCTGGGCATGTCTGTAGCGAGATGCCATCTTATAAAAAGATAGACAATAGGACATTTTGTATGCCCTTTAATTAGTTTTCCCAGTGATCCCTTATAAAGATATGGTATAGTATTGTAACCATGAAATAGGCTCATACTTAGTGGCAGGTACCTTTATCCACTGAGCCATTTTGATGGCTCATCAGGTTTTGGATTTAGCTTTAGAGAGTAGATATAAAGGTAATAATTTTATATATGTGACCAGTGGGATATTTGCCTTTTGATCTCTTGGAAATCCCTTTTCCCATGTGCTACAGACCTAAGGAGATGATGGAATTTGCCCAAAGACATAGAAAGTTAAACATGATAAAACCTAATGTGGAAAACTACTACCTAGCGGCTGAGATGGTCAAAGAATGATGGTGTAGTAAGAAGCAGGGTGGCAGAGAGGACTTCTAGAAAGCCCCTGAGGAATTTGTGTATTACGTGACAAGGAATGTATAAATTGAGTTGCAATTTTGATGGCCCAAAAAGAGATTGAGAATTAAGTCATCTTCAAGGTTCTAGGACCTTTTCCCCAAGCTATGACTTCAGGATAAGATAAGGAAGGGAAAGAACGGGGGAGGAATTTCCATGACCCAGGAACTTGTCCAGTTAGGTCCTCCTACCCCTTATTCACTGTCTTAATGTCCTTTCCCCACACCAGGATAAAAACCCTGACAAATTAGCATGAGGAAGAAAAGATTTATTGGGCTCACATTTCCAGGTTATAGTCTATCACTGTAGAAAGTCAAGGCAGCAGGAACTTGATGCAGTGGAACAGATACGTCATATCTGCAGTTAAGAGCAGAGAGCCCTGAGTCAGTGCATGATGCTAGCACTGTACAATCCAGGATACTCTACCCAGGGAATGGCACCACCCAGAGTGGGCAGATCTTCCAACCTCAATTGACATAGTCAAGACAATCCATGGACATGCCCACAGGCCAACCTGATCCAGGTATTCCCTTGTGTGACCCCTTTTCCGGTGATTCAACATTGTGTCTAGTTGACAAATCAAAGTTAACCATCACACTTATTTCCAAATGAGAGCCTTTGGTCCCAAGGACATCTGTGCATAGTGACCATCGTATATATCTAGCTCATAGTATTGGATCCTGAAGGGACTGGGCATTGCTCAGGACACCCCCAGACCAAGTTCTCAGCACAAAGGTTTATTTGTCCAGAGGGACAAAGGGCAAGGGAATAAAAGACAAAGATAGGAGATAGAGGATGAGGGTGAAAAGAAGAGGATCAAGGGATAGGGATAAAGGGTTTTTATCATGGGGCAGGGATGGGAGTGGGGCACCAAAGGACTGCCTCCAGATAGGAGACAGATGTGGCACATAGGAAAATGGCGCTTTATAAAGATACAAGGGGAAACCCATGTTAGGATGAGGCATTTAATTTTAATTGGGCGTGTTAATTAGGTTAGCCAAAGGAGGCTTTTGATTGCTGGACTTCAATGTTTTGATAGCTCATCCTTGGTAATTAGTTTTAGGAGGAAGAAGTGCAAAATAAGGGAATAGACCTTGAGGTTATAGCCTTAGGAATGTAATAACAGTTTTTAGGAAGGCAGGGGAATGAGAGAGACGATCAAGGCCTGCTAGAGTCATGTTTGCCATGCTTGGGCTGGCTAGAGAGTCCCTTCAGTTCCTCCTGTTTCTCATTCTTTATTCTCAGTCTTCCATTTGCCTGTTTATATTTTAAAGGTGGGAGATTTTCCAGTGGGTCATATGCAGGTCATATGAGTAAGAGAAAGTAAGGCACCAGGAGTAAAGGGGGAGCAGTCTGTTGGCCCAGACAACTAGAAGCACAGAGAAACTATGACTAAGGTAGGGGCTCTGCAGGTAGGCTGACACAATCTCAGGGCTGAATGTGCTATGTTTCAGGTACTTGTTAGATATCCTAGGGGAGAAATGGCTAGCAGTTGGATAAACAAATTTGGAATTGAGAAAAGTCAGCTTGACAGAAGTTCAAGTTATTTGGGAAGAGAAACTTGAGGAGTTGAGAAAATGCCTCCTTCTGATTATCTGTAAGCAAGACTATTGCTTAGTGATTACTGTGCGTAGGTGGCACGGTGGGTAGTGCACCCTTGGGCAGATGGGTTGTATAGGGAAGCAGGCTGAGCAAATCCTGGGGAGCCATTAAGCAGTGGTCCTTCGTAGCCTGTGCTTCAGTTCCCATCTCCAGGTTCATGCCTTGGCCTCTCTCAGTGGGCTGGGACCTGGGACATGGAAGTCAAACAGACCCTTTCCTCTCCAAGTTGATTCTAGATTTAGACACACTGCGATGGAAGTAAATGCATCACATGAGTGCCTGATGCCCAGGGAGAGTAGAAGATGGTGTCGGAGCCCCTGGAACTGAAGTTAACAGTTGTCTGTGTGCTGCCATGTGACTTCTCTTTACTGCTCAGCTACCTCTTCAGCTCTGTGATGTAGTGTGTGTGTGTGTGTGTGTGTGTGTGTGTGTGTGTGTGTGTGTATTTCAGTATTTAAGCCAGGCATGGTGGTGCTCGCCTTTATTTCCAGCGCTGGGGGTCAAAGACAGGCAACCTACCCAGGCTGGTGAGAGCTACATAGTGAGACTGTTTCAAAAACCACACAACACACACACACACACACACACACACACACACACACACACAATCACACACATACAATCACACCACATTGTCACTCCCCTGCATACACTTCTGATAGCTTTCCACTATTCTGTTTCATGGTTCATGAAAACCAACATGACTTCACTGTAGTTCCCATTTCTGTTGCTTTGCTTCCTGCCATCATTCTGATTAGGGAAACAGGCCCCCAGGAAGAGGAGCCAGCATTCACATACTGAACATTGGGTTCTCTTCTGATTTTGGAAGCAATTCCAAGCCAGCTTTCATGAGGCCTTAATTGTCTCTCTCTCTTTCTTTCTTTCTTTCTTTCTTTCTTTCTTTCTTTCTTTCTTTCTTTCTTTCTTTCTTT
>JANHMN010000003.1:118665232-118689528 GCA_030674055.1 Rhabdomys pumilio
TTTCTTTCTTTCTTTCTTTCTTTCTTTCTTTCTTTCTTTCTTTCTTTTTTTGCTGACCTAACACAGCTTGGCTCATGATTGATTCTTGTCCTAAAGCTTAAAACTAGGACAAGCTGTAATGAGCAGGGCAGTGTCTGTGGCTATGCTCAGTCAGTTTCTTTCCAGCAGAACAATGTTCTTGATTAAATTCATTCAGCATTCAAGGGCTTCTCCTGGGCAGGAAATTTCCTTGGGTCCCAGGGAAAAAGGACTAAGAGAGACAGACATAAAAGTCACCCCTGTTACAGGGCAGACCAAGATAGGTATTGAAAGAATATTCTAAGCTATATATTACAGGAATGGGGCTTGGAGGGTTGTAACAGAAGTTTTGTATTAGTTACTATAAGAGATGGGTATCAGCTCAGGACCCCCAAGACCAAATTCTCAGCACAAAGGAGGTTTGCCCCAGAGGGATAAAAGGTAGAGAATAAGAGACAAAGACAGGAGATAGATGATGAGGGAGAAGGGGAAGAGGACAAGGGAGGGAGAGGAGGAATATTTGTCTTAGGGGTTGAGGGACAGCACCAAAGAACTATCTATAGATAAAGAGGAGACAGACAGGGTCCATAGGGAAATGGCAGTTTATAAGCCCCATTAGGATGAGGGATTTAATTTTAATTTAGCATGTTAAATAGATGCGCCAAAGGGGGCTTTTGATTACTGAACTTCGATTGTTTCATAACTGGTTCTTGGTAGTCAGCCTCAGGAGGAGGAAGTGGCCAAATAAAGGACTAGGCCTTGGTGGTTAGCATTAGGAATGTCATCTAACAGTTCTTAGCAAGGCAGAGGGAATGGGGGAGAAAGGGTGCATGGCCTGCCTGAGCCATGCTCACCACACTCAGCTGGCCAGTTTTCACTTACTCTTCTGTTGCTCTACTAAAATACTATGACCAAGGCAAATTATAAAAGGAGTTTATTTGTATTAATGGTTCTGGAGGGACAGCCCCTCATGACAGAAAGACATGGCAGTGACAGGCAGGCATGACGGCAGGAACAGGATGCTAAAGACACATCCTGAACTGCAAGCAAGAAGCAGAAAGAGGACTGAGAATGGGAGTGGCTTTGAAACCTGAACCCCCACACCCATACTTCCACCAGCAAGGCTAGCTCCTGACACCCTCCATCCCTCAACCCTCACCCTGTACCCGCTCCCCTCCATCCCCACTGGGCAACAGTTTCCTCTAAGATTGAAGCATTCCATTCTGCAAAAATAGTTCCTTAAACAGGAAAGCTTTAGGAAGTCCCTGAAACTGACTACACTGCAGTTTCTGACAAAGTAAGCAATAAAAGCTACAAAGACTCTTAGACAAAGACTCTGAGACTTAGATTAGCTGCCCATTAAAGCAACTGAGGCACCTGGAAAGAACACATTCAAACCTGTTGAGCTGCCTGCCTGTGTAGTGTGCTCCAGATTCCCACATTCTGAGCTCTCTGATTTATGCTGGGGTGGGCTTTGGTGATACAGCTGTCCTTAAATTAATTTCTGCTCCTGTAAGTAACCCCTTACCCATATTTCTGTAAGTAATCTCAATAAAACTCACCAAGTTAGATTTTGATGGTGCCCATACTTTGGTTTGTCTTGAGCTCCGTTGTTGGGATGAGCAGACATGTGCTGAGTCTTCTAGGAAAAGTTTGGTCACACAACACCTCTGAAAATATGTCATCAACTGGAGGCCAGTATTGAAACATCTGAACCCTTGGGAAACATTGCCATTCAAACCTCCACAGACTCATTGACCATTAGATGTCCACCACAAGTTACTGATGCCTGTGTTGTCATGTTCATCCTGGGACCCAAGCAAATTGAGCAGCCTCTGTCTGAGAAATGTCTAGAAGTCATGGGAGAAGGAAGAGTATTCCAGTCAATTTCGAAACTGCTCAGAAGTGATACATGTCACCAAGTTCATGCTTCATTGGCCTGAGAAAGTAACAGTCAAGCTAGACATGACCGGGGAAGTTTTAGGTTGAGCCTTATGAGATTGGCATTTTATTATGTAAAAAAAAATGATAAAATAATCTCAATTATGTGTAGCTTAATATAATATAACCCTACAGTGAGTACAATAAATAAAATTTTGAATTAGTCTACCCATTTAGTAAGATTACAAAATTTCAATAGTAAGAAGGTTAAATTTTTGTCATTGTCTGTGTATGATATGTGTGTTGTTCACTTGTAAGGTCAGCTGGTTTTGATAAGTTACCTTAAACTTCTGAGTTCTTACAATGGACGAGGTATTAGGAGAGTCAGTGACCTAGCCTGACAGGCAAGGTGGCTGTCTCTAAAGGCAACCTGCTCCACTCTTGGGCATAGATGATTGACAGACAAGGTCATGAGTGCTGAGCAGTGTACCTAACAGGTGCACAGGATTGTGACCAAATTCATTCCCCTGGTCATGAGAAAAGATATACTGCTCAGAGCAATACATGCCTGCTTCTTCAAGGCCAGCAGGAAATCTGTGTAAGCTCAAGGTAGTGTGTGTGTGTGTGTGTGTGTGTGTGTGTGTGTGTGTGTACGCATGTGTGGAAGTCTGAGGTCAGATTTTGGGTGTTGCTCCTCAGATGCCAGCCAACTTTGATTTTTTGGAGTTATTTTTTATTTTGAGATAGGGTCTCTCACTAGAACAGGGATTCCCCACTTAAGCCAGACTGTCTGGCCAGTGAGTCCTGGTTTTGAGCTGTCACTGTCTCACCTGCACTGGGACTCTGCATTCCACCATGCCTGGCCTGTTTTGTATGCCTTCTTTGGGGTTTGAACTCAGAGCTTCATGTTCTCACCACAAGCCACATCTTACCAACAGAGCTATCTGCCCAGCCCCATACTTTCTAAGGATGATTAGATTATCACAAGGAGGTTGAAAGCACATTCATTGGAAAATGCTGGCAAGCACCTCCATCCCCCACCTCCTTCTACCTCATGATTAGTCGTGAGAATAACTGAGATTCAGAAGGAACCTGTAGTTATCTTCTGGGCTGAGTGACCAATTCAGAGAGCCGAGGTAGGTGGAGGGAGTGGGTGTGGCGGAGGATGAAGTCCAAGGGCCGAGCTCAGAGTTGGACAGGTTAGGTTTGAAACAGGAAGAAGCAGGAAGGCAGGTAAGAACTGAGCCCTGTGTTAGGTGGGGCCTCCCAAGGGCATGCTTCCTTGAGGAGGGACTGTTTACGGCCAGCTTGTGTGAACTTGGAGGGCAAAACTGGCTTTCTTTACCTTTCCTTCCTGGTGGTCTTAGCCACAGTATCCACCAGTGTTAATGGTTAGTGTGGAAATCAAATGCAGAAAACAACAGCCCTTGTTCTTCCCACCCAGAAAGGATACTCCTGCCTCCATAAAACCTTCCAGATTTGGGTCTGAGAGCAATTTGCCAAACAGTCAGGGCAGCCACACACATGCTTTATGTCCCACATCTTGCTTAGTGGGTCATTGAGGCTCTCCCTAGGGATGCAACACCCTTTAGAACCTCAAACCAGTAAAGTTCAGCCATTAGGGAGGGGTTCCTGAATGACCCCAGTATCTGGGCTGGGTCTTCCTGAAGCTGAGGGTGTATGCATTCTCCCTCTTTCTTTCCAAGCTGTAGGTCTTCCTGAAAGGAAGGGGCTGTGACTTCCAGGGTCCTGGTTTCTCAAGCTGATAACTATTCTTTTTCAAGGAACAGAGAGTGAATTTCCTTACTGGTGCCAGGTGCAGGGGCATCCAGACATGGCGGCCAGGCAGGGAAGAACACAAGTACCACAAGACAAAGTGTCGGACTCTCTGGGAGGATGGAGAGGCAAAGTGGCAGCTGGCCGAGTGGAAAAGTACCTCAGCCATGATTCACTGGGGACAATTGCTGCACTGGTGCCATGCCATCAGCCATCTGGCATGCAGACAGCTTATGGCTGAGAGTCACATCAGAAATGAGGGCTGAGGAGAGAAACTACAGGAAAGTCAAGATGAGAATGTGTTGACCCTGGTTGGGGCCACGAGCATCTGTTCACACGGCAACCTCAGACCAGAGCCTGCTGTGTGACCAGCCATGTGGGCACAATGGGGAAGTCCGACTTTCCTGTTGGGGGAGGACACTGCAGTCACCATTTGGGCATAGATTGGCTGAGTGAAGACAAGTGGTAAGTTAAAACATCAAGTGTCACTGAGTTTTAGACTTCTTTTGCCCTGGTTACAGAATCACTGGGTAAAGGCTCTGTGGGTAGGAGTGGCTGCTCTTCAGGCTTGAGGACCTGAGTTCAAATCTATAGCATGCATATTTTAAAAAAAAAAAAAAAAGCTAGGCATGCCTGGGTGTTCCCATATCCCTAGCAATAAGGAGCAGAGATGGGCCAGCCTCGCCCAAATGAGAATGTTTAGTTCAGTGAGAGAGACTGCTGTCTCAAGGCAACAGCATGGATAGCAAGACTAAAGGAGGACACTTCCCTTCCTGCTCTGGCCTCCACATGCACGGATACCAGCATGGGCACGTGTGCTCATCCATACATGTGTACATATCACATATGCACACACACGCACATATACAGAATAGGTGACTGGCTGCAATATATGTGCGCATGTTACCCACGTGGTAACATGCATAGGATGGCCTGTCTGTGGCTCTCGGCACTGCTGCTTAGAGCTGATGAGTCTTCAGACCAGAGACTCAGGGTGCTCAGTCCCCACCGCAGGTGTTTCAAACAGCTTCACTGACATGTGACTGAAATGCCATGCAGTTTGCCTGTTGAAGTTATACAGTTGGTGTGTTCAGTAGACTCAGACGTGTACAACCATCATGGGAACTTTTTTTTTTTTTTTTTAAAGTTTTATTCTTGAGTTTTCAAGGCAGAGTCTCACATACCTCTGACTGGCCCTAAACTTGACATGGAGCATTGAGTGGAAGATGGCCTTGTACTCTTGATACATCTGTTTATCTCCCAATACTGAGCTTACAGCTCGCCATGCCTGGCAACCAGTATCATTTAAAAATGTTTCCTGCCCGCCTCTGGTTTTTCCTTCTTTCTCTCTTCCTTCTTTTTCTTTCTTTCTTTTGCTTTTCCTTCCAAGATGGTCTCACTATGTAAATCTGGCTAGCCTGGAACTCATAGCAAGCTGCCTGCCTCTACCTCCCAAGTGCTGGGATCAAAGGCGTGCACCACTACTGCCTGGCTCTTCTTTTTTCTACTTAAAAGTTCATTAGTTTGAAATAGTTTCAGGCTTAGACAGAAGTTTCAAGAACATGACCCCAATCCAAACTCTCCAAACTGCCTTCTTTACTACACTTATGTCTGTCTGTCTTTCTGAAGTGTCTGTCTGAAACATTTGAGTCAAAATGGGTTGCTGATTGTGGTAGTGCTTGCCTGTGTTCTATACCTCGGGAGGCAAAGACGAGAGGATCCATTAAGAATTGAGACTGGCCCGATTCACATAACCATGGCTGCATAGTCTCACCATTCTGTCTCAAACAGACAGACAGACAAATGCCCCAAATGAAAATAACTTATAGACATGCAAACCCTTTACATCTAAACATGTCAGCAGGGATTCCCTTAAAACATAAAACAGGCATATAATCAGATATATTTCATACATTTATAAAAAATCTCATCTTGAAACCCATTGTTTTATACAACTAACATATGCTAATAACATCTAAGAACACAAACCAAAATTTTCTCTTATGACATGATCAAAATGAGAAAATCAATATTGATTAAATGCTACAATCTACCAAACTTAGCCAAGCTTGCTAAATTCCTATGTATTAACTCTTTCTGGCACTAAGGATCTCCAATGTCTCCTAGGACAGACAAGGGCTATAAGAACTAGAGAAGATGCCCACCCCAAGATAACTAGCAGTCTGGGGCAGAGTTGTCAGGGTTCCCTGACTCCTCTGTCTCATGTAGGGAAAGACAAATCTGTTAGGTCTCCACTAGGACAAATCGCTCACTTAGGTGTCTATTTAGCATACCAAAGTGGACCTGGCCACCCGATTCTCCCAACCTCCCCCAGTCCCTACCTATGGTTAGCATACCCTGCCTCCTACCCTAAACTTTTCCAGCCCAAGGACTAGGCTGGCCTTCCCTCAGCTGCTCTTCCCTGTATAATCCAGCCTTTTTGGTTACCAGACCTGTTTGTTGGTCTACACTTTACCACCCTAGTCTCCTCCCTCTCCCCAAATTCCTCTCCTCACATTGCCCAGCTCAGGGTCATGTTCACTCTGGACTGTCACAGATGTCTGTGCCTCTGGCTATGCTCTCCCACAGATCTACAATAAACTTTCTCCTCCGTTGCACCTAGGAGCAGTCATGTTCCTCCTTCCCTCCCTTGCTCCCTCCCTTGCTCCCTCCCTTGCTCCCCCCCTCCCTCCCTCCTTCTCTCCCTCCCTCTTTCCCTCCTTCCCTCCTTCTCTTCTTTCTTGCACTATTGATTCAGGCTGAGAGACTGTAAGCTGGCTTAGCAGGAGGACAGTGCCCTTGTCTCTGTCTCATGCTCGTGTACCCTGCCACCCAGCACTCTTCCCTTCTAGGACCTAGTGAGCTGCGAGCCATCAAAGAGTCTGTTGGAGACCTGCGACATTGGGGAATTGCTGGCTGTGTCCCCTCCTTTCTGCTATGGGAAGGGCTGAGCAGGACAGTACTGGTGGCAGGCAGGGACAACTGAGCCTTTGTTGCGGTCTTACCCAGATGCTGGTGTCTGCACCTCACCTTCTCTGGCAGTAGTGACTTTGTGCACCGCTGGGATCTGGCAAAGCCACTTAAAGGAAGGGTTTATTTTGGCTCCTGGTTTGAGAAGATGCACTCCATGATGGTGGAGGAGGCTGAGCTCATGGCTCTGTGGTAGTGAGAATGTGTGTCTGGGGGTCCTCACCTCCTCACACCTGGATGGACCAGGAGCAGGGACTGTTTTGGGAAAGTTGTGGAAGTTTCATTGGAGGAAGTGGACCGCTAAGCGTCTCATGCTTTTGCCAGCATGCTCTGTCTGCTATGATGAATTCTAGCCCTCCAGAACTAAAAGCCAAAATAAGTCCTTCATCCCTTAAGGTGCTTTGATCAGAGTATTTTCTCATAGCAACAAAAATGAAATCAAGACAGGACTAATATGAACCGCTATCATCTGCATATGACGGCCATTGCACTGGGCAAACCCACAGGCGCTGCAGGTTACCAGCTACCTGCATGAGATTCACCTATCAGCCTCAGGTATATAGACAGGGAGGTGTAAGATATAGGGGAAGTCATTATGCTTCAGGGTGTGGCCACTGATGGTTTGCCCATGCTCCTGTGGTTAGCTCCACACTCATGCATGTGGGCAGTACTAACTGGGACTCAGTGGGTTAAGAGAGCCCAGAGTGGTGGTACATGCCTTTTCATCCCAGCACTCAGGAGGCAGAAACAGGTGAGCCTCTGAGTTTGAGACCAGCCTGGTCTACAGAGTGAGTTCTGGAACAGCTAGGACTACATAGAGAAACCCTGTCTTAAAAAACCAAATTAATAAAAATAAAAAAGAAGAGATAAAGGCGGGAGGGGATGTGTTGTGGAGGCCCAGGGAGATGGCAGATTAAGGGTACTGCATATTTCCCCCTGCAACATTTACAATAAACTTAGTAATTTGGGAGGAGCTAATGTGAGAGGAGTAAGGAGAGGAAGAGGAGGAGGAGCTAGGGTGGGAGATGGTAGGAGCCATGGAGAACCACGCACAGGTCCAGGACGGTCCTGGGTAATGATTTATGTCATAAGGTTAGATACCGGGAAACACCTCTAATTGTGTGGACAAATTGATAATTGAGCATTATTAAACATATAAAGCCATTGGATAATCTTTAAACATTAGAGTCTCAGTTCTACTGGGTACCGTGTGGATGGTGGGATGGTCTGGGCTCACCAAGCACTGTGGAGACAGCTCGGTAGATTGGCAGAGCCATCTCCTACACTGGCGTCTCGTGGGTGGCAGAGCCGGTACTTCTGGCTGACCTGAGCCTCGGCAGAAGTGAGAACACGGTGCCACTTGTGGCCCTGGGCCTTGTCTAGTTGGGAACATGGCAGCCCTGTAACAACAAGCCAGACTGGGTGCTGCTGCTTTTAATATTTACCATAGCAGGGTACCATTAGGATACATTACATACCTGTATAAAATTGTCAGCAAATAAAAATGCTACTTAAAATCTCTTTTAATGGGTTGGAGGGATGGCACAGCAGTTAAGAACATTGACTGTTCTTCCACAGGTCCTGCATTCAATTCTCATCAACCACCTGGTAGCTCACAACCATCTGTAATGGAATCTAGCGCCCTCTTCTGGTGTGTCTAAGAGCAACAGTGTACTCACATACATATAAATCTTTAAAAAAAACAAAATCTTTTAAAAAAATGTAGGTCAGGGGTCTCTAAGCAGGGCCCTTGGTTATAGGACTTAAATTTTCTTTATCTGAATAATTTTCCCTGAAGGCACTATGCTCCCTAAACATGACTTTGGCTCGTGCTTTGCCTCCTGCCTCCCAATAACAATATTGACAACCGGTCATCCATCCGTTACACTTGGGCATCTGCATGTGGTTCTGTGTGAACTCATGTTCACCAGAGTCTCATCTCCTAGTGAAGAACTCAATCACACGGCAGGCACATTTAACTTTCCTAAAGTTCCTGGGTTGGAGGCAGCCTGCCAGTGCAATCATGTGGACTGTGAGCCTTGTACAGTTGGTTGACTTCGAGGAACCATTTGAATTAGAGATTGTCAGATTAAATCAGACGCATCAGTTTGAAGAGCAGCGGAGTAGCAACCAGCTCGGGGATTGGTGTTGAGGGCTCCAACTTTCTGTCACGAACAGCCATTGCTGTTTATGATTTTCTAGTAAAAATGGCAGCACATCTTAAGGGCATTCAAAGTCCTCGAAAAGATCCTAAACAGTTTCGCCTCTGTACTGACTCTGAGGAAGGGGTTTTGTACAAAGAACCACACTGAAATGAAGTGCTACAAGGCCACTAGACTCTCCCTTAGCCCACTCACTGGGTTCCTTCCATTAACTTGATCTTCATTCTAATCCAACGCACTCTTCAACTGAATAACGTATGGGATAACAGAGCTTTATTCTAAAATCATGTTATTGAATCCATTGGCTTTTTAAAATTTACTATATATTCTGCAGCAAAGTGATTCTATAAAAACACACCTTAACAGCTGACTGGAATGTGTCCCAGAATTTGGATGACGTCCCAGTTCTTTATGAGGACACTGAGAGTCCTAACCCAGGAGGTCCCTTACCCTTAGCTGCCAGTCCTGTCCCCAGTTGTACCCACGGCTCAGTTTGGAATCTTCACACCTAGGGGTATCACAACACTGACCCCAGCTGCATCCATCTGTCTGGCCAAACCCTCCCTGTCCTTGGATATATAGCCCAATCTCTCTTTTTGAAAAGCTTACAATTTTTTTTTAGTAGATATAGTATTTGTAGATATTTATAGGGTCTAAGAGGATCAATCAATCTGTGTACATGATGCATTGTGATAAAACACATTGTGAACAGTCTTTTTGTTGTCAAATGCTTGTCATTTCTAAATGTTGGGGACATTCGGATTCTTCTAGCTATCTTTTTTTTTTTTCTCTCTCTAAAGGTTCTCACTTTTAGCCAGGTGGTGGTGGCACATGCATTTAATCCCAGCACTCCAGATGAAGAGGAAGATGGATCTCTGAGTTCGAGGCCAGCCTGATCTACAGAGTGAGTTCCAGGCCATCCAGGGCTACACAGAGAAACCCTGCCTCAAAAAACAAAACAACAACAACAAAAAAAAAAAAAAAATAGAAAAAGGTTCTCACTCTTTAAACTTTTTTTTAAAAATAATTTCACTTTATTTGTATGGGTGTTTTTTCCCCCTGCATATGTGTATATGTGCCATGTGTATGCAGTGCCCACAGAGGTCAGAAAGAGGCATCTGATTCTATAGAACTGGAGTTACAGATGGTTTTGAGCCACCATGTGGTGCTGCAGTCCTCCGAGAGAGCAGCCAGTGCTCTAACCACTGAGCAATCTCCGTGGTTCTCTTGTGTTGAACTACATTATTGTATTAGTCACTCTTTTTATTGTTGTGACATATTTGACAAAAGCAATTTTAGGAAAGACAGGTTTATTTTGGCTCTCTGTTTGAGGGTACAGTCAGTCTGTCATGGTGGGACGTGGCTTTAAGCATGACAGAAGGATCATGGATGGTAAGTCACCTTGTAGCACTCTCAGGAAGTAGAGAGACAAATGCTGGTTCTCAGCTCATTCCTTTTACGTAGCCCAGGACCTCAGACCACGGGTGGGTAGTATTCTATCCCCCCCATTCCCCTCACTCCAACTTCTACCTCTCACCCCCGCCCCCCCACTGCATCTTTTTACTTCTATTGAGCCTCTTTGAAAATGTCTTTATAGATACTCCCAGAAGTTTGTTGTGTGGCCCAGGCTGGCCTTGAACTCCTGATCCTCCTGCCTCTGCCTCCTTCCGCAAATCCTACCGGTGTGTACCACCACAACCAGCCAGAGGTTTGTCTTGTCAATGATGTGTCAAATTGAAAATCAAGATTAACCGTCAAACTCATTGTCTTAGTTAGGTTTTTACTGCTGTGAACAGACACCACGATCAAGGCAACTCTCATAAAAACAACTTTTAATTGGGGCTGGCTTACACATTCAGAGATTCAATCCATTATCATCAAAGTGGGAGCATGGCAGCATCCAGACAGGCATTGTGCAGGAGGAGCTGAGAGTTCTACATCTTGTTCTAAAGGCAAACTTGGGAAAAGACTGGCTTCTCCCAGCTCCTAGGCAGCTAGGACGAGGGTCTTAAAGCCCACACCCATAGTGACACACTTCCTCCAACAAAGCCACACCTACTCTAATGAGGCCACACCTCCTGGGCCAAGCATATTCACACTACCACAGTCATGGAGTCTTATTGCTCACAGTTACTTGGCTATGCTAGGAACATTAAACCTACTCTCCTAGCTAACTCTGCTTTGGCAACTATTTTCTCCATCTCTTTTCTCTGCCCTTCCCAGCCTCCAGTGACAGCTCTTGTACTCAGTTTTGTGAGATATATATGTGGTTTGCACATATGAATGAGAGCATGTGCCGTCTGCCTGGCTCATTGAACTTAACCAACCCATCCCTTAAAGCCTTGATCTCCCCAGCTCCCATCAAACACCCTCCAGTCACCCTGCAGTTGATCTCTTATGCTCCCTTTATGCAGTGCGGACAGGTGCTGGCTCATGCGGCAACTTTAAGTTAATTTAAACTTTGCTAACAACAAAGACTTAGTTTTTTTGTTTGCTTATCACACTTGGGCTGCAACACACTGAGAATACTTGCATTGTTTCTGGGAGTGCTATACTTTGAGCTCCTGAGGGGTGAGCTCAGTCACTCACTGAAGTTTCCCTAACAGTGAACAAAACTGAATAGATACCGTATTGCCACAGGGAAGATGGCCAGAATGCATCTTGTAGCTTCTGATGCTGGAGTGAGGGGAATGAGGGGACATGGACCTGGTGCTCAGGAGAATGGACACCTAAGCCATCTCAGAAGTGCTGTCATCTGGTGGCAGACTTCAGATACTAAAGGGGAATGGATGTGTCAAAGAGCCGCCCTGGGATTAGTGGGCAGCCTGACTCAAGGGCAGTTTGGCAAGAGCCAGAAGGACACAGGAAAGCAAATGGAGAAGCTTGGCCTTCGTCTTGCTATACAGGAGTAGAGTATGCACACTGCAGGAAGAGTCAAAATCAACAATACAACTTTGGCCTGGGGCCTTATGAAACAGACAAACAGACAGACACACACACACACACACACACACACACACACACACACACACACACTCCAGATCTTTCTCCTGTCACACAGTAGCTGCTGAAGCTTCTTTTCCAGAGTAAAGCTTTGGCATCTATGGTATCTCACCATTCATTATTCATGACTAGATCAAATGCTCAGAATTGAAGATTAAATGTGAGAAACTGGGACAGGTCTGTTAGGCCTCAAAGCTTCCCTCTTCCCTCGTGGTGGGGGAGGGGGGCTTCTCTAGGTGCCAAGACCTTATGGATAAGAAGTGAGTTTTCATGATGTACTGAAAAGTGTATTAAAAAAAGGGAAAGAAATAGTCTTCATGAGTGGCTGCAGATGTGGAAGGCTGAAGAAGGAAAGCAAAGAGGCTTTCTGATGAAGTGCATAAAGTATTAGCTGTGGGTAAGAAGGGTTTAGGATGGAGGGACATCCACAAGTGGCCCTGATAGCAAGCTCAACTTCCTCATTGTTTCCTTCCACGGGTGCACTTCAGATTGTCACACGAATGGATATGCATGCACAGGTGTGCAGACACACACGCATGCACTTGGGTGGGAACACATTCTCTCTCACTGACCCGCCCTGTGAACAAACTCAGGTTCCCATGATCCTCTAGTGAGAGGGAGCCTTTTTGGGAGGATTTGTTGGGACCTGCTTTGGTTTGAGTCTGATTTGAATGCAAGGTAGATGTTTGGTTCAGTGTGGTAAAGATGGAGGCCTAAGGCAGGTCATAGATCATAGGACTGCAGATCTCAGGGAAACTTGTGTTCACTACCGTTTTCCTGGAGAGATTCTCCACGTCTTCAGTGTGCTGAGAGCCATGGAATTAAGAACCAGAAATGTGATCCAAACAGTCCATGCAAAAACAAATTTCAGGGCAAGGAAAAGGTGGGGAAGTGTTGCTTGATGGGTATTGAATCATAGCTGAGCAAGAAGAATAAAGACTGATATCCTGTGACATGCCAAAATAAGCATAATTAACAATAATTTATATTCAAAATAGATAGAGGATTTTGAATGTACTATCATAAAGCTCAAAGATCGTGGTGAGAGATATATGAATTAGCCTGAGCTGGTCACTATTCAAGATATATATCAAAATTTATAACATTTGCCTTCTAAATATGTAAAAATTGTATGTTCATCAAAATTAAATTAATTTAAAAGTATAAAGTATCAGAAAAAATTTAAATTTATAAATTTTTAAAAATTTAAAAGAAATTTTTTGCATGATGGGTTTCTATAGTATTCTATCATATAGGATACTACGTTATATAATATCTATAGTAAAATAATATTATGAAAGTACTTTCTTAATCTAGATTTATTTATTTATTAATATATTATTATTTACTAATTAGATTTATTTATTTTTTAATCTAAACTAGGAAAGCAGTGATTGCCCCCAGGTGCTTAGGACCATGGTTTTCCTTTCCTTTCTTTCTTTCTTTTTTTTTTTTCCCGAGACAGGGTTTCTCTGTATAGCCTTGGCTGTCCTACTCACTCTGTAGACCAGGCTGGCCCCGAACTCAGAAATCCACCTGCCTCTGCCTCCCAAGTGCTGGGATTAAAGGCGTGCGCCACCACTGCCCAGCTTTCCTTTACTTTCTATAATGAGCAAGTGTTGCTTCTATAATTGAAAATACAAACTGTGTTTTTTTTAAATAGTAGAGTTATAATGCACAATGAGAAAGAATATTTGGTTCCACAAGAGGCTTTATCTGAAGCACTCTACAGTCAAGATATTCTGCTGTAGAAGCAACTTTCTCTTCCCCCCAAATAATACAACATCAGCATTCTTCATGGTATTTCCAGTAATGAAATGGAACAAGACCTTGGTGGTCTTGTTATCTACATAGGCATTTCTTCCTATGCAAAAGTAACAAGTAAATTACGTCACAGTATACTTAGCATCTTTGCCATTGCTGCCAGAAATGGTCATTTATTATTCTTTCTTTCTGGATAAACCTTTCATTATAAAAAGCCAAAAGTTGAGTGTTAATTCAAATACTGTCAATATGTCTACCTACATTGTTAATCATACTGACAGTAAATTTTCGACATAGCCAAAACCAAAACAAACAAAAAACCAACACTCTTCCCCCCCCACCCGCCCCCCAGTCTCATCTTGAAGAGGGTAAGAGACAGTTTACTCTGGAGTCAAGTATGAGTGGCCACAGCCTGGGCATACGAATTTTGTTTTCCACAAATTCCATGTTCCGACATATTCTTAGCCCTTTGATTGGTGAAAACCAGGATTTTGCCAAGTTAATACATTCCAAAGAGCTTTTATATGACATAGAGGCTGGCAAGGAATGGTTATTTAGGTGTCTAAAGATATCCTAAGATAAACTGTAATTAGGTTCTGAACCTACAACATTCCAACCCCTCCACATTAGTTCTGATCAATCAGCCTTTGCAGATACAGTTTCTTTCCAGAATTCTCTTTTATGGAACCCAAATCCTCCAAGCAATTCCTCAAGTCACATAAATGCCTACAGAGGGAGGAAAAACACTCCTATCAGAGAGGAGAGGAGAGCTGGGCAGAGGCAGACAGACTTCAAGTAGAAAGTGGTTATGAAATACAATGTAGTGGACCTTGGCCAATTTGTAATAAAATCTGAGTCCAGAAGGGAGGGAAAGAGGGAGGGAGATAAAGAGAGAGAGAGAGAGGGAGAGAGAGAGAGAGAGAATGAATATATTTATCTTAGGAAGAGGGACACATGGTTCTATGTGGACAGGCTACAAAAGCCAAAGCCATGTGGAGGAATTAAAGTCTAGAATTTGGAATCAAATTTACAGACAAACTATCCATACATATCTCAGGAATGTGTGTGTGTGTGTGTGTGTGTCTGCACTCTCTGTAGTCTCTGGTCCTATCTGGTCCTAACCTGTTGCAAATTTACAGGCAGGACAGTTAAGCAGTGTGGGGAGGGAGATCAGACAGAAAGAAACACGGCTTGGAGAAAAGAAATATAGGAAACAGGAAATCTCTTTCCATTTCTCTGATAGCTCGCCATATTTGTAAAGGTCCCAAATAAAATTAGGATCAAGGATGCTGTTGGATTGATTATACAAGGGCTATTAAGGCCAAATCGGTTGGAAAGGCAAATAAATTTAGGACCTTTCAGGTCAGGTTTCAGGTGTTAAGGCTGGAGGTTTCCCAAGAGGGATCCCAAGGAGCAATGAGCAGATATGGAGGACATGATTGTCATGGACGAGAGCATGGAAGGAAAATGTCATTGAAGCCTGCAGTTGTGGGTATCCCCAGGACTCCAGGGGAGACAAAATGAGGACCAAGCCACTCAGTGGGTCATCACCACATACAACGGGGATCAGAGGCCTGACCTGGCTAAGCCAGAGGCAACTCAATGCCTGGTACCAAGGCTTTTGTAGAGGGCAGGAGGCTCTAACCACAGGAAAGGGTTGAGGAGCAGAGTAGCAAATGCCAAGAGAACCTAGAGGAGACGTGAGATTTACAGGCAGCTCCACAGTGGATGGAGGAGAGCAGGAAGGGGCTCAATAGTCTGGTAGGGCCTAAGAAAACTGCATGTTTGCAACAGAATGGTGGGGTGGGGTCAGGTGGAGAGGGTCCACCATAGCCTTGAAGACTGACTGGGAGTATCTTTGCCTCCAAGAGATTCAGAGAAATGCCAGATATTCAAAGGTCACTTCCTCAGACTCAGGAAAGTGGTAGATCAGGTGCTGAGCGATCAGTGAGCAGGAGAGCAGATTTGTTTCAGGTGGACATAGGGTCCCAGTGTGTGGCTTAGAACCAAGAGAAGAGCACAAGCACCAGGAAAGCCTGAGTCACAGCACTAACATCATGAAATATAATTCATCAAGGATGAGCCCATGTCCCTGAGAAGTTAATGCAACAGACCTGGTGTAAAGGGGAGGTGATTGGCAGAAGGGAGGGGAGTGAACACCTGGGGAAGGGGTCAGAGAAGGATGAGTAGACATGTATTTTTCTGTAGGATCTGGGGACTGCAACCACAGACACAAAAGTACTTCGTGTGTGTGTGTGTGTGTGTGTGTGTGTGTGTGTGTGTGTGTGTGCGCGCGTGTGCGCTTCTCTTGTCCCTTGATGAGAGGGACTCCCTGGGACTTGGAAGAAGCTGAGGCTCACCTGAAGGACTGCTTTGAGGGGAGTTGTTTTAAGTATGCCTACTGGAAAAGGAATTCTGCACAAGAGAGCAACCCTGTTGTAGGTTAGCTCCTAGCAGCAACTCCTCCTTGCCCCAAGGTCCGCCCACCACCTTGGGGTGTGTCACGGTAGGGTGCATGGGGGCAATTCAGGTGGAAACAGCACAAACCTTAATTCTTTCCTCTTCCAATACAAGATTTATGTGTACTGTGTTGGCCAACGTGTGGGCCAGGCCCAGAGATCTGCCTCCAGGGTCAGAGTTGCTTTTCCCCGATGATTCTTAGATTCATCTCAGTCCCCAAAGTCACTGAAATCCTCCTGTAAGAATTCAAAGGAAAACATCTTGTTTTGGGACACCTTGATTTGCCGGAGCACTGGGACGGCAGGCGCGGGCTGGGCGCTTCTATGTCGTAACCACACATTCCCTGACAACTCAGGGTGAAAAGGTACAAACCATACAAAGCCTAGTGGCCACTGCATGCTGCCATTGGCCCTCCAGGTACCAACCCCAGATACCCGCGGCGTGTTATGGCATGCACTCCGCCGAAAACAACTTTTAAAAAGCAGCGTTAGGAAGGTTTACGCTGTCATTTGCCTCTGCTTTTTCCTTTTCCCACTTGAAACTAGGTCTGGGCACTGGGTTTCTGCCAGTCTTGCTGACGCTGCCTTCCCATGGCGGCGTCAAGTTCACAGCCACAGTCCCCCATGCTGGGCACCGGTCCATTGCAGCTGTGGCCCGGGTCGATGTGACCGCCCTCCGCGCTGGACGACCTGGGAACTTTCCCGGGCGATCGCCCAGTGCTAGGCAGGTTTTCCTCTGCTAAGTGTCACTTTGGTTTTAAGGTCTTCAATCTCTGAGGAAAAAGAAGCCTAGATTGGGAAACTGAGCCAGCCGGAGGGTGGAGTCGCGCCCCGCCCCGCCTCGTCCCCGCAGGCAGTCCCGGATCGCCCCCCCTCCCGGGAGCGGTGCCCGTCCCCCTGGCGCTTCGTCACTGCCGCTAGGCCAATGGGCTTGACGTACGGCCGCGCGCACTCGCACCCGCTGTCCCCAAGACCCCGGCACACCGTCCCGAGCGCAGTTTTTTCGGCTGTGGTCCAGCCCGTGGCCGTCGGAGTCGCCATGCAGTCCCTGCGTACCGCGCTCCTGTCTTTGCAACTGCTGCTGCTGGCGGCTCCCTCCTTGGCGTTGCCGTCGGGGACCAGCCGCTCGGCCTCCGCTGCCACCGTCTGTCCCGAGCACTGCGATCCCACCCGCTGCGCCCCGCCGCCCACGGACTGCGAGGGTGGCCGCGTCCGCGACGCGTGCGGCTGCTGCGAGGTGTGCGGCGCGCTCGAGGGTGCAGCGTGCGGCCTGCAGGAGGGTCCCTGCGGCGAGGGACTGCAGTGCGTAGTGCCCTTCGGGGTGCCGGCCTCGGCCACAGTACGACGGCGCGCACAGGCCGGCCTGTGCGTGTGTGCCAGCAGCGAGCCGGTGTGTGGCAGCGACGCCAAGACCTACACCAACCTGTGCCAGCTGCGCGCCGCCAGCCGCCGCGCCGAGAAGCTTCGCCAGCCGCCGGTCATCGTCCTGCAGCGCGGCGCCTGCGGCCAAGGTAACCGCCCTGCCCTGCGCTGCACTCCTGGGTGGCTCCCCACTCTCGCCAACTCAGTCCGACCAGTCAGGACCATCGGGAGGGGATGCAGAGGGGCAGAGAAGCACTACGGGGTGTTCTAGGCATCCAGTCACTAGCGGGGAGAGAGACCCGGCTCAATGTAGCTGTGTTTCAAAGGCTCCCTCGGGCCCTATTTCTGCGCCAAGCGTCAGGTCGTTCCGAAATGCCAAGCAGGTGCTTTGCGCGCTTTGGTCGGCACCCCCTGGCCGGGATGACCCGGCATCCCTCTGGGGAAAGTCGCATAGCAGCACCAGGGATCTTGGCAATGTTGTGACACATGGCCTTGGGACCACAAGAACTCTTGTCGCCTTCCCTTCCTTCCTCTTCTCTGTTGCTCTCTTTCTTCTTGGAACTATCCAGGCAGTGTTTTTCTTATAGAACTTCTTGAAATCTTTCACTTTGGGGAGAGGGAACAGCTCTGCTCAACTCAGCTAGCCCGGTTCTCACCTCGGTTCCTTAAGTAGAAACCGATTTAGTTACCCCTACCCTCTTCCGGTCTGGTCCGTTGACTTGAGTCAACTTTACAAAAAAAGCCTCACAGCTGGCCCTTTGGTTCTTTTACCTGAACTCAACCAGGTAGTGGACCGCAAGACTTGAGGTAGAGGAGGGGCCCACTAGGGATGGCGAAAAATGCACTCTCTACAACTTCCATGTGTGACCTTTCTGTACCGAGAGCTGAAGGTGGTGATGGTGACAGGGTGAAGGAGCTTGGAGAACTGCCCAGCTCCTGCAGGACCTTCCAGAGAAATGCTTCAGTTAAATCCAGAGATACCCTGTGGAAAAACTAAATTCAGCCTGGCCACTCCAGCGGTGTGGGGACCAGCCAGCTGGGCTCCGGTGCACTTGGCTTCAGTTACAGGGCTCCTGCCCAAACTTAGCACCTCCCCTCGGGGCATGTGGTGGGAAGAATAGGAAAGCACCGGAGAGAGGGATTGATCTAGATTTTTCTTTATAGGAATATGGTCCCGTATGACCACTTTGGATCTGGCAAAACTTTACTCTAATGGACAGGAAAGTACTCCAGGTGGTGTAGGAAGAGGCGGGCTGATATTTATATTCTTACCGCCAGAGCACAGGGCTGGACCTCAGCCTCAGGAAACTCAGCCTCCTTAGAGAAGAAAGTTGTTTCGTTTTTTTTTTTTTTTTTTCCAGAGAGGAATGATCCATGGGTACCTACTAAGTGTCAGCCCATGTGACAGGTGAGTTACCCTGTGACTCTATTTGGTCTTACAGCTTCTGGAGGGGGAAGCTTCTGGCCCTGTCATTGCCTTAGACGAGGTGGAACTCAGAACGAATAACTTGTCCAAGATCACTCAGCTGTCACTTGAGCCTCATTCAGAACAGACCAGAGCTAGACTTCAGAGCTGTGGGAGATGCTTCAGGGGGCTGGAGCGGTTATCTCACTTTGGGGAGAAGTAGAGAGACCATGCAGTTGCTGAGTGGACACTTTGAGGTTGAGAATAGATTGGTGTTGCAGGAGATAGTTAGAGATAGACAGAAGTAACCCACAGTGGTGGCCCACGGTCCCCCGGGGAGGAAGTAGTGTGTCACACGGGCAGACATCCTGGAGTAGTTCTTGAATAGGCACTGTTCCCAGGAGGTCTAGTGTAGGACAAGCCTAGAGGAGGAGGGCAGAAGTCTTGCTACCTTTGCAAGAATCTGAGTGTGTACCGGTGACATTAAAAAAAAAAAAAAAAAAAAAAAAGCACATTTTCGTGGAAAACAAGATAGCTGTTACTGTTTGTAGTCTCTGCACGAGGCTCCAAGTTACTGACACCAGCAGAGGCCAAATACTTGGCTGGTTGAGTTGCTTTGGGGAGGCAGGTCCCTCTTTGGCCATCAGGGCCTCAGTGACCCCTCAGTGTGGAGACAGCCACAGAAGGGAGTGGGCAGCCTTCTCCCCTCCTTTTGTAAATATCTGCTGCTCTGTATTGTGTCTGACATAGTGTGTCTGTGTGCCCGGCACTTAGGGACTGCTAGTTAAGTGGATGGATGGATAGAAAGATAGGAGATACTTGGAGTACACAGTTGACCCTCAGCCTTGCTTCTCCCTGAATTGCCATCTGAGACTGTCCTAAGGCACCTCCAGGAGCAGACTCTGGGAGTCAGTGAGCTGCTTTCATTCAGTCCAGTTCTGGCTCCTGCTTTCAGCAGCTGGTGCCCAGGGCAACTGGCTCACTCAATGTCACAGCTGAATAAGGAGAACTGGCTGCCTGCTCCAGGGCAAAGTGTAGATGGGAATGGCATTGAAGCTGTGTGGACACAGAGAAGTACCCCCGAGTAGAACATGAAGGGAATCCACTGTGAGAACACACTGAAGTCAGAGAGGTTCTGAGGCAGGATCTCAGCAGAAAGCTCGGGAGACAGGTGGGAATGCGGTGGGAATGCGGTGGGAATGCGGTGGGAGGCGACGTCCAAGGCATTGCTTTGGGGGTCACAACGGCCCTTTGGATGGAGAAAATGCCATCACACTGCACAAAACTCTTGTCTGTAAGTCAGTTAATGAAAACTTCAGAGAACGTATCTTGCTTGGAAATACAGAGAACTTAGCAGTGCTTCAGGGTTTGGCTGAGACATGCACAAGTATACCAGAGGACAAGGATCTGTTATTGTTGACCAGGAGAGTACAAGAAGAAATCGAAAACGAATGGATGTGGTCATTCGTGCCTGTGATCCTGGCAAGAGCTCCACGAGTTAGAGGCTAGTTTGGGCAACAGATTAAGACCCTGTGTCAAATTTAAAACGAAAAGATGTAATCATATAGAGTAACAGCAACAAAGGTGCCATATAATAAATACTGCTGCTTGGGGCATCGATTTACCAGGCCTTTGGTCCTGCTAACAGTGCTGCTACAGTTGTGTATTCTCCCGGTACAGCTGACCACACAAAGCCGCACCTTGAGCCCATACGTGAATCGTGAACCTGTTCACAGCCGCCGCTCCGTGCTGTTGACAGAGCAACGGAGATTATGAACCAGATCCAGCTAAGCAGCAGCTAAGAGCTGAAGTAAACAATGCTCCAGATGGCCATGGCTTTGGGATGACAAGGGATGAATCTCTCCTTCAACGGGCACAGGAATCAGGACAAAGTTGCCTTTAGTTACTGGCCAAGGAGAAGCCCAGAGTATAAGGGGTTGTAAAAAAGATGTCTCCAAGCCAGAGTCCCAGACTGTAAACTGTTCTTGGGTAAGAAGGGCCCTTCTAGATCCTGAGACATTTCAAAAGACTAACCAACATGTGAGGTGATGCATCTAAAAAGCCAGGAAAAAGACTGTGGATAGGAGAGACCTAGTCTGCCCATTCCTTACTCCAGGAAAGCCAGTCCTACCCAAGATATTCAAACCGACAAGTCTAGAGCTCTCCAAGCCTCATGTGGGGGCAGAGGAGGGCTGGAGGGGGATAGCTAGAGGTTTTCGGAAGTTTTCCCTTCTGGCCTCTCACCCCAGAGCCTCTGAAAGCAGAGGCCACAGAACAGAACTCTTGGAGGCATGAACTATTTGTAAAATGGACTTTATTTAGGTGGCTCTTTTATGTGAACCTTGAACAGGCTGTCACTGTGAGCTTTAGTGTCTGGCCTTGCCGGACTCAGAAGATTCAAGAGGCAGCATAAAGTCTGCTCCTCCTTCCCTCTTCCCCCCCCCCCACCCCCCCGGAGCTCACAGTTAACACAGTGAGGGCAAAGACAGTCATTCATTCCTGGAGACAATTTTCAGGGCAAGTTTTGCTATTGGCAGTTGGATGCACTTTTTGTCTCTTTAAAAAAAAAAAAAAGGATACCGGTGGAGATGAGGTTTCCTCTTAGAACAGGGTTGGTAGAAAGCATGGAGTTTCTGCCATCCTAAACTGTCTCCCTGCCTTTGTACAGCCCATCCCACTGGCCAGTGTCTTTCCTCCCTTAGTGCTCTGATGCTTTGCTAAAGTGTTAAATAGCAAGGCTTGATAAAATTAGTAAGTTAACAGGATCAAAAGCAAGGCATTTAGTTTACTTTATCCCATCCCGGAAAGGAGTAAATACATTCATTGCCTTGGAACTTGAGCGAGACTGGTCAGGGACGGCGGGACTGTGAGCTAGCTGGCCAGATACCTCAGCATGGCAGGATGAATTCTGAGCTGGTTTGGAGCCGGGTGATCCTGGGCATATTCTGTGTCTTGGCTTCAGATATCAGATTTTCCATGAGCTTATGTTTCTCATGGACAAAGCTCTGGGCCCAGAAGCTGTGAGGGAACAGTCAGGCTTGGCAGTGCTTTGAGTACCAACCCCTGGCTCTGACCTGTGTGGGGCCAGACCTGACTGGTACCAGCTTCTCTGGCTTTCAGGGCCACAGCAGTGAAGGGCCTGGGTCAGTGGTTTCTGAGAACCCTTTTAGTGGGAGTGGCCTGTGAGTCTTGTAAGGAAACCACCAGTCTGTGAGGAGAATGTGCTCCTGTATCCTTTTCAAAGACTTAGATGCCCTAAGAGATGCTCCCCGCCTTAAATTATGATGGGTAAAGCCAAGTTTGGCACTGAAGGGATGCCCCCATCTTGACCGTAGCACCTTTACCTCAGCTTTCAGTCAGTTCTGGGAGTCACTGGGAGTCACATGCCCACTACCAAGGACCAGTGCCACAGGGTAATTCTTTGCTTCTCTCTGTGACCTTGAGTCTTTCTCTTGGTCCTTCTGGTGAAGGTCTCTACTGAGCTGTTTCTTTTGCTTTGCCACTTTCTCTGACATTAGAAAAGAAAAATACTTCCAACAGAGAAACTGACGAGGGTAGTAGACATCTTGAATGTTTCCCTAAAGACTCAGAAACCTCTGGAAAGTTAGTGTGACTCAAACCTGTTAAGTGACAGGTATCTAGAACCACAGGGTTACATTAGCCAGGACAAAATGCTTCAGAGACAGACATGAGTGATAATGGAGGGTGGGGCAGTTAGAGTGCTGGAAGGGCAGAATTCAGCTTTCAACCAGTGATGTACGTCCCAAACCCATCCAAACCACTTACAATGTCTGCGTGCTCAGAAATGTGAGAAGTATAGGGAATGAGAGATCAAATTGGCTGACCTTTCTTATTGAGGTGAGAAGCTTTCACGATGCCTGACTGTGGGCTAAGCTGCTTTCTGAGCTTCCCTTTCTGAATGTGCGACTGGTTTCCTCACCAGTAAAACAACCATGAAAATAGGACTGTGTTTGCTCACACTTCTCAGCGCTATCAGCATGGAAGGACATCGTTTCATGAAGTGTTTAGCACCATCTGGTGAATTTCTAGATAGAACTCTGTTCTGTCAGCTGTAATGATAACCACTGTCATGGCCATCAAAGCTCTAGAGAGGTAGTCAGCTCAGAAGAAAGGTCTAGAATGTCTGTCCTATGGAACACTTTGGATTGGTAAACTGGGTGGGTTAGGAAAGATGCACAGAGAAAGAGTGATAGAAATGCATCCTGAGGCTGACATCAAGTTTGCTAGTCTGGAAAGGTTCTCTGGAGTCAAAGGCTGCTTTCCCATAGCCTCTGACCATTCTGTCTCAGTCATTACTCCAGCATCAATCTTCTGAAAAGTATGTGGCTTCCTTTGAAGTGGCTGCATGTGTGGGGTAATGGGAGTGTGTGCATGTGTGCATGTGTGCTCTCGCATGTGCGAGCGCCGAGACCATCGGCACATGTTGAGCATCTTCCTCAGCCATGCTCTCCCACTGTATATTTTGAGATAGGACCTCTCATCGAACCTAGAGTTCATAGATTCAGCTGACTTGCCTAGCTAGCAAGCCCCACGGACTCTCCTCAGTGCTGGGATGATAGAGATAAGCCACTGTTATCCTGTTACTGGCTTTTTCACATGAGTGCAGGAGATGGAACTGGGCCTTCATGCTTGTGCCTCGGTTTACTGACCTGAACATTTTCCCAGTCCTTAAGACTTTTATATGAACTCTCTCATTTACTGAGTTGGGGCTTATAGGAGACAGCAGTTAATAGACATTCCAGGTCCTTTTTGAACCTGGCCTGGTTTTGTTTTTATGTTCTGGAAATTCCTCATAGGGAAAAATTTGTCATGTCTCAAGGAAAGAGGGGGAAAAATAACCCCCAAAATTTGGGAGTTTACAAATGCCCTATTATTTTGATTGCTAGGACAGTTGGTTGAGTTAGCATATTTTATAAATGGTCCTGTATAGCATTGGTTGACAGCAACTACTCCCTAGCCACAGGACAGTCACATCTGTGCACCGGATTCCCAGAGGGCTGGTTGTCGTGGTTGGAATTTTTGATAATTTCCAAATTTCAATAACCCATGTCTTCATGAGTCAGAGCCTTGTGCAATATTTCAGACTTCAGTAACGTCTTCTTCCCTGGTTGTGCAATGAGCTCTCTAGAAGGAGATGCTAGGCTGCCTGTGCAGTGAGCATGTTTGTCTCAGTGTGGATGAGATGTAGAATTCCCTTCCACACAGTCTTGGGCAAGATGCTACCTGATCATCCGACACTTGGGGCATCTCACGCCCTGTGACTAAGACGAGTTCTCTATTTGGTGCCCATACTCAAAGCAGGAGTCATCACTCTGTAGACAGATGGATGCACACTGCTGCCAGTTGGGGTTGCCTCAGTACATGCCGGCCAGCTGGATATGGGAGAAGGAGGGCTCATCCAAAAGTTAACAAGTTAACATCTGCTTTTACACACACACACACACACACACACACACACACACACACACACACACA
>JANHMN010000003.1:118689538-118786984 GCA_030674055.1 Rhabdomys pumilio
TGCCTGGAAGTGGAACATTATATTCTTGGGTAAGGATAAGGGAAATGTCACCAAACCACGGTGACCTAAAAAGTGACCACTACTGTTCTAATTGGGTGACAGACTTTGTCTTGTTCCTTTGTGAATACCGGGAAGGCAGTGGTGTTAACCCTGCTGCCTAGCTATGGAAATAGTAGAGGTTCCAAAAGATGTCATTCACCTAGGGCCACCCACTAAGGAGAGAGCTAGGATTTGAACTTGGCTCCACCTCACCATCAGACTGGGGAACTTCCTTGACTCGGGTTGCTTAAAAGCATGCTGGTTAATCTTCAAATATTTGGAGTCTTTTCCGGCCTCTTCCCTTTTATGACTTTCTGGTTTAGTTCTACTGTGGTCTGAGAACATGCTTGGTGGTTCGGATCTTTTGAATTTATCGGAGTGTATTTTCTGGCCTTGAATGTGGTCGGTTGGTAACTGCTCCACATGGGCTCGAGAAGAGCATGTGTTCAGCTGTTGTTGGCTGGAATCTTCCAAATATCAGATGTAGTGTATTGGTGGTGCTGTTCAGATCAACCCGTCACTGATTTTGCACCTCTGTTGACAGGGTCTGAAAGAAGGATCCTAAAGCACCCTCAGCTACAGTCTGTCTTCTGGGACTCCATTTTAGGAAACTGGATCTCCTCAGCCCCACTCCCACCCTCACCCCAGCATGAGTTACTGACTCTCTGTGGTATTATTTCTCGATGTGTTGCTTAAGGATAATGATACTGCTTAGGGAACACCAGCAGGGTATTGTGGGGTCAGATAAACTAATGAGATGGAGAATGAGCGTTGTCAACTGGGAATAAGAATGATTGACAGATACCTGGACTGCTAGACAGTAGGTCCAAACTCTTCCAGATCTCTTGCTAGCAAAATACACCCACCAAGATGGATCCAGAAAAGATAGAAAAGTAAGGTGCATGCTTCCTGGGTCACTTCTGTCCATGGTCACTGTCAAAAAATATCTGAGATTGGGTGCTTTACAGAGAGGCTTACTCTGCTCACTTTTCGGGTGTTTCCTTGACCCCAGTAGAGATGTCATGGTGGGTGGCATCCTGGGAGTGTGAACTGGAGAGATCATGAGAAAACATGGAAGTCAGAGAGAGAGACCAACAGAGGCCAGACTTGTTCTGTGGGAACAACCCTCTTGTAAGAACTAACCAGGGACCCAGGAGAACTGCCTTATTTCCCTCTAAGAGTCAGACCCCTCACTTATCCAGTTGCTTCCTTATAAGGCCCTGTCTCCAAATGTTCCACATTTCCTCCTAACAGCACCACTGGGGGGACACGTTCAAACCACAGAAGCTCACCATTGCCACCATGGAATCTGCTGTACTTTCCACTACTCATCTCTAGCCACACCAGCTCTTCATTTTCATGTTTCCCTGGCTTTTGTGAACCAAGACCCTGCCTTGTGGAGACACCAGAGGCTGACCAAAGCCACCAACTAATTGCAGGGAAGACAGTATCCCCCAGCAGGTGACCTGGATCTGAAAGGTGCTGCAGACCTTACTGCCCAACTCCTCACACCGTAGGTGGGAAAGCCGAGGCACCCGAAGGGAACTTGGTTCTCACAAGCTGTTATTGGACTTGTTGGAGTCGGAGCCTGGGCCCTGGCAGCCCTAACATAACTACATTCAGGTCCATGTCCTCAATAGGTCAGTTAAAGACACAATCAATAGGGAAAAGCAAAAATAAGATATTCAGTGTGGTCACATGGGGGAGAAAGACAGAATGGTCCAGTGACCCTTCCTGTTTATCTGTGGGAATTCTGACATGAGGTTTAGATTTAAATAGAGGGTCAGAGGTACGTGGTGTAAGCAGTTCAGGTCATGGATGTGGTTCCACCATCACAGACCCATCATTGTCTCAGCTCCAGTCTCACTGGGAAGATGCTTTGGTATGTCAGGATTGTGTGAAACTTCTTTCCTGAAGACAAGTTTCTCCTCTGACTGGCACCAGGCTTCATCCTTTTTTGTCTCTCAGCATGAGATTCCTGGGGAAATTCCAACTCCTTTCAGACCATTGTTTCAATGGTATGATAGCCAAAGGTGGGTGGTGTGGGGTGGCGTGGGGTGGGGCGGGGTGGGATGTTTCACAATAGTCTCTTTAGAATATCTTTGTATCTGAGGCTGGAGAGATACTCAGTAGAATGAATTGCTTTTGCAGAGGATCCATTGGGTTCCCAATACGTTGGGTGACTTGCAACTGCCCGTAACTCCAGTCTGGATAATCCAATACCTTCTTCTGGCTCTCACAGGTGCAAAACCCACACATGTGCACACAATTAAAAATAAAATCTTTTAAAAAGCACGTCATCATCCCTGTCAGAATGGTTCCAGCTGCGTATATATGTGCAGCTTGGTGAGGGCCGACCCTGTGAACCCAGTTTGGCAGCCTCCTTCTTCTGGAGCGATTAGGTGTTTGGAGGAGGCTGGGGTCCACATGGGAGATTTTCCCATGAGGCCTGAGAAACAGTAGGTGTTTTCACTCAGTCTCGATTTTCAAAATGTCATTGAGGAGATTTTGGTTTTTTCTTCCTTGCTTGGGAAGATGACTGCAGAGCACTACTCGGCAGTCCGTGTGGTAACTGACTTCTCCCCTCAAGCGTTTGAGGCCCTGGAATGTTAATTGCAATGCACTTGCCTCAGGGAAAATCTGCGCAAATATCATAGTGAGTGATTCAGTGCTGAGGAGCCTCAGTGTCTAAACCTATCTATGGTTTGAACTTTGTCAGGACGAGCCTGCTTTCTTCTCTTCAGACAGGCTTGGTTTCTTTCTTCCATATTATTTAGCCATCGTGGTTCTCCCTCCATAGATCTGATGATGATCTAAAGTTGTACTCTACCAGCCTTTAGAAGTCAGAAAGCATAATCACATCAAAATACACAAGGAAAGAGTTTCAAGTTCCTCCCGTGTCAAGCTTCACCCCCACACACACACTTCACCTCAGGGGGCCATGGTTGTTAGCATGGCAAGGATTGTGTTTTGATGTGTTGAACTCTTTTAGGATAGATAGTGCCAAGTACAGTAGCTGGAAGGAGTGGATAGGTTTGCTCTAGCCCTTGGTATTTATTGTCAAACTCTTTCCCCAAAGGGTTGTTACAGTCCTTTGTCACCAGTGATGGAATTTTTGTTTGTTGAGAGAGAGAGAGAGTGTGAATGTATGTGTCTGGGGTGCATGTGTACATACCTATTTGTGGTGGTCCTGAATCCAGGGGTCAATCTTGGGTGTCTCTTTTATTTAAAGCTTTATTTATTTATTTATTTATTTATTTAGGTATTTTAGTGTATGAGTGCTCTGTCTTCATGTACAGACAGCCCACCAGAAGAGGGCATTGAATCCCTTTATAGATGGTTGTGAGCCATCATGTGGTTGCTGGGAATTGAACTCTGAACCTCTGGAAGAGCAACCAGTGCTCTTAACCACTGAGCCATCTCTATAGCCCCTTGGGTGTTTCTCCTGGGTGCTGTCTTGGTATTTTTTGAGACCTAGGTCTCATTGGCCTGGAGTTTGCCATGTAGACTGGCTGGTCAGTTAGCTCAAGGGGTCTACCTATCTGAGTCTCCTAGGCACTGGGATAACAAGCATCTGTCCCTGTCTTGGGTTCTTGGTCTTGAACTCAGATCCTCAGTGTTTGTGTGGCCAGCACTTTACTGACCAAGCTACCTCCCCAGCCCAGCTGTGGAAGGTCAGCCTCCTAAGTTGCTGAAAGTCTACAAGAAATTCCCTCGAAGGAACTCCTTCATATACATGGCAGTTGTGGGTTCAGAGCCAGCAAAACCACTCAGTCCATAGGTTTTCCTGTTTTTGCCTATCGGCATCTCCAGGTCCATCACTGGTAAGGGGAAGCAGTGTTTGAGGTAGAGTGAGCCCTTCTAGAGATTGGAATCATCTGGGTTAGTGAGTTGTGATCATAGCTCATCTAGGCTGAAAAGGGGCTTGTGACTGCCACATCAGCCGTCTGGTTGGTCACTTGTGTTCTTGATAATGTGTTTTTGAGGAGCCTGGATCAAGTGAGGGGATTTGAAGGTCCAAGGACATTCACTCAGTATATGACAGAAAATGCAAGTCCCCGGGTACCAGTTAGGGCTCACTAAATGGAACCTTCTAGATGCTAGTTCTTTCTGGCATGTGGATTAAGGCTGGACTGTTTCTGTTTTGAAAAGTGAAGAATGTATTTATTCAGATGTTTTGGATACATGTAGAGGTGTAATGTGAGCCACATAAATTCACTTTTCTAGTTCGATACTTCCATTCAAAAAGAAAATAAAAAACATGACATTATTATTAACTTTGATTTTAACGACATATATATATATTTGGTTTTTTGAGACAGGGTTTCTCTGTGTAGTCCTGGCTGTCCTGGAACTCACTCTGTAGACCAGGCTGGCTTTGAACTCAGAAATCCGCCTGCCTCTGCCTCCCAAGTGCTGGGATTAAAGGCGTGCGCCACCACTGCCCGGCAGACAATATTTTCAAGACATAATTCACATATAGAGTTTTTATATGTTCTTGAACTTATCACCTCTAGTTCCAGAATATTCCCACCACCTTTAAAATAAGCATAGCACTCATTACCAGACACCCCACACTTCCCTTTGCCCAGTTCTAGCCAGCTACCAGCTTACTTCCTATCCCTGGGAATTTATTTGCCTTCTCAAGACATTTTCTACAAGTGGGGTCCTATAATGTGCTCCACTGTGACTGGCCACTGTCAGATGGCATCATGTTATCATTTTTATGACTGAAAAAAAAATCTTTTCATTGTGTGGCTATGGGAAGACATCTCTCCCTGATAGGGACACATAATCCCAGCTCTGAAAGTCTAAACTGCTCAGACAGTATTAATGTATTAGTGGTTATGAAACCAAAATTAGATATTCCATAAGGCTGAGAATTCCACATTGAAAAGATCAGGAAGTGTACTTTTCAGATTTATTAGAACATACAACTTTTTTTTTTTTTTTTTTTGTAATTATAGAAAGAATGTTGGAAATAGTCTCACCTCTTCCCTCATTTGACAGGCAAGAGGCCTAGAAGGAGGAAGTGCCTTGTTTCTGGACCCAGCCCCTTCCCCCTTTTGCAGCTTTCTCTAGGCATCATTTCCTTCTGGGGTATGTCTCAAGTTTGTAAACCCCTCTTGCTGTCCGGCTTGTCCATAGGAACAGTAATTCATTGGCAAGCGGGCATCGGTGCTTCTCTGGGCCCCAGCCCTGGTTCTCCTGCCTCTAGAGGAACGGCCTCCTGGGCCCCACCTTCCAGCCCTGCCTGGAGGTCGGAGTTTCAGGGGCTGAGCATCCAGGCAGCCCCAGACAAAACAACCAGAGGAATCAAGAGCAGGAAGAGAGCTCAGCTGAGGAATCTGTGAAGGGCAGTCCTGGAGCCAGCTGCTTATCAGGGAAAGTGGACGGAGGTTGTATGGACTGTGCTGTTGGCTGGGTCCCTGCTGTTAATAATAAACACTTTCTGGGTGTTCAGAGATGGCTGAGAAAGATGCTCAACCCCAAGCACTCGCCATGGGCACACAAACAAGATTACTAGTGTTTTCTTTCCTCTTGTCCTTGAGACAGAAGTAACTTTTTAAGATGAAAGCATCATTTAACCTAGACACATGCTTCCGTAAAGGCACCTTTTCCCAGGAAAGCCAAAACTACAGAATTAGGTCAAGCTGTGAGTCACAGCACAATTAGGGGCTGCGGGCCAACTGGCCAGATGCCCCCAGTTGGGTCCTGATGTGTCCAGTTGTGGGAGACAGCCTTGGACTTGTTTGGGTGACCCAACCCCCTACCATTTACCTGCTGTGAGTGAGTGTCTGGGCACCTGGGCTGCAGCCTTATCCCAGCCCTTGCAAGCAGTCTCTTGCACTACCTTCAGCCGTCACAGCCTGAGGTCTGGCATAGGGCAAGCTTTTCCCACGTGGAGCCGTCTGGGAGACTGTACCGGAAAGAGGGGCTGCCAGTGCTTGGAAGTGCCAGTGGGCTGAGAATCAAGGCCAAGCTCCCTGGCTCCACCTCCTCCTCCTTCTTTATTCATTAGGAGGAAAGAAAGAGGTCACAGGAAACTCTCAGGAATTTTATGCAAAAGACAGGGGCTTGCTGGCTTGTGCTCGCGCTCTCTCTCTCTCTCTCTCTCTCTCTCTCTCTCTCTCTCTCTCTCTTCCCCCCCCCCTCTCCTCTCTTGGTTGTCCTTGAACTCACAATCTACACATGGTTGGTCTTGAACTTTTGCTCCTCCTGCATCTACCTCCTGAGTGTTAGGATTACAGTGTATGTACTGGAGGATAAACCCGGGACTCCGTGCATACTAAACTGTAGAGAGATCATCTTGTGTGTTGTATGGATGCATCAGTTGTCAGTTAAAAAGCTTATGGCCTGTGGGTTAGGCAGGGGATAGAGGCAGGAGATTGGCCGGGAAGATGTGAGGAGACTGACCATGGTACCTGAGCATAGGTAACCAGCCACGTGACAGAATGTAGATAAGAATAAATGGTTGTTTTAAGTTATGGTCTAGTCAAAGTAGAGCCTAGCTATATGATCAAGGTATTTGCAAATATATTTTGAGTCTGAGTCTTATTTCTGGGAGCACGGGCCTGGGAGGAAAGACCAGGACTAACTTTAACATTATAGACTCAGCCAACGGAGCCATGTCCCTAGTGCCCTCCCCTAAAATTTTTGATGGTAGGAATGAAAAAAACTGAACCAGACATGGTTGCAAAAAATTGTTACCCTAGTACTTCGGAGGCAGAGGCAAGAGGATTGCTACAAATTCAGCCTGGACTACACAGATGACCCCCACCCCCCAACCCCCATAGAAGGAGACCCAAAGAAGATGGCACAATGGACAAAATACTCATTGCATAAACATCACACCTGATCATCTTTTCTGTTCCCCTGTGTCAATCTGCAGACAATCGGCAGATGGCAATCATGCCATCTGGATGATGGCACAGGGTTTTGGTTTCAGGTCCATTTTAGACCTCCGCTGGCTATCTCTGCCCTTTGTGCAATTTTCTGTGCCTGAGCCCTTCTCCTCTTGGCTCATATCCTGTGCTCAACAACCTGGAATGTACAGTCTCGGTTCTACTCGGAAAAGGGATTTTGGCTTTCTGGACAGTTCAAAGTCTTCCTTCTGTTTCCACTGCCTTCCCACCTCAGACCCATCATTGGACCCAGGCTGGATTGTTACCAACACTGGAATTTAACAGAGTGGGACACACAGAACATAGCCATCCAGACTTGTGTATGGGCTTATGGGCCTGGTGGGACATCTTCGCTGAGATTGCCAGGTTATACTCTTTCTTAATTTTCTTTCTTTCAGGCACAGGAGGCCTATCTCCTACCCACTTTATACCTCATCAGTCCTTTAGATTTCTCTGACCCTCAGAGAAAGCAGTCCAAGTTCACTGGCAGAGGGGGAGCCTGGTGAGCCTCCCTTAGACCCACACTCTCTCCTCGAAACTTTCCAACCCTCCTCCTGACTCTGCTCATCTGGACTTTGGCTCTTGACCTCCCAGGCCATTCTCAAATCCAGCTACAACACTCACAAAGGGAGCTTTTTCTTGGGGACAAATCGCCTGTCCTCCTCCGTGATGGTGCAGCACGCCCCTCCCCAACTGTTCCTCTCCCTGGCTTTGCAGTGCACACCCCTCTCCAGCTGCAAGTTCTAGTCCTGTCTCCACATGCTACCCATACCTGCTTGGGTCTCAGCTGCTTGTATTTTACCCTGACAAGGAAAGTCCCAGGGTTTGCCAGGTTTGTCAGGATATCCCAGGTGATTTCTTCTTCCTTCCAGAGACTGGCTGCTTGGTGGGCTTGGTGTTAGTTAATTTGATACTCCTTCTCCCTGATCTGTGAGATCTCACTTAGTACACCTACACCCCCAGCAGAGAAGTGTGGGATGTGTAAAGTGCTTGCCAGGGAAACCTAAAGGCTGAGCTGACTCTCAGCACCTTGGTCAAAAGGCAGGGTGGCATACTCTTGTAATTCCTGCACTGGGGAGGGGAGGCAGGATAGGCCAGCCAACCTAGCAAAATTGGCAAGTGCCAGGTCCCAGAGAGAGATCCTGCCTCAAAAATACAAAGTGATGACTGTTCTGAAGGATACCACTCATGGTTTACCGCTTGTCTCCATGCACATGTGCACATGTGGGTTTGATGGCACACAGAGAGAGTCGGGGAGGGGGAGGGAGCAGGCAGTGCTAGTATGGGGACTTTGACTTGAGTTGGGAGTCTGGGGCTTTGGCTGAAGTTGCACTCCAGCCCCAGCTGCCCTGTTCTACCCTGTGCTCCAGCACACATGCCACACTGCTGTCAACGGAGCAGACAGGAGCACTTGCAGATGGGCACCTGGAGTGGGTGTTTTTATGTCTCCTGGTCCTGCGTTGACTTAGTAGCTCTTTGTAGTTCCTTGTCATTAGGTCATGCTTTGGACTGACCAAACTATCAAATATAACACATGGCTCTTGGGCAGCCTAAAGATGGAGACAGGACACACCCAGTATGTCCCCGCTTGGCTGTGGAGTCTCAGCAGCAGGGCTGTCTGTATTTAAGACCCACCGGCATTTCAAGGTTGCCACCAGAAGATGGACCTCACAGGGTGACTATTGACTGTGGGAGGGTGCTGGTGACAGCTGGGGACCTCGTCCTACCCCCTTCACACCTTTCCCAAAGATCATACTGCTAGTTTCTTCCACACCCGCAGGGTGCTTGCTATGTTTACCTGTGTTGTTTATAATTGACTTGCCATGGGGGAGAGTGCTTCCTTGTGTCTGCTGGAACCTGTGGACGATTTTATCCTCTAGATTCCTGGGAAGGACTTCAGGCTCACAACAGCCAGGGCTCCAGATGGTAATCTTCTAGATGGTAATCTCTTTGACCTCAGGTGGTCAAATGGGCATGCATACATTTACCAGTGGCTTCCTCTCCAACCTCTGTAGGAGACATTCTGGCTCCTTTGAAAGACTTGTATTGCTTGGCCAGGCCTACATGGCAGAAGGAAGCCATTCTGAACTTGAAGTGTCTGGGAGGAAGATGTTTTCCCTTCATGGCCCTGTCCTGCCCCTTTCATCCCCCTTGGCCTCCTGCTGAGGAGGCTCTAGTATGGTCTCTGTGGGTTCTCTTCCTTCCTATCTCATCTTTCCTTGAGTCCTGGTTTCTGCCCAGACTGACCTGTGCTTGTGTTTGTAGTGTGCTTGTATTTGTAGTCTTTCAGATACGAATTCAGGTGTGACTGCCAGTTATCAGGGTTTGGAGTTGAAATTAGGAGGTCAATTACAGTTGATTTGAGAGCTGAGAGGAACCATCAAGGCCACCTAGGAGAACTCTCTCAGTGTGGAGTAGAGGAACCCCAGTCTGAGGGTCCTGCCTGTGGTTGTATAGCTTGCCTCTGCCTTTGTGCCCTGTCCTGACATTGAAGATCATTGAGGACAAAGAAAACTTCTCAGCTCCCAGCAGATGGGTCCTGTGTAACCACGCGTGAGATGATCAGCCGGTTCCTGGATACCACAGAGTAGGAACATGCTTCTAGGAACTGTAGCAGCCTAGCTTTAAAATCAGTTGAACTTGACATGTTGGCAGACTGACTTCTTTCAGCATGGGCCTGTCCAGTCCCACAGAGTCCTGGAACTATAGTCAGAGGGTTCTACCTGTTTTAATGCTCTGCAGTTACTGCCTTGAGATTCGTAATCTTTGGGACAAAAGCTTCATTTTCATTTTGTCCTGGTGCTTGCAGATGATGAAGCCAGTGTTGAATGTGGGTCATTGCACTAAATGCCAACCATCTGACCAATCTGTACTTGCAACTGATTTGAATTTGGGGAACAGGCCGTTCCCTGGGAATAAAGAAGGATTCATTTCTTTTCCCTCGAATACACTGTGTTCTGTTTTCCAAATTCGCTGTATGTATCAACTCTGCAGATAAATTAGATGGTGGGATTGTTCTTGCTGGAATCGAAGGCTGGACTGTTGGATTTGCATCCTGTCCCAATCTTTCAGTCCAGAAGTGTGAGTCAGGATCCCACAGTGGTTTGGGGTGTAGGGAGCTGAAAGCTGAGGCTGAGAAGGGAGGCTACAGCCTGCAGAGATTAAGCTGAGAGTCTCTGTGCACAGCTCGGCTTCCTGTGGTGCCATTCACCACTTCTGAGCCTTTTTGAGGGGAGGCGGGAGCAGTTATGGAACCTCCTATAGTCCAAGCTGCCCTCAGACTTGATAGGTAGTCAGGGATGACCTTGGATTTAGATCTTTCCGTCCTTATCTCTTGAGCACTGGGATTACAGGAGCGGTTCCCTGTGCCCGGATTACTGTGTGATACCAGGGATGGAACCCAGGGCTTCATCCACACTAGGCAAACAACCTTATCATTTGAGCCACACCCTTAGTTTGGTTCTGAGGCTTTGAGACACACTCTTTTCTGCTGTATAGATTCAGCCATAAGGGCTACCCCGAAGGCTTTGAGGAAAACCTAGAGGAAACATCTGTGTCTAGCATTGTGCTTAAGCACAAAGCCTTAATGCCTAGTATCACCTAGTATTTTATTGCCAATATTGAAGGCAGAGTGAGATCTGACTAGCGGTTGGGAAGAATAAAGTATTCCAGGCAGGAAGCAAAGTGGTTAGGAGTATAGAGAAAGGGCTGGAGTGGGCCACTATGATTTGGGGACTGAAAGGACTGACATGTTCTCTGTGCAGTATGTCACTTTGGATAGCTGCCGTGTGACAGGACAGAGCCTGTGGCATCTGTTAGTGTTTTTGTCACAGTGACAAAAACACTTGATATGAACAACATAAGGAAGGAAAGTGTTCTGTTTTTTAGACAAGTATTAGGAATCTCAAGCTAGCGTTGGACTCATTGCTGTAGCCAAGGATGACTTGAGTTTCTGGTCCTCCTGCCTCTGTGGAATGCAGAGGTTACCAGCTACTGTATCCAGTAACTTCTTTCATGTTAGGCAAGCAGACTGCCGATTGAGTTAAGTCCCTGTTGCCCAGGGAGGGAAGATTTATGGTTAACTGGCTCCATTTCAGTGGGCTTGTGAGGTAGTTGCAGGAACTGGTGGCAGAGGGGTCTGCTCATCTCATGCCTGCTGAGGAGGGGATGGGTAGGGGGAATAGAGGGAGGGGGAAAGGAAAGATCTGGAGACCAGATACCCTTTTTAAAAGATGCACCCCAGTGATCTGCTTTCAACCAGGTTCGATCTGCTACCTCCTAGTGATGTCACCGTATGATTACATCATCAGTGGATTAGCCATTGGGGAAGTCAGAGTCTTTCAGTGATTGGATCCATCAACATACAGAGATCAAGTCTTCAACATAAAAGCCTGGGGGTGGGGGGAAGGGAGATACATCATGTTTAGCCCTGTAGATGGTCTTTGCTACTTTGTGGGTTTTTCTTTTTCCCACTTTTTACCCCCTCCCCCATCACTAGATAGGGGAAAAGGATAGAGGGGAGAGAGATAAAAATTCTTGAATCTAATTTCTTTTAATTTCTTCTTTGAACACGACTACTAACATACCACAAACAACACTCCCTAGCGACCATTAGCCACCAATCCTGCCTATTGAGGCTCTGGGATTTATATGATGTCTGAAAAGTTCCCAGAATTCCAAACGTCACAGTATTGCAGAAACTATCTGCATCTTGAAAAACCAATCCTCTGCTAGAGCACGAGGCAAATCATAGTCAGCTGCTTCGTACAGTCAGAAGCTGCCACAAATCCCCACACCTGGAATTAAAATGAAAACATATTCTTACAATATTTCTGTATTTAAAAAAACCCCAAAATTCTAGAGTTACCACTACACAGCCCATAATACTGAAGCTACTGCAGCCGATGAACGGTTTCACCTCTATAAGTTTTTCCACATGTTAATGCTTTGTTACAGCTCTTGCCAGAGACATGGGGCCTTGTTTGGCTGACTTTCACTATATATTGTCTCTGCTCTGTATTCACACTGGTGTAGGAATTCAGTAGCATCAGAGGTCCCAGACTGTTTTGGCTTCTGACAGTCTTAGTACATCCTCTCTTTCCTTCTAGAAGACAGTTGTATCACAGTAAATTTTTCATGGCATTCCCAGGCCAAAAGAACACCAAAGAATTGCATTTGTCAAGCAGTGCTATCCAAACAACTTATCTGTGTCCTTACAGCATAGTAGTCATTAGGGAAAAGCAATTACCTTTCATTTCCCCTTACCACTGTTTGCTATGAATGGAATATTTATTATATATACCTCTTTGGTGACTTTCCTGGTTAACTTCAGGTATCCATATACAGGACTCAGAGTTACCTGAGGGAGTCTCACCTGGGGGATTACTAGTCAGATTGGTTTATGGGGCATTTTTTTTTATTGCTAATTGATACGGGATGACCCACCCACTGTGGGCAATACCATCCCTAGGCAAGGAGTCCTGGACTATGTAAGGAAGCTAGGGAAGCTGAGTGGAGGCTTGGGAGAGCATGCCAGTAACCAGTGTCCTTCCATGGTTTCTGCTTGAGTTCTGCCCTGATCTCCCTGAATGATGGATTGGAACTCAAAGATGAAATAAACCATTTCCTCCTCAAATTGCTTTTGGTTGTGATATTTATCACAATAGGAAAACAAACACGACTAGCAATCCTTGACCTTTCCAGTATTATAGACAAATGGAGTACTACTTCCACCATTTCCAGTGTTGAGTAATTTTTCTGTGATCTGTTCCTTTTATCAAAGCAACTGCCAGCAGCCTCACCTTGTGGAGATAGGGGGTCATCCAAGGAATGTGGTATCACAAAGTTTTGAAACTGTCATCTCTCTGCTCTCTCTCTCTCTCTCTCTCTCTCTCTCTCTCTCTCTCACATATGCATCAATATATATACATATATACATCATGAATACATACATTATATTTCATATATATATTCATGAAAACCACTTTGCTTTCACATAAGGAATGCAAACATCTACAGATTTGGGCATCTGCTGAGGACCTGGAAACCCATCCATTCTTCAGTCATTGTTGAGGGTCAGGCTACTGAACCAGGGGCCTCTGTTCTTTCCAGTAAGCATTCTGTAATGGGAACTGTGTGTTTCTCTCTTTGTTCCTAAAAGGCAGTTGCTGAAAGTGGTTAATTCAAAGAAGAAAAGGAAAGAAACAAATGGCGGTTTAGATGGTGCACCGCGTTAACCTCAGCACTCAGGAGGCAGAAGCAACCGTGTCTCTGTGAGTTTGAGGCCAGCTTGGTGTACACAAGTTCCAGGACAGCCATGGCTATGTAGAGAGATCTTGTTTAAAAAAAAAGAAAAGAAATAAAAGAAAGAGGTTAATAATACTGTCTGTAAACCCCCAGAGATGATGAGTTCTAAGAGTTCGACATTTATGAAGTGGTGTGCCTATTAGTTTATAACGGAGAAAGACAGGCCATTTGCTTTTTGGGATTGAATTCTGGCAGCCATGAGCTCATAAAGCTATAAGAAATTGTTGGCTGTACTTAATGGGCCATTTGTTGTGTTAAAATCAGTAATACTAAATATTTATTAGCCAAGTGGAAAGATTTATCTCTGTAAATTGTTGTGACTCATCTTTCCGCTTGCTAATTCTGGTTATTTAGATGATTTTTTCTGTTTAAAAACGAAGTCCTGTTGTAACTCATTCAGTGTTTCCTGTCTGAGACTCGCTGTGTGTAATACCAGTCTTTAATGTCGACATACATTTTGGAAGTAGGTTATCATTTTCTACTAAAACTCCTAAGGTTTCCTATGGAGGTGTGTTTTAATCTACACATCCACTGGGGGTGGGGGCGGGGATTGAAGACTTAGCTTCGTTGAGCCTCAAAACTGCAAGTCTGGTATTTTTCTGCATGTATTTAGTTCTCATTTAATTTGTTTGGACACTTGTTTTGGAGCATTCAAGGGACAGTTCTTACACAACCTTGTTAATATTTTCCCAAGTATTTTTTTTAAAATACTTTTGATGTCGTTACGGTATTTGTAAGTTTTTTTTTTTTTTTTTTTTTTCCGTAATAGTTTATTACTAAATATACAAAATCTAATGGATTCTGTTTATTGACCTGCTTTCCTATGGCACCACTAAACTCACGTATCCTGGTATTTTATTTTTATATTTCTAAGAGTTTTCTAGAAGGACCATCATATCATTTGCAAATAAAGGCAATATTTATGTTTTTCTCTCTAACCTCTGTGACTCTAATTTTCTCTCTTGCCTCATTGTATGTGGGCCATTACTACAGGGCAGCCAGTTCCAGCTTTGTGTATAGCCATGTACTAATTAGGAAGGGCCAGCCTCAGCCCCACAGTCTTTCATTTTTGTAACTTCCAGACTAAGGGATCAAGGTGGGATGGGGAGTGGGGAGTCTGGGGTGGGGTCATGCTCCTTAGGGTGTGCTGGACTTGCCTTCTGATAGGTCTCTCCATTGCGGTCGAGTGCCCATCTGGGTTGCAGTTGGGGCTAGATCACGTACTGACCCAACCTCTGGCCTCTTCTGCAAAGCTGTGGGGAGTAACTTTGTGAGCCGTGAACGGGTGCAGGTTGGGATCAGAAAAATGATCTTGTTCTCACAGGCTCTACCCATCAGCCAGCACAGGAGTGGCTATTCATGATGCTACTGGAAGTTCCAGAGCCACTCGAGTTTGCATAGGTTGTACCTCTGCCTCCTTCCTATCCCTGTTGTTTCATTGATGTCTGAAGCACTCACATCTGCCCAGAGTCTCCTTTTGACAAGCCCTCCTCTTCTTAACTATATTCCATGGCTTCATCAGGAGCTCTCTGGGAAGGGCTCTACATTCTCATCCTGTAAAGCCAGCACTGAGCTCTGGGCTCTTATCCTCACATTCTTTTCTGACCAGGGATTAAGCGTAGAGGAGTAGAGTCTGGCGATGTGGCTGAGGCCACACGATAGTGGGTACAGTGCCCAGAGCCATGAGTGACCATCAGAGGGTCAGAGCTAGTGTTTGGTGTTCTTCCCTTGATAAGGGCTCTGGATGCAGTAACCTCCATCTCTCTGCATTCCCTGGGTTTGGCAGAGCCAGCCTGGCTTCACCTATGGAGTGGGTGTCTCTGTCTGGGTTGGCCATTCTATAAGAAGGTCAGAAGGAGAGCCATCAGGGTGTCTGTAGACACAAGTAGACTGTAACAGTCACTCCCTCCAGTTAAATGAAACAGGGACGGGCCCCCAGCCACGCTGCCTTTACATATGAAGATGCGCTAACCGACAAGTGCAGAAACCACACATCTCTTCTCTTTGGGTTGATGTTTTGTCCATCTTTGAGCAATTAGTGGGCATTTCTGTGATTAGTTTGTGTTTAGTTTCTTGGTGAATGTCTACTAGGTGACAGCAATGGAAGTCAGCAGCTAGCATGTCACTGTCCTCTTCCCTGCCCCAACTAGCCAATGGGAGAGCCCTGTACCCATCCCCAGAGCCACATATTCATTGTTTTGATACCTCCTGTCATGCTGATAGTTCCAGTCAGGAATCAAACTGTAAGTAGGTCACACACACAACTCATCCTGGAGACATTTTGCTGGTGAGGAAATGGAGACTAACCTGTGGACTGAAGATAGGCCTCGGGCCTTCATGTGCCTAGGCCAGATCCTTCTTGTTGCTTTCCTGGACAGACATTGGAGCCACTCTCCCTACTATGTCTGAGAAAGGTACCTGCTTCTTATTTGAGCCTGAAAATCCCGTATTTATGTTCACCCCAGTGTGGGCAGATCATCTTAAGCCTAATTCAGCACATCAGAAAGAAGTAAGTTAGTTAATCTTCAAGGCAGGAGTCTCGCAGCTGGTGGTTTCAGAATACCACGTGCCCTCTGGTTGCTGGCCAGCTGGAGTTAAACCTCCACTTGGTCCTTGTCCCAGGAAGCCCAGATACACTTGTTTACAGCTGTCTCTCAGTGACGTTTGCCAGACTCTGTTCAAGAGGAACGTTTCCACTCCCATAGTTCGTTCCATCTTTTATTTGGGTGTTCAGGGGGACACGCCCATTAATCATAACTACCTAGGAACATGGGAGAACTGTGGTGGTTTAAATGAAACCCCCAACCCCCACCGCTTATGCTCTGGTATTTAGCACTTGGTTCCCAGTTGCTGGCCCTGCTTGGGAAGGCTTAGGTGGTATAGGCTTACTGGAGGAAGTATGTCACTGGGGGTAGGCTTTGAGATGAAAAGCTTCTCACCACTCCCAGTTTGCTCTCTCTGGTTTGTACTGTGGTAAAGAATGTGAGCTCTCAGTTTCCTGTTTCTGTCCCCACCACCATAAAGAACTCTAATCTCCCTGGAGTGTAAACCCAAATAAACGTTTCCATCTATAAGCTGTCTTGGTCATGGCATCTTTTCACAGCCACAGAAGGTAACTGATGCAGAAGCAGCTCTGTGTGATGCTGATGCAGAAGTGGGAAAGTTGTGCATTGGATGAGACCATAGAGTTGGGGACAGATGACAGATTTTCCTGCTATTTAAGTTTATTATTAAGACCACTTAGTATCCATGGAGAAATCCTGGCCTCAGTTTCCCCAAATATAATATGGTAACAATGCTCATTTTCAAAGCCTTCCACAAAGTAGAAAATTAAAAGGTTTTGAAAGTGGACATATTAAGGTGTTTCTGCCATGAATTTGTCAAGTTAGTTTGTCTCCCTAAAAGTTGCAGTTCTTCTCCTGAACTTGAGAACATCACACACTATGGGAAGAGAGATCAGATTTCATGGCTCTATCAAGCAGCTTAGGCTGGGGAACTGGGCAAATGGAGGCCCCCTTCCTTCCAGCATAAGAACCTGGTCCCTGCATGTCCCTGTGCCCAGTTGTGTCCAGCTAGAGTACTGCAGACCCTGATGGAACAGGAATAATCCACAGATGCCCTGGAACTTTTTGGGGAGCCTGGGAACACGCAGCTGTGATGGGTTACAAGAGGACTAGAAAGGTCCCAGTTTTTACTCATAGCCCAGCGCCTAGGGAGTGATTGCTTCCCTTTCACAGAGAGGCTCGTGCATGTGAGTGTGTGTGTGTGTGTGTGTGTGTGTGTGTGTGTGTGTGTGTGTCTGCGCGCGCGCATATGTTTGTTATGTATGATTACATGTGTATATGTGTTCATATGCTCATGTATGTTCTATACATACGAGTACACACATATATATGTAAGTGCATGTATGTGTATGTTTGTGTGCTTGAGTGACTATGCATGTATGTGTGTGTTGATGCTTTAATGCGTTTTGGCTCCCTCTATCCCATATCTTGCTCCAGGCCTCAGCTCAGGCTCAGTAGCACTAAACTGTCTCATCTCTGCTTTTGTCCTCAGGGCAGGAAGATCCCAACAGTTTGCGTCACAAGTACAACTTTATTGCTGACGTGGTGGAGAAGATTGCCCCTGCTGTGGTTCACATTGAACTATACCGCAAGTAAAGAGGCCTTCCTTTCCCTCACGAATAAATAGCACCAGAGCTACTTTTGAAGCACATTAAAGTGTCAGGAATGTCACTGGGCAGATTCCTGTGTTACGATCCAGTTCTCTGCCTTAGGGAAAGTTCCCTATTTAGACCTATAATCGTGGCCCTTTGAGTGTTTTAATAACGTCTGAAGTGATTCCCAGGGAATATTTCCTAAGCGGAATCTTTTTGATGCACTCCAAAAAGCAGCTTAGTGTTATTTTTAAAGCGTTAAATGCTCACTCGATGTGTGTGAGTTGCTCTCGCAGAGTCCTTTACTTGTGTATGCAAATGGACTCATGCTCACTAATGTCTGTTTCAGGCTTCCTTTCTCGAAAAGGGAGGTGCCAGTGGCGAGTGGGTCAGGATTCATTGTGTCGGAGGATGGACTGATTGTGACAAATGCTCACGTGGTGACCAACAAAAACCGGGTCAAGGTTGAGCTGAAGAATGGAGCTACCTATGAAGCCAAAATCAAGGATGTGGATGAAAAAGCAGACATCGCGCTTATCAAGATTGACCACCAGGTGAGACTAATCTGAGGCCCAAGTGCCTTCTGGGTCGGCAATGCCCAGCTCTCAGAAGGTGAGGTGGAGATGGTGAGGACATCAGAGCTCCTTGGTACCCTGGGGACATTCAGCAACAACACAGAAGCTGGAGGGAGGGGGAGATGGAAGTCCTTGGAAGAAGCTGGCTCTCAGGTCAGAGGGTTTTTTTTTTTTTTTTAATATATATATATATATTTTTATTGGATATTTTATTTACATTTCAGATGCCAATCCCGTTCCCCATTTCCCTTCCCCAGAAAACCCCTATCCCGTGCCACCCCCCTTTCCATTTGGCTTTTATACAATTTTTTAAATGTTAATCAAGGGCTTTGTAAGTATGGTAATGCTCAATCAGAAGTGTAACCTAATACCCAACCTAGCTATGTAAACTATCTTTGACTGGTGGAGACATGTGAACTTCTGCCTCCATGCCCCCTTTCTCTTTCTCTCTCTTTTTCTCTCTCATTACCGAGCTTCTCATCTACTTCATCTTCTCCTCTCCTTACTCCATCTTTTCCTCTCAGTGCTCCTTTCCCCTTAGCTCCTCCTACATATTACCCTTCCTGTTAAAATAAAGCTTTTCTCTCAGAATACAATTAGAGCATAATTATTCCTATTTGTACCAGTGAGGTACAAGATAGTCTTAATACCCAATCCATCCTTTTGTTGACTAGCCAGAACCTCAGGTCAGAGGTTTTTAAAGTAGCATTTTATCTTTATAAAGTAACAGGCTACAAAGAGTTAATGGGTAGCTGGTAAGAATGGAAACTCCTATCCTTGATGATGAAGCATCTATTACAAAGTTATGTTTGTTTCCACTGAGGTGACCTGGATTCTCTGTGGCTACAGAATGGGATTTAAAAAGATTTTTTAAAAAGTATTTTTAAGTGTGTGTCATGTTCATAAGTGGGTATATACACAGAGATGTTGGATACCCTTGGCTGGGGATACAGGGTTATAAGCCGCTGGACACTGGGTCTCTGCAAAAGTACTATGCTCTTTTAACCGCTGAGTCATCTCTGAGCTCCTTGTTAAGAGTTTGTTTGTTTGTTTTATGTATGTGAGTGCACTGTTGCTGTCTTCAGACACACCAGAGGAGGACATTGGGTCTCATTACAGGTGGTTGTGAGCCACCATAAGTGCTTGGCTTGCTGGGAATTGAACTCAGGACCTCTGGAAGAGCAGTCAGTGCTTAACCGCTCAGCCACTTCTCCAGCTTGTTAAGCTTTTTATACTCAAGGTTTTGGGAACCTTAAGACAAAATTAGCACCTCTCCCTTATTTGATGACATGGCCATAGTCCCCTTAAAAGGGCTGCAATGCACTATCTACCCAAATTATAGCCTTCCATGAGCACATAACTTAGAAGCAGGGCCAGTGCAAAACTAAGACACTGTGAGAGTGAGCTCAGTTTGAAAAATGTTCATATGTGATTGCTTTGTGGGTTGTTGGCATAGATGCTTCTAGTCCTACCTGAATTCTATTTTATTTTATTTTTGGATACTTTAAGACAAGATCTCAAGTTCTAGCTGTCTTAGAACTTACTTTGTAAACCAGGCTAGCCTTGACCTCACAGAGATCCTCCTGGCTTTGCCTCCCAAGTGCTGCCACACCCAACAAGACATTTTTTATTCAAGGAAAAGAAAGAAAATGTTTTTAATTTAATAATTCTGTTTACAGTCACTTTTGCTCAGCAAAGTCTTTTTCTTTTTTCTTTAATTTTATTGTTTTAGGTCTCATGTACACAGGTTGCCTTCAAACACATTTATAATCTGTGGGTGGCTTTGAACCTTTGACTCCTCTGCCTCTACCATATGAGGATTATGGATATGTGGGACCAAGCCAGGTTTACACAGTTATTGTGGATCAAACCAGGGCTTTGTGAGAGCTAGCCAAGCACTCAGCCACATCTCCCACACTTGTTTAGCAAGGCCTTCATGCCTGAAACTAAATACAGTTCTTACTGGATCACCTGTAAAAATTCCCAGCCCACCTCATGTAGATCACATGACGATGTGATGTCTGTTTGCACTTTTGGGAAGATTAGAGTTTCCATTTTCTTCCTGTCATTTGAAATTCCTTCAGATAGAAGGTAGAAGGGTCAGTGGGAATTTTATGGTTGGAGCGGAAACAGATGGGTGGGGCGGGTAATGAAGTATAGCATTTTCTGGTGAAGCTCTTGCTTCTCATGTGAAGTCCTACTGTGTATTCCAGCTATTGGATGGAGAAAGCTTAGGGTACTGTTGGGGTAGTAGGATTCTAGGTCCTTTTATCCCTTTTAAAATAGCATCAGGCAGCCTTTCAGAACCTCCTCCATACCCGGCTTGTTCCCTTACCTTCTCAGAGGCTGAGGTAGTGAGGGCTGGAGCTGAAGGTTGTAGATACAGGCTCTGTGCCCATGCCATGACTGACTTTAGTGAGGTCACAGTTGTGTGTTAATTCTGCTAAGTTACTGTGAAATTTCTATCAACAGCTCATCTTTCTAAATGTGTTTATTGGTACCAAGACAGTTGGTCCAGGCTCTGACTCCACATCTAACTGTTCTCTAGTATACAGAGTAGTCTTGTTATTCCCATTTTATAAAAGAAGAAAGAATGCTCAGAGACCACTCTTCCATTTTATCACTCCTTAGCCGCCTCGGAGCCAGGCTACAGATTCCAGGTACCCAACTCCATAGCCATTAGCACAAGGACAGACCCTGGCCTTTACGTGGGATGGAATAGCACGACCTTAAATAGCCCACGGAAAGGTTGGCATGTCCCCATTTAGGAATGCTGCTAGCAAGGTGTCTAGAATTCAATGATAGCACCGGAAGGAGATTGGCCAGAATAGCACAGCCAGTGACCACATGTAGACCTTCAGACTCAGTTCCTGGAAGGCAGCCAGCAATGGGGGCCTCCTGGCCATCTGCAGGCAGGGCTCTGGCCTGTGTGGTTTGTGAGCTGTCTCCTCAAGTAATTTCATGTTTGGAATGCGTGGGTGCATACCACGTGATTGCTTCCAGTCCAGGGATATTCTTTTCTGATTTTGAGCCAATGTGGAGACAGGAGGAGCCTCATGTCACTTCTGGCATATCCAGGCAAAATGTGAAGACTCTCAACAGAGGAGCTATGTGAAGGGCCTCGGGCAATCCCTATGAGCCCAGCTCTTTAACCAGAAGCCTGCTATTTGACATGTGCTGCATGAACCCCCCACCATGTCTGGAAATGTAAAATTGAACTGATGTGGCTTTTGAAAATAGTATTGGAAATGAAAAGCTATTACATTGCAGACACCCACATCAAAGCCTGATTTCTGCCAACTAATCTGCCCCCCTCCCCAACTCCCACTCCCCTTTTCTCTTTGTCCCTGTTCTGATGAGAGTTATTGTAGGGAGAGTCTGGCTTGTAACACTTGATTTGGAAGGAAGAAGTGAGTTGTGTTCTAGCAGAATTTATCCTGTAGTGTATGATGTGATCAAGGTGTGTGGTGGGCAGTGATGGGTTAGGCGCTTGCTTGGTGTTGTGTCATTTTAGGGGCATCAACAAAGGAACAGGTCAGGGAAGGTCAGGGAAGACAAACTAGGGTTGTGGGTGTGGTGGTGCATACCTACAGTCCTATCGTTTGAGGGAGGGGAGGGTGTGAAGGCAGGAAGATCAGGAGCTTAAGGCCAGTGACTAATTCAGGGGTTGGTTATCTAAGGCCCAGTTTCCTATCAGCATGAGTTTGCTTGAGTTGTCTGTGACTCACACTGAAACTGTCCTTTTTCGTGAGATGGAAGATGCAGTGGACATCTTGTTCTCTTGATTTTTATCCTCCCCTTCCCCCCCACCCCCCAGCACCAGCCATCTTTTCTTTGGGCAGATCCATCATTGGACAGCTTTGGATGGGTGGGTGGGTGTTTCTGAATCACAGTGCCTCAACCCATATGGCCCAAGTTTGGTAAGCGCAGGCTGCTGCCCTGTACAATTGCAAACCGCTGATGGACGCTGCTCATGGAAAGGACACAGCGTGTAAGGCCTCTGTAGTCACCATCACAGAGCAGGCCCTTCCCAAGTGCCTTCATTTCCTCTCTCTCACAGAGATGCCGCACCTCTCTAAGGGCTTGAAGCTGCTTGGCTTGCAGTTGCCAGAGAACTTTCTGGGCTTGTGACCAAAAGCCTCTCTTTTGTTTCTCTCTGCTGAGCCGACACATGTGCACTCACTCGGCCTGTTGCATTTTGAGACCCTGAAGAGCTCAGTGGGAAAGGCTCACATGGGGTAGCCTTCTGTAGTCCGGATTCCTGTTCCGCCCACTGGAGGAGAGAGGATGACCCCTACAGGTCTTCCTTTTAGCCTCATGGGATTCTCCTGTCCTAGAGCTGAAACTAAGAGTCCTCAGTGGAATCAGTGTTGGCCTGGAGGTGGGGGGTGGGGCTCACACATGTAAATATTTTAATGGAAAGCAGCTTTGAGGGCAGACTAGTTCAGCTTGGGATACAAACTATTTCCAAATGTGTTTAAGATGAGCCACTGGCTATGTGTATAGAATATTTTTAACTTTAATCCAAAGACAGTTTTTTCTCCCCCCCCCCTCTCCCCGAGCAGTTTAAGAGGAGGATAGAGCTGCAAGTGACAGAGGAAATGCTAAATGTCATCCTATCAGGTGTCTTGAGTCTGGAACAGGGGCATGGGCAGAAATATGGGGAAGTGTTAAAAAAGTACAGGGGAAATTTGTGCGCACAGCTGTTTTTCCAGCTGTTGTACTGATTCCTCCAGATGCTGCCCCACCTATGCTATGGAAACCCTCTCTTTCAGAGCAGCCATTCTCAACCTATGGGTTTGCACCCCCCTTGGGGGTCACATAGCAGATATTTACATTAGGATTCATAACAGTAGCAAAATTACAGTTATGAAGTAGCAATGAAATGACTTTATGGTTGGGAGTCACCACAACATGAGGGACTGTATTAAAGAGTTGTAGCATTAGGAAGGTTGAGAGCCACTATTTCCAAGTGTCCTGACAACTCCTTCCTTCACCTGGCTTGACCTGGAGCCCCTTCCCTCAGCCTCCTACTCCTCACCATCTCTGCACAGCTCCCCAAGGTTAAGAGCCGTCTTTCTTCCTGGCCTTCCCTTGTTCTTCAGGGATGCAGTCACATCCTGCTTTAGACCCCAGGGACATCCTTTTGCCTGACTCACTACATAAAGTAGTTTCCCACATCTGAGTCTTCCTTAACCTACCCCCTCCCCATCACAAGAGGGATAAGACTCCATAATTCTGTATTTGCCCTCCTTCCTCATTTAAATAGAAAGTTGTTGCTATTTGTTGCTGTTTAATTTTTCATTATTTTTGGATGTGCCTGTGTGCGTTTTAATATACTGTTCAGAATAGCCTCAAACTGTTGGGCTCAAGTAATCTTCCTATTTCAGCTCCCCAAATACCTAGGATTTCAGGCATGTGACCCTGAACCTAGCTTCCCTTGATTTGATTTCTCTATCTCTGTCTCTGTGTCTGTCTGTTGTCTGTCTCTCTCTGTTTGGGTGACTGCTGCTTTCCACCTTATTCTTTGAGACATGATCACTTGCCAAACCTGGAAGTTATTGTTGTGGTTAGAGTGGCTGGCCAGCAAGCTCCAAGGCTCCCTCTAGCTCTGCCTCTCCAGTGCTGGGATCTCAAGTGTGCCTGGCTTCTTTGTGGGCTCAGAGAATCAAACTTAGGTCCTCAAGCTTGTGCAGGAAGCACTTCACTGGCTGAGCCATCTCCTCAGCTCCTCGTCTGTGTTTGGACTCCACATCATCTGCTAGAGTATAAAGGACACATTTCTTTTGGCCTTCAGGTCAGGTCATGGGTACTGGACAGCTATGTAGCCAGTTTTAGGTCAAGTTGACATAAAAGCTAGAATTATCTGGAAGGAGGGAATCTTAATTGAGAAAAGACCTCCATAAGATCCAGCTGTAAGGCATTTTCTTAATTAGTTATTAATGGAGGAGGACCCAGCCCATTGAGGGTGGCGCTGTCCCCAAGCTGATGGGCCTGGGTTCTATAAGCAGGCTGAGCAAGCCATGAGGAATAAGCCAGTAAGTAGCATCCCTCTATGGGCCTCTGCATCAGCTCCTGCCTCCAGGTTCCTCCCCTGAGTGAATTTTTGTCCTGACTTCCTTCTATGATGAACAGTGATAGAGAAGTGTAAGCCAAATAAGCCTTTTCCTCCCCAACTTGTGTTTGGTCATGGTCTAGACCACAACCAATCAAAACCCCGATGGAGACAACAGCATCTGCTCAGAGATTAGCCAGGCCCACAGCTCCCCAGTGTGGTGTGATGGATTACGAGAGAGAAAGAGATCATGGCTAGTACCTCGCTCCTCTGAACCAGCTTCAGATGATGAGGACTGTGCAGCAGGCAGGCTGCTCACTCTTGTCTCCCACTGTTGGCTTTGGCCAGATACAGCCTAAGTCAGGGCTACACTGAGCTTGTGGTCTTGGTACCTCAGAGTGCTGAGGAAGCAAGGAGACTTCCTGTGGGTTCTTTTCCCTGACTCCAACCACCAGGTAAATATTTGGACACAATCTTTACCCAGGCTTGTGGTGGTTTTCTTTCTCCCCTCAGGCCTGCCATTGTAGGTAGGTGCCTGGCCACATTTGGCCCACCAGTCCCATAGACCTGTTTGAAGTGGCTGAGGCATAGCCTCTGGGTATCGTCATTTTTGCTCACGGAGGGTCCTTTTACTGCTGAGCCTGCTGAGAGGGCCTGAAGTCTGATGCTTCACCATGGAGTTCAGAGCAGGGTCACTTGGTGGGGCTGTGGGGACTGGGGCTTTCATATCTAAACCTCCCATAATTTGGCCCTGTATGTGGATTGTCAGCCTCTGGTGGCCGGCCGCTGGGGATGACTCACTCGGGTTCTCCTCAGGCCACTTGACTGTCAGAGGATGCTGACTAAGCCCCTGGGCTCTTCCAAAAGCAAATCAGATAACCAAAGCCTGTGTATCCTCTGAATGCTGTCCTCTTCCCGTAAAGCAGCCTGGAGCCTGGAGTAGGCACTCACTGCCTCAAGCCTTCCTATCTGGCTTTTGTGAATGTCCTCTGGCTTTTGTGTCTGTCCGTTTTGGATGCTTTTCTGTGCTTCCTCTTGCTGTGCTTTTTGTGGTCTTCTCTCTCAGAACTAGGAGGGCTTCTGCTGCAGTTGTCAGAGATGCTACAGATTCTGTTGATGTGCGAAGCTCCTATTACCAGATTGATTTTTACCTTTTTTTGTAGGGAGGTGAGCATCAATATTTCATGAAGGAAGAGGTGCAGACAGGGACATGGAAGGTGGCTTTTATTCTGCAGTGCAAGTCCTCAGTCCAGAAGCCAATGGCTGCATGGCTCCTTATTGTTCTGACTGTAGTCATTTTGGCATGTGAAAATATTTCACTTCCCCAAACTCAGAACTGGAGCCCTGTGTGTTCTCTGGCCCCATTTCAAGAACTTCGTTGATGGCTGGGGAAATTCTTTGGCTCCATTTTTCTCTTAATATGGCAATGCCTTTTTCCTCTTTGGCACCCTTTGCAGGGAATCAGAAAGAGGATATGATGGTTTGGGCAAAGCAAGACTCAGGTCACTGGGAGTCTCTCCCGTCTTTCTCATCTAGGGGGGACAGAATGGGACTTATTTGACTGTTGTGAGCATGTTTAGATTGGTTATCGGTAGCCTCTAGTCCATATCTGACCCCCATCTTTTTTTGTAAACAATTTTATCAGAACACACCCATGCCCGTTCATTTATACAGTCTATGGCTGCTTTCATTCTGTTCCAAAATTACATACTTGGCCTGGAGACCATATGGCAAGGGAAGCCAGACATTTGGTTTCCAGTGCTTTATAGTGAGACCTTGCCAGCACTAGAGACAGATAGAATCCTTATTCTGAGACAGTGGCAAGTATCTGGGAAGAATATGAGAAGAAGCACAAAGCTCAGAGAAGCACAGAGGGACCAGAAGAAGTGTGGATGGTGAAGCTGACTTCATTTGTCTATCTTCTGGGAAGAGTTTGGCCCTGTGAAAATGAGGCTTTGGTTTTGCCGCACTGAGTAGAGACGTTTAAGTCTGTCATTTCTGTGCGGTGTTGGTAAACAGGGATTTACTAGAATCACAAGACGTTTTCCAGGTTACTATCCAACTTTAAGCCCTCTTTCATTTGCTTGTGTCTTATGTGCTGTTGAACACCTGTCTTGGCCAGACATTGTTAGGTCTGCTTAGACATCCAGGGTAAACTGAGGTGGGGTATAGAGTTGGTGATTGATCGCTTAACACTTTTCTCTGAGGAAACAAAGCTTGATTCTCTGGGGCTGGCAAGAAGCTCTCTGGGGCTGCCAAAAATGGTGAGGGAAATCAAGTATGCTCACGCACACATGGTGGATGAAGCAAGTTTAAACAAGCCCCAACCACTTTCTCTCTATATGTATGTACACACATTTAGTGGCTGGAGCAAAGCTCCAATCAACTTTACATACGCACACATACACATATTTTTGCACATGTAGCAATCGTGGGCACAAGTCATGGAGCTGAAGATGAGACAGGAGTGAAACGGAGCAAAGGAGACAAAGGGGAAAAGGGCAAGAGCCCGCCCAAGGCTGGAGGGCTTCCATAAATAGTGAGAGCTTATCTGCGGAAGGGATGGTCAGGATGAGATGAGATGCCTTGAGCCAGCCTTGGGGGCAGGTGGGAAATGATGGGGGAAGCTTCTTAATTCTCCTTTTCTGCCCAGCCTGGATGATCTGTATCTTGGACTATGTGCAAACAGGCATTCTCCAGCGAGTTTATGATAACTTCTAAATCACAAGGCCGGTGTTTCTGGTTAGCTGCTATCTCTTTGTATTGTCTAAGTACCATACTGGCCTGTTCCTCCTCTGGGAGCTCCCAAGGCCTTCTAGGCACTCAATTTCCTGAGAGACTCAAAATGAAAAGGGCTCTTAATTATCTGAACATAGAACACAGTTTCCCCTAACTGATTGATAAATCCTCCAGACCTCTATGGTAATGGAAAGAAAGGTAAGACCTTGTGGTGGATTGAGGACTGATAGTTCTACTAAACCCACTAATTGACATGGCACTAGTTAAAACACGACACTGAAATCTCATAGCAAGAACACTTTAAAGATAATTGCAAGTCAAGGCATTTCGGGTCACCGACCATGGCCAAAATGCTAGGCTTTAGCTAATGTCGGGATTGCCCCACTCTCACCCTCACTCCCTTGCTAAGAGTCTAATGGATCTTCTAAGCTTGTTCATTGATTTTTCTAAATATTTATTGAGCATCTGCCACGACGGGACACTGCCACAGCAGCCATGCTGAGGTCGGTGGTCAAACGGGTTGATGCATCTAGAAGATTCGACCAACATCCTGTTTCTTTTCCTGTGGGTGCCATACAGAGCTGTTGACATTTTGTGGTCTAAAACAGAACAAGAGGACATTTGAAATAGCGAAGATTTCTTGATATATCTCACAGGAGACTAAATATTATGGTGGTTTTCATAAACAGTGAGGAGGAAGGAGGGTGCACTTCAGCATTTACATTCCTCCTCTTCCTTTGCCTCCTACGTTCTCCCTCTCCTCCCATCTCCCTCCATCGCTCTCACTTCTTCCATCTCCCTTCCAACCAGCTTCTCAAGTGTCCTGCATCCCTAGACACCAATAGCATGTCCATGGGGGAAAAGGATGCTGGTGACACCAATCTCATGAGCAGGTTCCTCCTGCCCTAGCCTCTTAGCTCCTAGATTCATCTTTTCATTCACCACAGCCATCCTTGATTTTGTCAAGGTTCTCCTCTTCACCATGCTGTCATTCATGGCCTCTTCCTTAATCTAAACTCTAGGCATCTCACTCTCGGTCCACTTGGCAGATGACTCTATGCACTCATGATTTGTGCTTTTATAACCCCCGGACTCAGAGAGATCCTATGCTCTGAGGCCACTGTCCTAATTTGATCTTTGAATTTGTGTCTTGTCCTAGATTCTCAATGGGACAATGGTGTGTGCTCAATGGGCTTGGAGCCTTGGCTCAGATGATTCTTCCTCCTCATTCCTCCTCAGGATAGCTCCTGGTCTTCCCAGTACTGTGCTATGAGGACCTCTGACGCTGCCTGTCCCCTTTCTTTGTCTGTGTGGTGATAGTAATTATATTCCATGCCTGGAAGACATCCGGTGCCTAAAAGAGTCATGGGCATTGGGGTTACTGTCACACTTCACAGAGCTTAGGGCAGGGAGTTATGCAAGGATTGGAGTGACAGATTAATGGTATGTTCCATGGATTACCAGGCAAGGGAAAGCTTTTACTCTGATCTAGGTACCCAACATATCCCTGCATAGAGGTGGTAATGCCAAAGTCCTTGAGGTCATCCATCATCTCTGGATTGGACCTTGGGAAGGAGAGATACCAGGCTCTACTTCTCTACCCCAGGTAGTATAGTGTGGAGATTACATAGTTGGGTGGTCAAGCATTGGGTTTTGAAACCAATTGGGTGTCTGCACTTGCCAATCTGGGGATTTCTTTGTTCTTCAAGGACCAAAGTAAATACAGACCATTAAGATGTGGGGAGAGTATGTAGAAAAAAAGAAAAGATCCTATGAACCTGGGGCTATGTTTTATTTTACATTGCCATGCAAATGCTATCCTTGGTTCTCAGCAAAGCTTTGGCTTACCTGGTCCACAGCCCATGGTTCTACCACCCTTGCTGGTCACGTGCTAGAACACGCTCCCCTCTCCTTTAGGCAAGTTCTAGTATGGTAACACCCCGCTCCCCAAGCCTCCTCTGCTTTCTTCTTTCTGGGTATGGGGAATACACAGTTCCCCTTACTGCATAGTTTTAAAGAAAATGAGCGGCCAACATAACTGTTTCCAGAAGGCATGTTGAATCACTCAGTTGAGTTGCAGCCAGTGGCTGCAACATTAGCCTTTGATGAAAACTTCAGCCAACATGAGGCCCAGCCTGAAAGCCCCAGCCCTAAACAGAAGTGTGACGGGCAGGCAGCTGGCGGACATAGAAAACTGCAGTCTCAGCAACAAAAATATTTTTGCAACCGAGGAACCTGTGGTACTTCTCCAAGGAGAAAAAGAGATGATTGACTTGGCTCATTAGGTTTTAAAAAAAAAAAGATGGGCATCTTTCCCTTCATTTTGGCTTTTTTGGTTCATTTCATCACTTCTCTTTAAACTTCAGGGGACAAGGTGAGTGCACGGGTTGGTAGCTGCAGCTGAGCTGGTGAAGGGACCTGGCTTTCTGCTGTCCTTGCTGGAGGATGACTGGTCAAACGGCCACCTCACGAATTCCAGACATCTGTCCACGCGGTGCTTGAGACGCTGCAGCGATCTTGAGACTTCACTGAGAGCTGTATGCAATTTGAGGCTCCTGTTACCTTTCTGATTCTACCCGTTTAACTACTGCTAATGGAATTTTCAGCTACAGCCGCATCTGGAAAGAGCCCTAATCATCATAACTGACTCTAGACTCAACTCCTTTATCCTTGGAGGAAGTGAAAGTAAAATCCAGGGAAATCAATCAAGTAACAGACTGAGTTAATAGAAGGCCCAGGACCAGAGGGATAGCTCAGTGGGGAAAAGGCACTTGCCACACAAGCCTAACGATCTGAGTATGATTCCAGAGCCCATGTAAAGGCAGAAGGAGAGAACTGACTCCACAAAGATGTCCTCTGACAAATATATGTTCTCTCTCTCTCTCTCTTTCTCTCTCTCTTTCTCTCTCTCTCTCTCTCACACACACACACACACACAAAATTTTTAAAAATTCAGGATTCTGCCCAAACCCAGATGCCGGTTCTCCTGTGAGTATGTAACACACTGAAAATATGTGTGCATGTAAACATGTGAACTTTTTTTGCTTAATCTTTCTTTGGCACCAGCTTGTTTGATATTGGACCTCAAGCCCAAATGAGCCAGCCGTCCTTTAGCAGGGGCTCAGCTTTCCTACTCTGAGGAGTTCTGGCTGTTTAGAGTTCATCCTCTGTTCACTAATGCAACCTACAGCACATGACACCTTGAAGCCAAGGCCAAGCTTACCAGGGCTTGGCTAAGGGTAAGACAGATTCCCCAAAAGATATCATGGAATAAACAGCAAGGCCAGCCCTTTACATGAGAACCACTAGCCCAGCTCCTGTTGGCTGGTCCATCTGATGGTTTTGTTTTGTAATTTCCTTGTGCTGGGGCTAGAACACAAGGTCTCGCACATGCTAGGTAAGACTACCACTGAGCTCCACCTAATCTCTCTGTCACGGATCTTAACGTCCTCAGTCATCGCTTTGTTCTGTTACACTGGCTGCTGTCTTCTCCCTCTGTGTATGGATCATTCCTCATTGGTCAGCTTTGTGCTCTGAGCATCTGCATTGTCCCACAGACACAATTCCCGTGCAACAAAACAGGAGGAAGCACTTGTGTGAGGTGAACCAGGAGTGAGCTTGTCTACTATGGCCAGGCTTCACTCAGTCACCTGAGTCTTCACTCAGTCAGTCACCTGCGTCTTCACTCAGCTGAGACATGTGTTATGGGACCTTTCATGGCGATGGAACTTGGGTTTGCTATCTTACTGGCTCTCTCTGTTCTTCTGAGGAGTCATTGCTAGCAGGTACCTTGTCTGTGTGTGGTGTCTGTAGTGGTGGTGGCTGTCTTCTGACTGTGAGAGCACACTGAAGTTGACAGAGTAGAGAGGAGGTTGTGCTTGCTTCCTAATGTTGTCTTTCAGCTTTTGAAGCCTGGCCACAGTGGATGAGTCCACTCCTGGTTCACCCCAGAAAGTGCTTTTCCTTTTTCTCAGTTCTGGTACAACCCTGGCCTCAGACACATGGCTGTGTCCATTTTGGACTTGGCTTAGTGTTGCTCGCATGTGAGATAGACATACAGCCTTACTGGATTGCTTAGTATTATAGACAATTCTGTGCCCAGTTGCCCGCAGCAAGGGGATGGACCCTGTTCTTCTTTACTTTTGAGACCCGGTGGTTCATCCATGTTCTGCCCAGCAGACAGGAAGCCTGGGGAGCTGGACTGAATATGTTGGTCCTTGAAGTCTTACGCTATGCACTGGAAAGACACTGTCCCCTCTCAGATTCACTTTCTGTCCTGAAAGTGAAGCTCCTGGGCCTGCTTGGGGTGGTGGTGATCATTTAACCAACTAGGAAAACCTTAGAACCATTCAATGGACCAAGCCCTCAACCTACTTCACAATTAGCATCCGGCCTCTGGCTGATATTTCATAATTTATGTGGATACTGTAAACCTGGAGTCTATGTCTAGGGCCACTGACACTGTCCCTTGGACTCATTCTCTGCCTACTCAGGTGACATTATATCTATAACTTTGAAATTATGGGTTCTTTTTTCTTCTTAAATTGTGCATGTGTGGTCACATGCATGCAGGTGCCTATGCATATGTGTGCAAGTGTGTATATGGAGATTAGGGGACAACTTTTTTGGTGCCAGCTCTTACCTTTCACCTTGTGGTGGTCTGAATGAAAATGGCCCCATAGGGAGTGTTACTATTGGAGATATGGAATAGGTGTGGTCTTGTTGGAAGGAGTGTGTCACAGGGGGTGGGTTTTGCAGTTTCAGATACTCAAGCCAGGCCCGGTGTCACTCTCTTCTTCCTGCCTACTCATCTCAGCTACCTCTCCAGCACCATGTCTGCCTTCATGCCACCATGCTTCCCACCATGATGATAATGGACTAAATCTCAAACGTGTAAACAAGCCCTGATATATACATATATATATGAATGAGAGTTGCTGGGGATAATGATGTCTTTTCACAGCAATAGAAACTTAAGACACACCTTGTTGAAGATCTCTCTTCTTTCCTCCACTGCCTTACATGTAATTATCCAGGCTTACTGGACCTTGAGCTGATGCTGTATCTCCTGTTTCTGTCTCCCATCTTAGAGTAGTGGTACCACACATGGTTTTTTTTTAAAAAATTAGGTTTCTAGGAGTGGAACTCAGGTCATCTGGCTGCCTGGCTGAGCCATCTTCCCAGCCCCTAGGAATTCTTTTCTTTCATCAGAGTCTCTCCCATGACTCTGATGATACCACTTAGCATCAGGTAGTGCCCTGAAGAGATGGTGCTTATACATCTTCTTCCTTCATAGCTGTCTCTTCTGCTGGCCTCTCAGGCTGCTGTTTCCCTTCAGCCTGGTGAGAACTCACTGTGAGAGACTGACTATGCATATCCCGTACCCTACAAAGCTGCTGGCCCTCCTGGTAGAGTCTGCTTCTTGGCTTTATGATATGGGCTTCCGAGCCGTTCTTCCTGACTTCATCTCACGACTTTATTATGCCTACAAGCTGCCTTTTTGTGTCTCCCTAGCATGGAGGACAACAGGAGCAGTAGGTCCCTTCCTTCCCCTCAGCCTTTGCAGCTATCAGGACCAATGTTTGTCCTGTTTGTTTCTTAGGAGAGCTTGAGTTGATGGATGGGGGGATGTGGGACATGGCTGTAGGAAAAGAGTTGGTTTCTTGGATGGCCTGTGGCTGGCATTGCTTCAAAGGGAGCCCCAGACAGAGCGTCTGCAGCCAGGAGCCTGGAGACGGCTTTGATGTGGGCACACGGGAAGCAGCCTGTGGACACAGAGCAGGGACCCTGAAGTATGGCAAGGTGCCCACAGGTCAAGGCTGCAGCATGGCGTTGCCTTCCAGCCATGTACATATATTTCATCTCCTCTGTCCCTCCTCAAGAGTGTGGCTGTCTAGACAGGGATAGAATTAAAAGCTCAATTACTGAGCAAGAATTTGGCCAGTGAAAGCTTAGCTACCGAGCAGACAGGCCTGGGTGAGGATTGTGGCTGAGAATGAGCCCCATTTGGACCCAAGTAAGGCTAGTGAGCCTGAGGCTCACAGACAGCCAGAACCTGCAGGGAGCAAGGCTCATAGCAGCCAGCACTAGAAGAGCCCCCTCAGGCAGCTTGACCTCATGGAGCTGTAGATCTGGCTTGGCCGCCACCTCGGCACCACCTCACTCTCCCATACAGAGATTTCTGTCTGTAATTGGAATCCGGCAATTAGAATTCCTGCCTTATGGGGATAGAGGCCTATAGCTGGGAACTGGTTCTCCAGCTTAACCAGGCTTCTTATGGCTGAGAGAAACTCCTCCATCTTGAGCCTCAGTTTCCGTACCTGTAAAATGGTGTGTGTGTGTGTGTGTGTGTGTGTGTGTGTGTGTGTTGAGGGGGGTGTTGTGCCCCTAAATCATCAGATTGTTCTGAAAGCACTTTGTCATCTGGCAGGGAAGGGTTTGTTCCTTTCGTATGCATGGGGAATTTAGGTTGTGATATCCCTCTCCTTACCCTGCCATTATGTGTCTGCCTGTTTAGTTTTTTTGTTCATAATCACCCTTTGTGATTTATAACATGTATTTAAGGAGACATGCTCATTGGGACTGCCCACCTGGGGGTGTGACAGGGTGGTCACATGGCATTCCTATGGATTCTCTTCATTGGTATCCCTGTCGTCTAAGCCCAATTTGGGCTGAGATGAGATCATTGTTCCTGAGCCTGGCATGTCCTTTCAATGTTCTGTAGCATAGAGGCTTCTATCTCCTGCCTTTATAGAGGTCTCTGCCGTCTGTCCATACAGCTTTCTCCCAAACATTTGTCTTCTTTCTAGCATCCTCTGGGCCTGAGCTCAGACTTGGGACAAAAGCACTGGACAGGGTGTCATTACATCCCTGCTGTCTGAGGGCCTTGGGCTTAAAACCTGCATCTCTGACTCTCCTCCTAGCAGGCAGAGGCAGTGGCTAGTGGCTGGTGGATGTTACAGCCAGATGCTGATAAAGATTCTCACATCAGATCTTACCTCAGACCTGATCTACTCCCCACTGTATAGCTGGCTCTGAGGTTATCTTGACTCTTATCAGTGTAGTTCTGCTTCCTTGGATGTCCAGACTGACCTGCTGCAGGCCGTGGCCACCGCTCTTGCCTGTCCTTCACAGTTACCCCAAAGCTTCAAAGATAGGACTTCCAGCCACAGGCCCCAAAGGAATGGTACTGTCCTGGTGGGCCTCCCCCAGTGTGGCCAGCACTCATCAGCAGCCAGACTCTGCCCCACCCTGCAGTGATTGCTGAGGTCATTCTTGGCAGAGCTTGCTGGCAGGGACTGCTGGCGCCCACCCAGGATAAACATGTCGTGCTGAGCTTGCTGCGTGCCATTGGATGCTGAGTGGGTCTGTGTAGGGAATGCCATCAGCTCCGGCCTCAGGTGACCTTAAAGTGAAAGGGTCATAGCTAGTGTCCAACTGTGTCTGGGAAAGTGACATACCCTGGCTCGTCACAGCACAGTTGCTGGAATCCTTCATTGTGTTTTTAGGAATTTCAGTACTAGTAAATAGCTGATCCATTGGCCAAGTAGGCTATTTCCAGAGAGCCGTTCAGGTTCCTAACTCATCTTTATCCTAAATCATCATCAGAAGAGACTAGTGGGATTGGTGGGCTGTCTTATCCCATTTCTCAGATGAGGAATCCATGCTTGTCATGCAGAATTTCAGTTTGGCAGCCTGGCCCCAGCCTGTGCCACAGATGGCTGGTGCTCTGTGGGCTGTGTGGTAGCTGAGGGTCAAGAGGTGCAGCTTCTCAGGCTCCTAGCTGTTGAGAGCTTGTGCTGTCTTCCTATGTGATTTACTTAGGCAGTATTGGTCTTACTGGCTGTGTGCTCGTGGGCACGCATGCACGCATGTGTGTGTGTGTATGTGTGTGTGTGTGTGCATGTGCTGTGTGCGTGCATGTGTGTGTGCGTGCATGCGTGCGTGCATGCGTGCGTGTATGTGTGCGTGTGCGTGTGCGTGTGCGTGCGTGTATGTGTGTGTGTGTGTGTGTGTATGTGCATGTGCTGTGTGCGTGCATGTGTGCGTGCGCGTGCGTGCGTGTGCGTGTGCGTGTGCGTGTGCGTGTGTGTGTGTGTGTGTGTTTCAAATCTGTGTCATTGGTGCTGTGGAGTAGATAAGTACAGTTAAATCTCTGTTCTATCTCAAGTCACTCAGGGCCTGGAGCCTCCCTTGTCTGCTAGACAATTGTCCCAGTGCATCTGTGGTCAGTTCTCTTTGCAGAGGGGATGATAAACTCTCTAGTCTGGGCTACCCATCCCACCATCCCACTTCCACCCACACTGGAGTTTTTGTTTTTTGTTTTTTGCTTATTCTTTTTCAAGGTGAATGAATATAAAGAGTTTCCCTTAGCAGGCAGCCAACACTAGCTTCTTTTTGGACACTATGAGCAATGCATAGAGAATTCAGGATTTCTGGGCTATGTGGGAAGAAGAAAGCAGGCCCTGGGGCCATCTTAGTGGAAGAAGGCAGCCTCTAGCCATTTTCCGAAACCCTTCAACCTCCATGGTCCTATCTTGTTATGGGTAGTTATTTAGGGCTCCTGACTCTGTCTAGTATCTAGAGGGCATGGGAGATGGCACGTCTTCAGCTGAATCCTCAGCTTGTTTAGGCTGGGAGCAGATGTAGTGATAGGGACTTTCCCAGTGTACACAGGAGAGACAGTCCATTTGGGCCCTGGATGCTGCCAGCCCCTCTGCTTGTCCTTGTGCTTCACCACCGGGGTGCACAAGAAAGTCAGTGTGAGCTTCTGCCTCAGGGCTCCCCACATCCCAGGTCTCAGGAAGACCATGCACATGGAAAAGTAGACCCATGGTTCCTTGCTTCCCCTAAGGCACACAGGTTCAGGATCCCGGTCTACGACTTTGATCTTTAAGTCTTAAACCTAGGTTGTCTCCTCATGTTCTCTGCCCAGCTGCACAGATAGTTCCAAGACATGAGATTAGAAATGGTCTATTACCTTTTCCCGTTTCACTTGGTACAAGTGTCTCCTGTTTCATTGACTTGCTAATGGCCTGTGTATGGATTACGGTAGGGGTAGGGGCTTGGCCCTCAGGAGAGGAATGTCCACCTGAAACTCAGCCCCTGGGAACCAAGACTGCTCTATGTCCTCCATATTTGTATTATCCAGCTTGCTAAGCCACAGTTCAGCAACGGCTCCCTTTGTGCCTACAGGGAAAGCTGCCAGTCCTGCTGCTTGGCCGCTCCTCAGAGCTGCGACCGGGAGAATTTGTGGTGGCCATCGGAAGCCCCTTTTCTCTGCAAAACACAGTCACCACTGGGATCGTCAGCACCACCCAGCGAGGCGGCAAAGAGCTGGGGCTCCGGAACTCTGATATGGACTACATTCAGACAGACGCTATCATTAATGTGAGCCCTCCGCTCCCTCTACCTGCTGGGCTGGGGACAAGTTTTCACCAGAGGAGCCTGGGCTTCTTATTATTCCTGAACCTTCTTCAGTCTGCATGAATTCCCAGAACATCTGTGATGTTCTGGTGTTAGGCGTTAGGGGGAATGTCCCACTTGGAGCTGTACAGAGTTGAACTATGGGGTCCTAAAGCAAATGATAGTCCCATCCGAGGAGGAGGTAAAAGTGGGGTTAGCTGCTCATGGTAGTCTCAGAACCACTTTCACTATGGCATATCTTAAGCTTTGGGAAAATGGTCACGATTCTTTTTCTCAGTTAAATATTAGGTGATCAGAGACAAAGCCTGGGAAAGCCCTCTACCAGCTGCTTCTATAGTGCTTGAAATCTGGGCAGAGACATTGATTAGGCGGTGGGTTGATACAAAGCTAACCTTTCCCTTTCTGTTTCATTTCAGTATGGAAACTCCGGAGGTCCCTTAGTAAACCTGGTAAGGCCTTCCAGTACCTATGCTGTGTTTGTTTCATCTGTGGGCATGCATGTCTTTGCTTTCTCTTTGGATATGAGCTTGTCAGAACAAGCAGTTAGCTTTATAGTCAGCTATGTGAATGCAATGCTTCTTTGCACCTCACCCCACCAGCCCTTTCTGGAAGAATGTAAGGTCAGAGGCCACTCTTGTGTTTCAAGCCACAGGTGGATGCTATGGAGTCTACCTAGCCCAGTCTAGGCAGAAAGGAGACTGAAAGTCCCCACAGTCCTGACAGCTGCAGAAAGGTACCTTCAGCCTTGAGAGTGGCTGAATGGAGATGAGCCGGCTTGTCTCAGATCCTTGCCTAAACTCTCCCTGAATGCCTGTGGGTATGACAGAAGCCACCTGTTTGCTCACAGATGTCTCACTTAACCTAGACTTTAGTACTTCAGTATAAAGTTGAAGGCTTCAGATCACAGAATTCCAGAGCTTGGAGGTTGTTTGAGAGAGTATCAAATTGAGGCCTCCCAATGATACATCCTGCTAGGTCCCTTTGGTGTCAGGAACTGACGTGTACAAAGTACAGACCAGGAACAATTTACACTGAAAATCCTCAGAGTCCTTTGTCAGTACAGCATCAGGCCACCAGAAACTACTTAGGGAAGAGCCACATCTTTACTTGCCCCTGCCATACCCTGAGGCAGCTGTTAGGCCTAAGGCCTGCTGCTCAACCCAGCATCTAGAGTCATTGGAAATAGGAGAGGAAGGAAGGGTAGATAGTCACCTTAGCAATTCAGAGATTCTGGAAACATCCTTTCTATGAAAAGAGAAAATGCTGTGGATTTTAAAAGCATCTGTATAAGTGATAAGGCAACCATGAGCTTCCACCTGGAACTTCTTTGTTCCTTCCAAAGCTGAGTGTGGGTGGCACTGCCTAGGTGCCCTAATGCCTCTCCTCATTATCCCTGGCCCTTCTCCTTCCAGCTTCCACCCCCATGTGTCTGTGTATATGAGTGTTTGCATGTATGTGGCTCCAAGTGTGTGTGTGTGCTCTGGAGAGGGAGAGTATTGCCTGTGCACATGTGTATTTATACCTGTGGAGGCCTGGGGTTGATTAGGAACCATTTTCATTTGCTTTTCCCCTTATTCAGTGAGGCAGGGTCTCTCAGTTGAACGCTGAGCTAGGTACTACAGCTGGTTGCTCTAGCCAGCTTTCTCTCGGGATCCTGCCTCTGCCTCTAAGGCTGGAATTACAGGCAGGTCACCACACACACCCAGCATACATTTGGCTCGGGGGATCCCAACCCCCAGTGCTTTCATTTGCACGGCAGACACACTTTAGCCATGTTGCCGTCTTCTCTGCCCACGCTTATTTTTTTTACTATTTTAATTGTACACATTTGTCGGGTAGAGCATGGGATGACTGGTCAAGATAGATAGCATCTTCCTTTCAATCTTTTGGCTTTGAAACTAGACCTCAAACTGTAGCTCAGGCTGGCTAGGATCTCACAGTGATCCTATCTTGGCTACTATATGGTGCTGGACTTGCAGGTGTGGGGTGCCACACCTGGCAATACATTTCAAAGACTCCTATTCTATAGATTCTCTGCTCCCTTTCAGCCTGTGCCTGCCTCTGCCCTTCCTGGAGGTAGTGAGCCATGCTCTTTGCTTTTCAGGATGGCGAGGTGATTGGGATTAACACCTTGAAGGTGACGGCGGGCATCTCCTTTGCAATTCCATCCGATAAGATAAAAAAGTTCTTGACAGAGTCCCACGATCGTCAGGCCAAAGGTAACTAGAGCTTGGCATTCTGGGGACCTTTGCAGGTTCACACCAGAGGCCTAGCTGCCCCTTGAGGGCTTGGGAGGGGGGGAAGATGACGGTTTGTAAGATCAGATCTCTCAAGCTGAGAGTGGATATGTTACCAGGGTGGTGGTGATGGTGGTGGTGGTGGAGACTGAACAAAGAGAGTCTCATTCCAGACACCCATAGAGGTTAGCAAAAAAGGGCCATGCCACAGATTTTGACTATTTTTTGAGGTGAGAGACACTCCTCACTGTAGATCTGGAATCCAGGGCAGGACTGAACTACAGTTTTTAGGTAACCTGCTCTGGTTCATGCTACAAGATGGATCATTAGAACTCCGGCTCCTGAGGACTGGGCTGACTTTTCTTTTTCTCCTTTGTTCTTTGTTGACTCATCAGGGAAAGCTGTCACCAAGAAGAAGTATATTGGGATCCGAATGATGTCGCTCACGTCTAGGTGAGTAAACAGGACACATAGCTATATAAATACAAATGTCTGACGTATATTTATATAAACCTGGGCTTCACAAGGCTTCGTGGCCATTCTCGAAGAGAAAATATTTCCTTCAGTCATTGCGGTTTCTGTTTAAAAGTAAGTCACACTGGGGAAGGGGAAGGGTGTGGGCTTGGGCCTCTTTGTTTTTGCATATCTGACCGCCTGGAAGACTCTACCCTTCTCCCTGAAGGCAGGCCTGAGCATCAGAAGGCTGGCTAACCTGCACTCTTTTGCGCTTGCCTCTCTGCACTTGTTCTGTTGAGACTCACATTCCAGGAGTGCCCCAATGCCCGCCCCAGTGCCTGCCCCAGCCTGGAGCACCCGCCTCCCCTGCACAGTGCTAGGGCTGTGGCTGCAGGAATGCAGGGGCAGGCCCTGCCTCGGGGTACTGATGACTGATGAACTTGTTTTCTTGAGTGTAGAAGTTGCTGCCTGGGGTTGCCAGGCTCACGACATACCAGAAGAGGAGGCGGGGCTGTGTGGGGGCGGGACCTTCATGAAGTACAGGAAACTGAATTGACTGGCATATCTGAATCATTCAAGAGCAGGATGTATTGATAGTACTGTTTTATTCAATTGTCAAAATATTAAGACATTCTGCACAGGTTGTGAACAATGGTGCTTTTCTTAGTGTTGCCGAGGATGGGGTGGCGTGCTGAGACTGAAGTCACACTGGTTGTCTTTGGAAGCAGAAGAGATACAAGTGTTGGGAAGTTAGGCTATGGAAAACCTTCCTGGGTTGTTCCCTTAAGCTCCTATGCTTCTCAGCTTCCTAAGTGCTCAGCACCCTCACCTTCAGGATGAGGTCAGTGTAGGTGTGCCTACTGTATAGCCAGGAACAGCTCAGCTTTGGCAATGACAACCAGCCACAGCAGCAGTCCTGTGCTGATGCTTAAAGTAGTTCCTGACTGTTATACCGAGTACTACTGTTCATGCTGGTAGGCAGGCCATTAAAGCAGAACTGGGGGCTAGGAAGCTGGCTCAGTGGGTAAAGTGCTTACTATGCTAGTATGAGGATCTAAGTTCAATTCCCCAGGACCTGTGTAAAGCCAGGCATAGAAGTACGCATCTATAATCCCAATGCTTTCTCTGTAGAGATGGGAGGTCAACAGAGGAGAATCCCTATCGCAGGCCGGCTAGCCTAGTGTATGCAGCAGCAAACAAGAGACCACGTCTCAAACGAGGTGCAAGGTAGGGACTGAAGTTGTGTCAGACCAACATATAAATTAATGTGCCAAAGCCTCTATATGTGTCACGGTCAAGTAGGATCAGAAGACGTCAAGCTGAGAATAAGAAGGGAATTTGGTGAGAACTGAGTGTTGGCCTGAGAAGGCTGAGGGAAGTTAATATTAACACAAGCACGTTTTCTCCTAAGCAGCAAAGCCAAAGAGCTGAAGGATCGCCACCGAGACTTCCCGGACGTGCTCTCTGGAGCATATATCATTGAAGTCATTCCTGACACCCCGGCAGAAGCGTGAGTGTGAAGTTATCTCTCTTTTTCTGATATCTATGTGGTTTGTGGGTCAGGGGGCAGTGTCCTTTCTCGTGCTGGCTCAGATAACCATGTGGGCCCATCATTTCCTATCAGTCAGGGCTCCTGACTGTCTTGGGCTCAGAGCTTGTCTGCAGAAGGATGTTTCTTCCCTTGGATCATCTCTGGGGTCTTCTACATAGGAAGTGCGCTCACTAATGGGCTCACTGGGAATTCCTAGGAAGTCTGGCTGCAGAGAGAGCTGGATGGAGCAGGAGCAATCCTTCGCAGAGCCTTCTGTAGCTGTATTTGTGATCAGTGAAGTCATAACCATCAACACTTATAGGAAAACAACCCCAATGACATCAAAATAGTAGAAGCAGTTCAGCCGGAGCTTAGGCTTGTTTCCTGGATCCCCCTGACATCTAGAGAGTAATTTGTGCTGAAGAACTGCACATGAGGCCCTAGGGCCGGACCTGGCCTGATGCCTCTTTGTGGATGAGCCGTGAGCTAAGAAAAATCAGTTCTTGCATTATTTTTATGGTTGGAAAAAAAATCCAAATGACACTATTTTGTGATACTGTAAATTCTCTGAAGTGCAAATACTCACACATGTTTTATTAGACCACAGTTGTGTCCCCCGACAAGATGACATCTTGTCTGGAGCAGTTTTTATGCTGCTGCAGCAGAATTGAATAGCTAAGACAGAGGCCAGATACTCTGTGGAGCTTAAGCTGTTTCCCATCTGGCCCTTTGTGGAAAAAGTCTGTAGATTTGTATTAGAACAAGGAGGACTTTGGTAGCATAGTGATCCTGTCACATATGAATTAAAGTCCCAGCTGATGAAAAAGTCACAGACGAGGAGTCGTCTCTGAATAGAGGCATCCAACATTCCTGGAGAAATCACTTTCTAAATTACAGGGTCATTTGTGAGCAAATTGGCTGTGGTCATAGGACCTGGTATTTCCTTGTCCCCTCTGAGGAAAATCGATCATAGTTCACACAGATTTCATAGTCATTTCTACAAGGGACATTTTTGATTTGTCCCTAAAAAAAAAAATCTTGACAGGAAATGCCATCTTCTCTGCTTGAAGTCATTTACGTCTGAGTCCACCACCATTTGCTATAGCCCCCATTTGCCCTGGGCTTTTGGGTTCTTGGCTGTGCCTTTCTCGATGACTTCGAGGAATGGAAACGTTAACAGTGTGTTTCCCTTTGCGTTTCAGTGGAGGGCTCAAGGAAAACGACGTCATCATCAGCATCAATGGACAGTCTGTGGTCACTGCCAATGACGTCAGTGACGTCATCAAAAAGGAGAACACCCTGAACATGGTTGTCCGCAGGGGCAACGAAGACATTGTGATTACGGTGATTCCTGAAGAAATTGACCCATAGGCAGAGACAGGAGCCAGACTTCGTTTCCTTCAAAGACTCCAAGGGATGGCACATGAGAACCGAGCTGGTGACGCAGGACACTCAGGACTTTTGTCCAACATTTTGCTTGTTCAGGGACTACCCCTGCTGACAGAATCCTTGATAGTTTGCGGGCAAAGCAAGTGTAATGTCGCAGGTGCACAGGCAGGAGCCCTGCCTTCCGTATGCTATGTATGCAGCGTGCTTTTCCTTACGAGCTTGGGATGTTCCTGCTTAAACAGTCAACATTTGTCCCTTCCCTTAGCCCAAATTGTCCGACTAATGCAGTTGACGGATGCATAGATAAGAGGACGGTCCTCGCAGCCGTGGTCTTGGGCGTGTTTACACTTTTCCTCCGAGTCAGCACTCAGAGGAAATTGATGCCCCGAGACTACAGGTGGGTGAACCTGGCTTCTGAGGTGGCCAAAAATGCCTCTTAGGAATCCTGGAACCAGGAGTACAATGACTTTGAGTTTCAGCTATTAAAATACTTCTTCATACTTAGATTTTGGTGTGCTTCTTTTATCAGCTGGCTGCAGTCCTTTTGAAATGGCCGTGATGACAGTGGGCTCCTCATTCAGCCACACTGTGCTCAGCCTTACAAGTTATTTCAAAATCCCCCTTTGGGATTCGCCTGTGTTATACAACCCTGTTTAGCCACCCTGGCTCACTGAATGGACAGTTCTACTTTTCTCTGGAGTTTGTCAAACTAAGGAGAGTGTGTGTAGCTCTCATACATCATGCAATCCGTCAACAACGATTTCCTGAACCTGTGCTCTGTGCCAAAAGGCCTTGCATCTGTCCTGCTGTGGGCCAAGCATGGAGGACAGCCAGAGCAGGAGAGATGCAAGCCATCTGCTCTCTGGGCTCCTAGTAGTCAATCAGGTCTCCTGAAAGACAGCCAGTTTAGACTAGGACACAGGAATAGCCTGATCTAAGTCCGCACAATACACAAGGTTACTGCAAACTCATTTATCCTGGGTCCAAGATAAGAGCAAGACCTCCATCCTCTAGACTTTGGACATGGCTCTTTCAGCCTGCCATCCCACAGGTATAGTCTCCACAGCTACAGGTTTCTTTCTCCCTGGGAAAACTTTACAAGACCCCAGACAGCTACACTCAAGCAAATCATTGTGTGACTTTAACTTGAGGTACATCTCTCTAGACCTAGGACCCCATGAGAAGCACACGTGATGTGTGTGGGAGGTGATGTCAGAGGTCGAATAATCAACATCAACAACATGGCCCTGGCACTGGAAAAAGGAGGTTAATTTTTCTACTAGGAGTGAGTGCCTGGAGAGGCTGTGGAAGGCCAGATAGTAGGATCTTTGATGACGTTAGCCAAAGTACACGTGAGTACTGGTGAGGAACATCTCTAGTCCTTGTATCTCAGTTCAGCCTTCTGCTCTCTGTTTCGATGATGCAGGCATGTTAGGAAGGATCCAGACAGTCCTATGTCCTTAACATGTGTTCTATGTTCTGTCTCTTAAAGGGGAAGGCAGTTTTCAGGTTCATCCTTAGATGTACTGGGGAAGGTGTTGTCTGGGGGTAGAAGAAGTGCTGGTGGCAGATGGAAGTCCTCGTTGCCTTAACCTAAGTGTAAAGTTCATGCCACTCACACTGAAAAACTGGGAGATGGTAAATCATAAAAGGAAATCGACGTGTCTGGGGACACAGCAGATTACAACTAGAACAATGGGTGGAAAATCCCCACGTCACAGGCAAGGATGTCCGAACCAGATACGTGCATCATATGCTCCTCAGTGACCAGAAATAGGAGCTGCTGCATCTCTGTTTTATAGGCATGGAAGTGATAATCAGCAAGAAGCTTGCCCAGGACCACCCTGCTGGTCACTGTGAATGTTGGGTATGGTTTGGTGAGCATGTGGAGAAGCAGGGGACAGAGTCTGGGTACAGCGACAGCTCAGGTCTCTGGCACAGGGTTTAGGGAACACAGATGAACACTCTTGGGTATTTAGGCCTTGAGGAACAGATGGTAACACTGTTCCAGGACCTAGAGGGTTCTCTCTGACTTGGTCCCTGCTGCCTTCCCAGGTCACTTCTCTGTTCCTTCAGGGATGAGTCTATGCTGCTGTTGTTACTGTTCTTCTAAGAGGCTGTTATGTCTCTAGTATTCTGACACAAAGCTTGCTGTTCCTGGCCCTCTACACAGTAGACCCTTCCATCTTTCCACCATCTCTGCTTCCCAGAATGGACCAGTCCTGAGGTGGTCCTGCCCTTTGCTTAGAGCCCACAGCCCTGGCCTTGTGCATCCTGACCTCTGGCTATCAGGATGTCCCATGAAGTCACAGTTCCATGGCTATAGCAGTGTGAGATTTCCTTTAAGCCCCCTAAAGCCTGTCTGAAATAAACTGATGGCAGATGGCTGGAGTATCAGGAAAAGGCACGGCATAAAAGTATTAACGTTCTTGATAGTCATAAGAAAGCGTGCAGATGCTTGAATCGTGAATGCTCTGTGCCAATATGGGTGACCATAGCCTGGGAGCTTGGATTTGGGTTGCCCTGAATGGCACATTCTATTATGGATGTGTTTATCCAAGCTCTTAATAGTCACAGAACAAAAAAGGTCATAAATTAATGCTGTTGCAATTACATGGGTGAGGATATTGGGTAGGTGGGTCACAGCAAAGTGGCTCTTTGATGTTGGCTGAGATACTATTGATTATATTCTTTTTTTTTCATGTTTTGTTTTGTTTTGTTTTTCAAGACAGATTTTCTCTGTGTACCTCTGGCTATTCTGGAACTCACACTGTAGACCAGACTGGCCTCGAACTCACAGATATTCACCTGCTTCTGCCTCCCGAGTTCTGGGATTAAAGGTTTGGGCCACCTCCACCTAACTTGATGACATTTTAAAAGTTTGTACCTAATAGTCTAGAGAATTTTAGGTCAGATACAGAAGTGGGTGATTAATGGTTATTAATGAGACTAAAGACAGCCCAACCTAATTTTAGCAGTCAGTCATGTCCACAGTTAAGAGCAGAGGGATGCATGAATACTAGTGCTCAGTTCACTTTCTCCACTCATTCAATCCAGGACCCAAGCCCAGGGAATGGTGCCGCCCACTGTGGGCTGGGTCTTTCTCTGTCAACGAACACAATCAAGGTCATCCCACATAGACACAACCACAGGCTAGCTCAATCCTGACAATTTCTTGTTGAGACATTTCCCCCTGGTGATTCCAGACTGTGTTGAGTTGATAATTTAAACTTAACCATGACAGTGACATGGACAACTGCTGGGTTCTGACTAGGGAGTGGATGGTGCAGGAGGCATAGCATGTGCGTGTGCTTTTTGTAACCAGATCCACCCTCACTAATCTGCCATTTCTTCACAGTGTGTGCAGAGTGAACACTGACATATGCCAAGCGGTCATTCATAATGAGGGAAATGAAGGCTCAAAGAGTTGGAGAGAGGCAGGGTTAAATTTAACCCCACCCCGACCCCTGCCTCTTCACTCTCTCTGTAATTATTACCTAGTTCCACAAGACTAGGTTATTAATGGTCAGTTGAGGCTTAAACACTGCCAATTTGTGAATGACCACATGACTTGAGAGTTCTAACACCATGTTGCCTCCTTCTTACTTGGTTGGACTTTCACAAGCATTGTGTATGTATAACAGCTTTCCCATATCCCTGGAAGACTTGCACACATCACCCTATGGTATATATGGGTCTGGCTTCTCCTTAGTGTCTCACTTAACCTTACGGCTAGCTCCAGGTGGATACACCATGCTCCCCAACTCCCAACCTAACAGAAGCATGAAAGGCGCTCAAATGCCAAGTGAGATGCTGGTGCTTAGAATCAAATCATGTCTGTCTGTTGCAATCACGTGTCAGAGGGGCTGGCCCTTCCAGGGTATCCAGTCTGGCCTTCTGAGAACTAAGCTAGGAGGTCTGCTCACTGCATCCAGTGTCTGGGGCCCAGCTGGTCTGGACTCATGAACCCTCTGATGCTCTCATCAAGATGTAGGTGGCACAGAGCCAGGGGAGGGGCCTTCCTGTATCAATTGGCTGTTTTACTTAGAACTTTGCAAAGCTATTGCCTCAGTGTGGGGCCCCAGCCAAGAGGCAGTGAAGATCAAATGCAGACGATGCTAGAGCACATTGTTCACTTAGTTTAACTTAAAAAGGGCTCAGCTTTTGCCAGGAGACAGCTTCCTATTTACCAGGTCAGGTAAGCTAGACATGCATGCTAAGGAATTCACCAGTCTCCCTGTCTCTTCTTCCTCATTCACTATCACTGTCTTCACCACCAGTCATGGAGGCAGTGTGCTGGAGGTAGCTACAGCCTCCTGATATCAAGAGACAAGTAGTGTTAGAATTTGACAAATGAGGACATTAAGACTCAGAGTGGGCCGGGCCGTGGTGGCACACGCCTTTAATCCCAACACTTGGGAGGCAGAGGCAGGCAGATTTCTTGAGTTCAAGGACAGCCTGGTCTACAGAGTGAGTTCCAGGACAGCCAGGGCTACACAGAGAAACCCTGTCTCGAAAAACAAACAAACAAACAAACAAACAAACAAACGACTCAAAGTGGTTCAGTGACCAGCCTGAAATCGATCACAAAGAGGAATGGTAGCTGACATATTGGAAGGCATGATGCCAAGTTCTAGAACCCTCTCCCTTAACCTTATGATCTGCTCTTTCTGACTCCCAGTGATACTGGTAATTTAAGTCCTACTTTCTATAATGGCATCTCAGTAGCATTAAAAAAAAAGCTGGCTGAACCCAGGGTTAGGGTAGGTGTGTGACTGAGTTTGTGAGACTGATAAAAAAAATTCTCATTGTGTTCCACAGGCACTGATGGCTATGCAAGAGCCATGGGTGTCGTGGGGAGTAAGAGGGAGTAGGTGGGTACACAGAGGGAGCAGGCAAACGTACCTTTTCTTGTGCAGTCTCTCAGGCTCTGTGAACCTGCAGTCGTCTATCTTGCAGTATCTACTACATTCTCTTTCAACAACTCATTGGACCAGGATGTGAAGTCCGAAGGCAACCCCAGGTCAAAGATCAGCGTCCGCAAGCTTAGACCCTTGACTGATGCAGACAGAGTTCAGAGAAGGTGTTCCGGGGTTGTTGGAAGAGGAATCCAAGACAGATTGTGTGCCCATTTTCCCCTGCTGTTCCCACAACCCTTCACTGTCCAACCACTTCCTGCCCTGCTAACCCTTCTCTCATTAATCAGTCGCTCTTGGGTATAAGAACTGATACTGAGAAAGATGGTGTTGTAGTTTTAAATGTTTCGAGCCTTTTGAGAAGAGACTCTCAATGGAAAGGTTGCCCAATCAGATTGGTTTGTGGGCGTGTCTGTGGGGGATTGTCTTGTTGATTGATGTGGGCAAATAGCCCTGAGTTTTCTAACAGGGCTGGCTAAGCATGAGCCTGAGAATGAACCAGCAGGCACTGCTCCTCCATTATTTCTGCTTTGAGTTCCTGTCTAAATTCCTGCTCTGATTTCTCTCGGTGAAGGACTGTGACCTGGGAGTGTGAGCCACACAATCTCGCTCCTCATCCGAATTGCTTTTGGTCACAATGTTTTATGACAACAGAAGAAAGTGGATCAAAGTGAACAGAGATTTCCAGACAGTAGTCTCTGAATCAGGGAGCAGGGTTGGGGTTGGCCATATCATTGCCCACTTTCTGGAGTGGCATCGGCATACTACTACGCTACACAGATGGGGTCAACACCCCCACTGACTTCCCATGATACTGCAGCCAATGTATGGATGTTTTTTGAGAAAGGGAGAACAGAATTTCAGAGAAGCACCTTCCCTTGCTCAAGGGTCCACAGCTACAAGAGCCAGACGGTAGAAGCTAGCTTGTATAACTTCCAAGACGGGCTTCCAGTGCAGTGGCCAAGTTTGTATCTAGGCAGTAAAGTTCTGGCTGGTTTAATGGTCAGGAGGTGTATAGACCTGTCCTTACTGACGATTTTGAAGGCCAGGAGGGAGTAAATATTCATCAAACATAGATTTCTCATTAGTAAAAATACTTAAAGTAGTGTTTTAGAAATTATTTTTATTGTATAGGTGTTTTGCTTATATGTATGTCTGCACCACATGCTTGCAGTGCCTGTGGAAGCCAGAAGAGGGCATCAGAACCTTTGGAACTGCAGTTGCAGACAGTTATGTGCTGGGGATTGAAGATGGGCTCTCTGCAAGTGTAGAGTATTCTCAAAGGTTAAACCTTCTTCTAGTCCTTAAAATAGTACTTTAAGCAAGAACCCATAAAGAATAAGAATCCCCTTCCTTCTTTTCTATCTATCTACCTATCTATCTATCTATCTATCTATCTATCTATCTATCTATCTATCTATCTATCTATCTTTTTGAGACAAGGCTTCTCTGTGTAGCCCTAGCTGTCCCATAACTCACTCTGTAGACCAGGCTGGTCTTGAACTCACAGAGACCCACCTGCTTCTGCCTCCCGAGTGCTAAGATTAAAATTGTGAACCATCACGGTCCGGTTTACTTTTTTGTTCATTTATGGTGCATACCTGTAATCCCAGCTCCAGCGAAGTGAAGACAGGGAGATCAGGAGTTCAAAGGTCAGCCTTGATGTAAACAACTTTGAGGCCAGCCTAAAATCAATCTGGAGTAGGAAATTCATACTTTATGCATATTTGTCCCGATTAGAAGCAACAAAGATGTCCTTCAGTAGTCAAGGAATAACCAAACTGTAGTGTAGCCATTCAGTGGAACCGTGTTCAGTGTTAAGACAGACTGTGCTGTCAAGCCATGCAAAGACAGAGGGAGTTTAAGTGCATACTGCTGAGAGAAGCTGATAGGAAGAAGCAATGGTCAGATGATTCCAACCAGAGGGCGTCTGGGAAGAGTGAGGTCAGTGGGAGCTGGAGGAGGGGGTCAGAACGGTGAATAAGAATGCACAGGAGCTGCTGGGCTGCGTAACTATGTCAGGTGATGTTGTTATGGGAGCGAAGCATCATGGTGTATACAGGTCACAAGACCCATAGGAGGGACCAGCCATGCCTGGGGACATGGTTCAGTGGGTAAAGAGCTTGCTGGATGAGCGTGAGGACCTGAGTTGGGATCCCCAGAACCTGGGGCTAGCTTACAGTTTCAGAGGTTTAGTCCATTATCACATCAGGAAGCATGGTAGGGTCCTGGCAAACATGGTGCTGGAGAAGGAGCTGAGAGTTCTACATCGTTATCCTCAGGCAGCAGAAGGAGATTTGTGTTACACCGAGCATAGCTTGAGCATAGGAGACCTCAAAACCTGGCCCCACAGTGACGCACTTCCTCTAACAAAGCCACAACTACTCCAACAATGCCAGATCTCTTAATAGTGTCCTATGGGCCTCCTAATAATTGGCTGTGTGGGCCAAGCATTCAAACACATGAGACTATGGGGGCCATTCTTATTCGGACTACCACACCACGGAAAAAGCCAGGCATGATGGTGTTTGTAAGGCTGGAGCTGGGTGCAGGGGACAGATACAAGTGGATCCTAGGCCTTACTGGCAAATTAGTCTAGTCTAAACAGGAGCTTCAGCTTCAGTGAGACATCTTGCTTCAAAATAAGAGGGGGGCCACCTCTCTCTCTCTCTCTCTCTCTCTCTCTCTCTCTCTCTCTCTCTTCTCTAGAGAGACAGAGAGACACAGAGAGAGAACAAACATTAGAAGCGAAGAGGTGACCCCTACAGGACACTGAACTTAGGGTGACAGTGAAGGGGCTGATGTAGCTGGTGGTGGCTACTGACAGTGGGAGAGAGTTGGAGGGCCAGGCATATATGGGTATTTTCTATACTTTATATTCAGCTTAGCTGTGAACCTAAACTGGTCTAAAACATAAAGTTCACTAATTTTTAGACTAAACAATAAGAAGCAATAATCAGTCCCAAGGGAGCGGCATGTCTGACCCAGAAACTCTACCCCGACACTCCACCACAGCCTGTATTGGGTCAGACTGCGGATCTAAAGCATGTCCTGGACAATGGTGAGTAAGGAGGACTTGTTAGAAGAGGAGGAGAAGACTCCCAGCAGGCTTATACTTGTAAAATGAACTTGAAATAAATGGGAAAAATCCCACTGTAATTGCTGGAAGCTTGACAGATGGCTCCCATACGGCTCCCGAATGGCTCCCGCGTGGCTCCCACTTGGCTCCCACATGACTGAAAGTATCAGTCCTACCCAGTCAGCATTTCTTTTCTCTTTCTTTCTTTCTTTCTTTCTTTCTTTCTTTCTTTCTTTTCTTTATATATATATATATTTCATATATATATACATACATGTATATATATATATATTTTTTATTGGATATTTTATTTACATTTCAGATGCCAATCCCTTTCCCCATTTCCCTTCCCCAGAAAATCCCTATCCTGTGCCCCCCCCTTTTCCATTTGGCTTTTATACAATTTTTTAAATGTTAATCAAGGGCTTTGTAAGTATGGTAATGCTCAATCAGAAGTGTAACCTACTACCCAACCTAGCTATGTAAACTATCTTTGACTAGTGGAGACACGTGAACTTCTGCCTCCATGGCCCCTCTCTCTTTCTCTCTTTTTCTCTCTCATTACCGAGCTTCTCATCTACTTCATCTTCTCCTCTCCTTACTCCATCTTTCCCTCTCGGTGCTCCTTTCCCCTTAGCTCCTCCTACATATTACCCTTCCTGTTAAAATAAAGTTTTTCTCTCAGAATACAATTAGAGCATAATTATTCCTATTTGTACCAGTGAGGTACAAGATAGTCTTAATACCCAGTCCATCCTTTTGTTGACTAGCCAGAACCTCTGCCGTCTCTCCTGACTAGAACACTTAGTTTTGAACCTGGCTTTTTCTTGGCTTTAGAATGAATGTCAGCTGAGAACCCTCCACTCAGATCTTTTCTCTCAAGGTAAATAGCCTGGATTGGCTATGAGTCTATAGGTCTTCAATGCCGTCAGAAATCCAGAATGACTAAATTAACTGAAGTTATGGGAAGCACTCAGCATAGCTTCTAAAACTTAGCCAATTTATAGAGACTGCTGAACACCTGGACAGCTCCTATACTACCGAACGTTGAAGCATCAAATCTTCAGCCTTCTGGCCCAAACTCATCTGACAGACTTTAGTGCTGCAGAATTATTAAGGGCTGGTTACTCTGTCTAGGCAGATATAATCAGTCGACTATTCTGCAAGTGTGTCCTTTTCTGTAGATGGAGAGAGGCAATTCTTGCCTGGTGGCTGTCTCACCACAACTGGAGTAACTCCAATGATGCTCAATTTCTTCTTAGAATCCAAGACAGGAAGCTGTCAGGAGCAGACAGGTCTCTAATCAAAATGAACATTAATATAAAAATATTTGTGACGTCAATTCTATGTATTTCTGACGTTTTGAAATCCAACTATCCATGTAAGGTAACCTGGACTGCTGTCTGTTATCTCCTCTCAGCTATTTCTAAATGAAATGTAGAAAACACCCTAACAATAAACTCAAAGTCATGAATTTGCTATAGTCCCTTAACTCACAGGCTAATCATCCCAAGTCAGTTAAAAAAGTTAAAGAAGGACTGGGTCTAAGTCTTGTATTTCTAAATGTGTTATACAGGCACAATGCCCATGAGAGTATCTATATTCATTTCACTTTCATATCGATGAGAAGCTTATACCAATGAAAACCTTAAATTTGAAATCCAAGTGAATTTTGTACCATTTAAGAAATTATAACTTCATCTTGATACTAAATTATACAGATTTCTACCAATAGGTTATGGCTATGCCATAAATCCTAGTTAATCCTCCCTGTTCCAACAAAATCACTGCTGTTCCCCAGAGAGACAGCCCCATATTAACCACCTTAGTCCCCAAGCCCGTGGAATAGGGGCACTGACTCTTCTTTAACTTCTTCAAGCTGATTACGGGCGTCGAGACATCAGAAGAGGGGTAGGGGTAAGAGCAAATTGATAAGCCTCTGACGCTGTGTCCTCACTGCATCCAGATGGAACTCCCAGACACCGGAGGTTTGAATAGGTTCGCTCGTTTTGCTTGATGAGTAGATACACCAAGGCTGTGCATTCTGCAATATACAATTCTTTGGACAAGTTTTAGTATCAAGAAAAAAAATTTTTTTTTTCCTAGAGGGCTGACATTTTTTTTTAAAGATGTTGGTTCTAACAACTTTTTCCCCCCTTTTATGTAGTTGGTTATAATATTTACATTTCAATTTTTATCCTCTTATCCCATTTCACCCACCTCCCAGGAACCCCTTATCCCATCCCCCCTCCTTATATCCCTTCTATGAGCCAGCCAGCATTTCTGACCAAACCTTCTTCCTATGATAGAAACACATGTTCCTGTGAAGGAAAATCTGTTCTGGACTAATGAGTCCCTGGGAACTGACAATGTAGATAAATCATTGTGCCCTGTGCCTGCTTGGTGTTAGGGTTCTAGGTGGGCCACCTTCACCATGTATTTCCGTATGAGGCACACAGATCCCTTTTCTGAGGCGGTGAGGGGGACTCCAGCCTCCTCCACACAGCCACTCACCCTCTCTGCTGGCCTCTTAGACTGCTTTTCTTGTTGCTTTGCCTCATCCATCCACTCAGACTCACCTGCTTGAGTATATATTCCGTTCAGGTTTCTTCCTCCTGCATCCCACTAAGGTCTTTTAGGGGATGCTCGGGGTGGTACATCCGACAGTCTGGTCCCTGCATACAGGGCCTCCTCCTCTTCCCTGGCTCATTTTATAGCTCTAGTCCTTTTTCATTACTGTGGGTGTGATAACTAACTTTTTGTGTTTACCAGACTGGGCTAAGGGAAGCCCACATAGCTGGAAGAATCTTATTTATGATTACGTGTGAGGAAGTTTCTGGAAGAGGTTAGCTTTTGAATTAGTGGAGTGAATAAAAATGTTTGCCCTCCTAAAACTATAGGTGAACATCATTTGACTCACCAGGAGCCAACAAGACAAAAAGACAGAGGAAGTTCTCTCTCTCTCTCTCTCTCTCTCTCTCTCTCTCTCTCTCTCTCTCCTCTCTCTTTCCCTCCCTCTCTCTCAGCTTTCACGTGTAACATGTGACTTCCAGCCTGCATTATCATGAGCCTACCCCTCAAAGTCCACGTCTTCCTGTGTACCTAAGCACAGCCCCTGTGTTTCTGTTTCTTTGTCAACCCTCAGCTTATTCTGTAGTGGAACTGCAGTAGAATCATTATATCTTGGGCAAACATTAGAATGAAATGGTTGGTTTTCACTGTATCTAGGGTAGACATCAGAATGAAATAATTGTCTTTTAGAAATACTTCGACCTTGAAAAAAAATCACTACAGAAAACAGTGATTGTTTTCTGTTTGTTATCTACAGAGTTGTTTTTCTGAAGGAGCTTAAAGCCTCTGCACAGCATTGGTCACAAATGGTCCCCGCACACCTGACGTGTCTTGCATTATTGAGTGCTGCAAACAGTGCACAGAGAGGACTAACATTGCAGGAGAGTGAGGTTTTCCTTCAGGAAACTAGAGATTAGATTAGGGGCTTTGGGATGAGGAACTTTGGTGTAGTAATCGATAAATAGGCTTCTGCTCAGCTGTGTGAGATTCAATTCATTGAAGCTGTTCCTCCCTGCTGCCTCAGAGCCGAGTGACCATTACATTCTGGAGTGACCATCTTTCTTCAAAACACCGACATTATTTAATGAAGGAGGCATATGGCATCTAAGTCTAGGGCACTTAAAATATTTCTTAGTTTGCTGGGGGTGGGGTGGGGGGAAAATAAAAATTGTGCAGTGGCGATGTGTGTCCACTAGGTGGTGAGCTGACTTCAGGGAAGCCCAGGAAGGTGTCACCTTTGAAAGGATGAAAACCTGGAGGAAGAGAGAGGGTGAGTGTGTGAATCTAGTAGCAAGAGTGGGCACTGTATGCTTCAGCCCCATGGTGGAGGGCAGCGTACAGTCAGACCTCTGGCAGGGGCCCAGAGCCCACTTCCCATCATCCTCTGCTTCAGCCATGCTAACCTTCTGCACATGGCAATCTCTCTCACTTGCTTGGTTATTCCTACTTTCTCTTGCTAAAGTACAAGCCCCAAGAGAGTAAGGACCTCATGTGTGACTTCTTCAGCCTCAGCATCACGGAACGGGATGGTGTTTTAGATATGGAGTGTTTCCCTAAAGTTACAGGGTTTGTTGTAGGTTTGTTCCCCAGCTAGTGGATCTAATCATCAAGAGGTGAATAGATCCTGAGGGATCTGACCTAGTGGCTGGAATAATCCACCAATGGAGACATAATTTGATGATATTATTGGGAGTTAGTGGCAGCTCAGAAGATAGCTCATAGTTGGAGGAGATGGGTCATCGGGGACAACTTTGAAGGGCCTATCTCATCCCTGGCATTTTCTGTTTCTGCTTTTGGCTGTCACAAGGTAAGCCTACTCCTGCACCACCCACACCCACAGCTCTGATATTTGGCCTTGCTTTAGGCTTAGAAATACCATCCCCAAAAGACTACAGATCAGAGTCTCTGAAACACTGTGCCAAAGCAACCTTTCCTCTTCTTGGCGTGTTTACGTAAGGCATTTTGTCACTGGAGTGAAAATCTGACCAAGACAAGCAGGACACACACACAAACAGAATGAAAGAAAGGTTCATGAGAAGCCATGTGGTGGTGGCACACGCCTTTCCCTAGAACATAGGAGGCAGGGACAGGTGGATCTCTAAGTCTGAGGCCAGCCTGGTCTACAGAGCAAGTTCTAGGACAGTCAGGGCCACACTGAGAAACCCTTTCTTGAAAAAGCAAGGAAAGAAAAGAAAAAAAGAGAAGTCCATAGAAAATGTCCTGTATCTGGCTCACACTACAGGAAGCACCTGTTGCTCTTGACTTAAGGCAACTTAAACTATGGGCACATTTTGGGGCCTAAGGAACATTGCTTAGGATAGGAGAACCTTTCTGAGGACCCTTTTCAAGAGTGTGTCACATCTGTCTGCATTTATCCTTTCGAAGTCATGAGACTTCCTTAAAGTTTCTCCTGTATGGAAGATTAGGGTGACTCTGTCTCTGGTGACGCCAAGTAATCATCAGGTCTGAACCTTTGTTCCCAGGGTGAACTGTCTGGGGATTCCCTCCAACATGGATTCCTGGCCTACTCTTATCTAGCGCTACCAGGAGAAGGACTTGATGTCAGAGTTATTAAGAGTCAGACTCTGATCCCTGACAGCTCCAATAATAGTCCAGGTGCAGCTACTAATTGTAATAAGTCAATTAAATAACTAATAGTAAAAGGCAAGAAAAGAAAGCTTATTCAATGTGGCCACATTGGGAAGAGAAGCAAAGAGGTCCAGCAAGGACCTTCTTTCTCCACAAGAAGTCTTCAGAGTCCCAAGTTGAGGGTGGGATTTAAAAGGAAGGTGAGGGCTATGTATAATTAAGCTGCCTTGGCCACGATGCTGCAGACTCTCCTGCAAGGTGGGGTGGCAAGCTTTGATGCTGTGCAGTGTCTTCTCATCCCCAGAGACAAGATTCCCTGCTGGTACCTGGGTGCAGCATCTTTTTCCTCCAAGCTCTAGATTTCTTGGGGAGAAAGTCCACCTACCCATGATGCTTTGCTTCAACAACCCAGTTAGGCATTACTGGATCAGGCCTGTTTCTACCTCTTTTGGGGTTTTCTTCCTCTCAGGAAAAGAGTTGGAAACCAGTTGATGCCCGGCTTCTCCAGTAGGGCTAGAAAGATTAGATATAGCCATCTCTGCCTTCCTCCACTCCACAAGACCCTCTTCCATCATGTCTGCTTCCTCAGGCTGTGATGTGAGGCACTTCTGGGAAGCTGAGCAAGCAGTTCGTCTACCTTAGACATCTGGAGTCTTTCCTCCTACTCAGGGTCAGAGCTGGAAGAGTCCAGAAGGAGAGAGGGAATCTCAGAAGTAAGGGTGGCAGTTAGCATGCTGACGTTTTCATTACAATGAAAGAATGCACAGTCTTGATGTAGGGGATGACAGAGGTTGACCATGCTTTAGTCCACAATCCTTTGCATCATTGATTCTGGGCCTGGAATGAAGGGAGTGTATAGAGGAGGGGCTTCTTCACCTTGTAGTAGTCTGGAAGTAGAGAACATGGAAGGGACCAAGGCACACTGTCAGTGACCTGCTTCTTGCAATGAGGTAGCACCTCAAAAAGTTTTCATAGATTCCAAAAAATAGCAACACCACTTGGAGCCCAGCATTCAGCATATGAGTCACGAGGGACATGTCATTGCAATACTGTTCAGGACCACATGGGGCAGGAACAACTACTGAACTGTCTCTGTGGCCCACTTCTTTGATGGTCATAGTGACCATTCCATCATTAGTAACTTGTTTCTTCTGTTCGTTGGCTTTGTAGATGTGAATAGAAATTCTGTGTCTGCAGAGACTGCTGGACAGATTGGAATTTCAGTGCTGTGGAGATTGGAGTTTTGTTTTTTTGTTTTGTTTTGTTTTTGTTTTTGTTTTTTTTGTTTGTTTTTTGAGACAGGGTTTCTCTGTGTAGCCTTGGCTGTCCTGGAACTCACTCAGTAGACCAGGCTGGCCTCAAACTCAGAAATCCGCCTGCCTCTGCCTCCCAAGTGCTGGGATTAAAGGCGTGCGCCACCACTGCCCGGCTGAGATTGGAGTTTTGTAGATTCAGAGGCTAATACTTTATCTTGGGCTAGTTTTAGCTTTTTTTGGAACAGCCATTCCTTACCCAACTCTGAATCTGTATCTGAATCAACACCTCATGATAACAAATAAAAACCTCTTAGAAGCTATTAACTTAGCAGAACACTAACTTCCACCAATCTAAGAGCTACAAATGTCATCATTAGCATCCTGGGCTAATAGAATAGTGCCTTCTCTGCCCCAGAGGAGATGGTGAAGCAGATGCACCAGTGGACCCACTTAGGAGTTAAAAAACTTGTGACTACCATGTTAAACGCCAAATTCCACGTACTTGGACTTACACGGCTAGTTGAGGATATCGTACATGCATGTGTACCCTGTCAAAAGATAAATTCCCGCTGAACCAAGACCAAACCTGGCAAATGCCTCCGAGGTGACAGACCAGGAGCCTGTTGGAGGTGGATTTCACGGAGATCAAGCCCACCTGGTGATAAGCACCTCCTACTATTTGTAGACACCTTCTCCAGCTGGGTAGAGGCTTTCCCAAAAAGAAAGAAACGGCAATGGTGGTGGCGGAAAAAGATCCTAGAAGAAATCTTTCCACGGTTGGGGAACCTAAGGTAATTGGCTCAGACAATGGGCCTGCCTTCGTTGCCCAGGTAAGTCAGGGGTGGTCAAGTACCTGGAGATTGATTGAAAACTTCATTGCTTTTACAGACCCCAAAGCTCAGGTCAGGTAAAAAAAAAATATAGAAATTTAAAGGAGACCTTGACTAAATTGTCCATAGAGACTGGTGATACAGACTGGGTGGTGTTCCTTTCTCTGGCTCTTTTTAGAATTAGAAATACCCCTTCAGAGTTTAGCTTAACTCCTTTTGAGATTCTGTATGGGGCACTTGCTCCTCTGACCACCTTAGGAGAGGTGACTGGACTTACTTGTCATAGTAACAGTGATTTGTATGCTAGGTTAAAAGGACTTCAGGTGGTGCAGAAAGAAGTGTGGACCCTGTTGGCTCATGCCTATGAACTGGGGACCCCGGAAACATCCCATAGTTTCCAGGTTGGAGATGTGATCTACGTCCGGTGGCACTGAGCCCAAACTCTAGAACTGCACTGGAAGGGACCATTCCTGGTGTTGCTGACCACTCCCACTGCTGTGAAGGTTGACAGAATATTGGCCTGGATCCATGTTTCTCATGTGAAACCAGCTCCAGAGGGACCATGGCCCAACTGGACAGTCCAGTGCACTCAAAGCCCACTCAAGATAAGGATCCAAAGGCAGACTAAAGCTGACTAACATGATTTCACCTGAAGTACTTGTGGTCTGGATCGTGATCCTGTTCCTGGCAGGAAGGCCTGGACTAGCCCTTGGGGGCAACCCTCATGCCCCCCAAAAGTTGATGCCTACCAGGTCTCCTCAACCCATGGCACCCCTGACCCAGAGATTTATGGCAGAGGGGACTCAGTCAAGTTCAGATAGAGAGGAGACCAGATTGATCCAGATGATAGAGTGGCTGTCTCACCCTCAAGCTGTTGCTGGACCTCTCGAGGTGCTAAGATCATGCTGTACACCAGGATGACAGCTTGTGATTCCAGGGTTGGAATCAGCCACAAGAAAAGGGGAGAAGGTAGAAATTCAGCTAAACAATAAAATTAACTGCCCCAGGACACATCCTGGGGGGCGGGGGTGGGGTGGGGTGGGGGGAGGGGGGAAGAGTACATTCCTTAGCCAGAAGATACTTGTAGAATTAACATTCAGAGGAGAAAGAGAGAAGCTGATTAACATTCCTCAGACCATGCTGGATTAACATTCAGAGGAGGAAGGGAAAATTGGATTAACATTCTCCACACCACAGGGGAGGGAACCCACCTGCAGGTGAGAAAGGCTCAGAGCACATAGACACATTCCACAGGATGGACCAATCCTTGCCACATACAGACAAGGGAGGTCCTTGCTACCTCATTCCCCAAAGACCAATCAGTTTAAAAGTCACACTGTCTGCCAATCATATTGTGCCTAGTCAGTGTTTCTCTAGTCCACGCCTTAAACTGTATAAAAACTGCTCTTAACTTCAACTCGGGGTTCTTCTTGACTGCATGTGAGAGAACCCCAGTACACTGGATGATGATGATGATGATGATGATGATGATGATGATTAAATTTTATGTTATTGCAATGAAAACAAACAAACAAAGAATAGTGCCTTCCCATCTGGATATATCAGCCCCTCTGGTATATGCACCAATGTATTTTAAAGTTGTTTTTTTTAATGACTTTCTCTGCTCTGTAAAACTATAAAAATCTTGTAAAACTGTTTTCAATTGGAATATGGAATTTGAGGTAACCTAAATCTGTGCTCCTGGCTCATAGTCACTTATAATAGCTACAGAATAAAGTATCTATTATTCCTTTTAATGTGAGTGGTGTTGTTAAAACAATGACATCATGAAATGTTGAGGCAAATAGATGGAACTAGAAAAGATCATCCTGAGTGAGGTAACCCAGACCCAGGAAGATAAACATGATATGTACTCATTTACAAGTGGACACTAGCTGTTAAGTAAAGGACAATTATGCTACAGCTCACAGACCAAGAAAGGCTAAGCAACAAGGAGGAGCTCAAGGGAGGATGCATAGATAGCCCCAGGAAGGGGAAATAGAATAGATTTTGTGGGTGGACTAGCATTGTTTCTTTGTGGGTCCTTCTTTCTTCCACTGATAAAACTAGATAAGGGTGAAAGAAGGATAGAGAAGAAAGGAAAAAGGTCCCTGAATATACTCAGGGGTCAGAAAGGTGGGGTGATGTTATCATTAAACTACTTCTTGCTGATTAGGGCTGTTGAGTTCCTTGGGATGGTTTGATCTTCATTATCAGAATATCTAATTTCTTCTTGTTATTTCTTCTTTGTGCATGACCACTAACAAACCAAAAACAACAACAATCAATGACAACAACTAGCAACAATTAACAATGACCAACAAGAACCAACAATGACCAACAACCAACAACCCACCCTACCTCCCAGGTCTTAGCATTTATCTACCCTTTAAAAAGTCCTCAGGATTCCAAACATCACACAATTGTAGAAATTGTCTGCAGCTGGCAAAATCACACCCTTGCTAGAGGATGAAGCAAATCATAGTCAGCTGCTGTGGACAATCTGAAGCAGCCCCGTATCCCAGACCTGGGATTAAAATGAAAAACACATTCTTATATTTCTGTGTTTTTAAAAAGAACTCAGAATTTCAAAGTTTTCACTACAAGGGTTCTGGTGGTGCAGTGGTGGAGTGGAGGAGAGAGTACTGGGAGAGACAAGTGGAATTGAGGGCCATTTGGAGGACGATGTAAAAACTTAGTGCAGTGGAAACTCTCTGGAATCTACGAGAGTGACCCTAGTGAAGTCCTGTAGTAATGGGAGTCACAGAGTCCAAACTGGCTATCTTCTATAACCAGGTAAGGTTAGTCCTGGGACTGGGACACAACCCAGGAGCAGGCCCTTCGACCTACAAGCTGTCCTGTCAGCAAGATGTGCTGAGGTAAAGGCGGCACAGAACTTGTGGGAATGATCAACCAATGACTGGTCCAACTTGAAGCCCAAACCAGGAGAGGGAGCGCACACCTGACACTGGTCAGGAATCAGAGACAAGATAACCGAGAGACTCAGGATAGAACCAAATACAACTGGGGAAAAAAGTCAATGAAATGATTCCTAATGCTATTTGCTATACTCATAGGTTGGTGCCTAGCCCAATTGTCATTAGAGAGGCGTCCTCAGAAACTGATGGCAGCAGATGCAGAGACCCACAGCTAAACATTAGGCAGAGCCAGAGGAACCCCAAAGAAGAGGGGAAGAAGAATTGTAGGAGCCAAAAGCATCAAGGACACCAGGAGAAACTGGCTCACAGAACCAACTAAGCAGGGCATGTAGTGACTCATGGAGACTGAAACAACAAACACAGACCCTGTATGGGTCTGATATTGCTCTGCATATACCTTATGGTTGTGTAGCTTGGTGTTCTTGTGGGATTCTCAACAGTGGGAGTGGGGGAAAGGACTTGGAGGAGTGGAGGGAAGGGAAACTTTGGTCAGGATGTAATGTATGAGAGGGAAAAAAAAGGAGACGTTAGAATGAAGATATTCTAAGCTTAAAGTTGTAGGTCTCCGATCCTCCCCTCCCCGTGTGTGTGTGTGTGTGTGTGTGTGTGTGTGTGTGTGTGTGTGTATGTGTGTGTGTTTTGCCTGCATGTGTGCCTATGTGCCACAAGTGTACCTGATACCTGTGAAGGTCAGAAGAGGGCATCAGATCCCTTAGAACTAGAGGTACAGATAATTTTGAGCTGACCTGTAGGGAATCGAACCTGGGTCCTCTGGAAGAGTGGCAAGTGCTCTTAACTTTTGAGCCATGTCTCCAGCTCCTCCACCTTGTTTTATGAGTCAGAGTCTCTCATTTGGTCTGGGGCTTGCTGACCTGGGTAGGTTCACTGGTGAGTGGGCCTCAGGGATCTGCCTTTCCTATCCCCTCATGGCTGGGATTACAAGGGCAGGCAACTATGGATGGCTTTTCACAAGAGTTTTGGGGACTGAACTCAGGACCTCATGCTTGCAAGCATTTTTATGATGCACTTTCTCCCCAGATCAGGCTTGTCTGGTCTCTTAAGAAGGACAGACAAGGGGGCCTTTGCAGGCGTCAGGCAGGAAAGTGAATCATGTGAAACGGTGAGAAGGAAAGCATGGTTCTGATTACTTCGTCAATTGGGATCAAGACTTCAATGAGTTTGACACCAGGCTGTTTGCTGTCAGCATATTTAAAGCACAGTATAATTTGGAAAAAAGTTTCCTGATGTAGTACAATCCCTGCTGTACAGGAAAGCATGAGTAGATCAACACTCAACTCAAGGTACATGTCTATTTTTCCAAGAAGATGGGTTTTAGAGATAGGCTACCTGTACTAGCTTAAGGACCTGAAAAAGGATCTGGCCTGGGTTCGGTCATACAGATAGCATGGAGTTCATTTGGGTTATTAGCCACCTCTGGTCCTGCTTGAGGGAGCTTGGAAGAGCCCCTGGCTAAACAGATAATGTAAGGGTCACTTAGACTGTTAGGTTTTTCTGGTCCTGATTGTGGGAGGTTGGGGAGCCCCTGCTGAAAGGGTCATTTAGATTTACTAGCCACTTCTGATCCCAGCTGTAGAAACTTGATATGAGCTGGCCCAACAGATAACATAGGTCACCAGGCTGTTACTAATCACCTCCATTTTCCAGCTTTCTGGAAAAACATGTTAAACATCCTTCCCTTTAAAAGAATAATCCTGGGTGCTTAACATTCTTGGGCTCTCTGGTGATTGGTGGGTGGTGGGCACACGGGCTTTTGGGCTGAGCTCCTAACATATAGACTCAACAAGAGTTGTTGACAAGCTGAGACTTTCCTGAGCATCAAAGGGGACCTAACGGGAAGGGAGCTGTGGAGCCTGAAGCAGTGGAGAAGAGGGAGGGACAGAGTTCTTAGGGGGACAAATCCATAATTCCCAACCACTTCTGGATGGCTCCATCCTGCCCACTGGGGGCTATGGGATACCCTAGATGAATTCCTTTGTGCTTGGGTGCTTCCAGTTAAGTTTCTGTTTCTTACAACTAAAACGGAGCCTTGATTCCTGCAGACATAGAGCCCAGCTGACTCCGGTGCTCTAAACAGGCAGCGGATCCACACCAGAACTGCATCTGTCCCCTCAGTTCCCCCAAAGGCCTCTGTTGCAATGTCCTCAAGTGCTTCTTTTTGAAACGAGTATTTATCCTAAGCCACTTCTTCTGACTTGGAAGGCGGAGGGATACCAGAATCAATAAAGTACAGGCGCTATGGAGGAAATTCAACCCAAAGTTTGAGAAGTGCCAAGCCACGGCATTGTTCAAAGGATCAACCCGGCCTTGCCAGGAACTCTGTCCCACCACTTCAGCCGTGTTAGAGAGGGCAGTCAGTTCCCAGGTGGGAGACACCTGTGTTTGTAACTGATCTTGTTGCTTACGCAAGCTGGAGAATGGTCCAGCCTAAGCCTCCAGGAAATGTACTAGCATCTAGGCCTGGTTCCATCAGTCATGTTCACTACTAGAAAAAATATGTTACCTGAGAAGGAAGTTCACTCCTTCTCTGCCCCACCTTCAGCCATCCAGTTGTGCCCAAGGTCAAGAAACTGGCAGATTTTGTGTCTGGCAAGGGCCCTCTTCCTGGTTCACAGGAGGCCCTCTTTTTCTCTATGTGCTCACAGGAGCAAGAGGTCTATCTGAGGTCCCTCTAGTACAGTGGTTCTCAACCTTCCTAATGCTGTGACCCTTATGTTGTGGTGACCCCCAACCATAAAGTTGTTTTTGACGCTACTTCATAACTATAATTTTACTACTGTTATGAATCAAAATGTAAACACCTGATAAGCAGGATATCTGATATGCAACCCCTGTGAAAGGCTCATTCAACTCCGATGGGGTCGAGACCCACATGTTGAGAACCACTCTTCTGGTAGGTGTTAATCCCATAGTCTTCCCGCCCTAGTCACTTCCCAATAAGTGAATACTTACTACTTTTTCTCATTGCTTTGGCAAAAGCAATTTAAGAAGTGGGAGTGGTATTTTGGCTCACAGTTAGAGGGTACAGTCATCATGGTAGAAAGGCATGGTGGCAGGAACTTGAGGCAGCTGATCACATTGCATCTGTAGTCAGGAAGAGAGAGAGAGAGAGAGAGAGAGACTGGGGCCTTAGCCCATGGGGTGGTGCCACCTACTCTCACTATGGAACCTTCCCACTTGAATTTGCCTAATCTAGAAACTCCTTCACAGACATTCCCAGGTTTGTTTCTATGGCAACACCAGACCATCTCATCAAATTGACAGTATCAACCATCATCAGCCCCAATTCCAGACCGAGTTGCATTGAGCACTAGCCTTCAGCAGATAGGTGTAGTCAGCCACTACTGGGCTTGAAACCAACAAATCTTGTCAGACTTATTTTTCTCATGAACCCAGCCCAGTGTTTTCAGAGAAACCAAGCTTGGTGCTAGGTTATGTGGAAATGGCGGCTTCCTGATTGGAACTGGGCTCTTCCTCTGGTTTGACCACACCCCCAGTTTCTCTCCCTTCTGAATGGAAATAGCCAACTACTTTGGCAGGAGACCTTGACCACTGGATGGGGCCCTTACAGTTTCTGGAAAGGAAAATGGCATCTCATAGTGTTTTTGTGGTCTCTTTTTGGATGCTTATTTTCATTGGTAATTTCTCTTTCAGTGTTCCCTTTCAGCCTTGGGGAGAGTAGTGGGAAATGAGCTGCTGATGTCATCTCTGGGGTTTTCCTAAGTCCCCAGCCTCTCGATTGTACACAGTAGCCACACTGTGAAGGTACTTTACATACATTGCCTTAGTTTTTGAACTAGCCCATGAAATAAATATCAATATCCTACAGTGTATGGAATTGGGCATGGGGCATATCCACATGGGGCATATCCTCCCTTGGGAGGCTGAGGAGAACTGCTGTGAGTTCCAGCCTGGATAACAGACTAATAACCTCTCTACAGAAGGAGAGACTAAGGCCCCAGGTTAGAGTCTAAAATTTGATCTCACTTGACCTATCTCACATGAAGAGGCTCACAAATTGCTATTCAAAAATATCAACACTGTAAGATTGTCTTCTCAGGAACCATTTCTTCAGTTAGTTATCAGAATGTCAACACTTGTCACACCCATGGAAGGGGAATCTCCTTCTTCCTGCCCTGTTGTCTGTATGCCTAGCATCTGTCTGTGGGGGTAGGAGAAATAGCACACCTGTCTATCCATATTCTCGGGATCTGTGAATGTGTTCTGTGCTATAGCAAAGAGGGGCTTTGTATGTGTGAGTGGATTAAGGGTATTGAGTTTTGGAGATCATTTTGGGTTATGTGATGGTACAGTGTTGTCCACGTTCCTTGTAAGGAGACAGGGGTTCAGAAGGTAAAAGAGGCCACAGAAGCAGGGTTTAAAGTGATGAGTAGCTAAAGCCCTGGAGAAAGAGGGCGGGGGGTGGGGGGGGGAGAATGGTCTTCAGAAGCTGGAGAAGTAAGCAGAGGGCTTCTCCTAGGGCCTGCAGAAGGAATGCAGCCCTCCAGACACCTTGATCTTAGCTCCTAAGATCCATTTTGCACCACCAACCTCAAGGATTGTGTAAGAATAAGTTTGTATAGGGAATTAGAATAGGCTGTGTTTGCACTGTGATTTTCCTCCTTGCCTCGTTATCCATCTCTTCAGATAGATGGATACTCAGTTTCCCTGTGAGCATGTGTCTACTTAGCAGATATATCTGGAGAACTTGCTACCTTTTTGCCTCTCAGGAGATGTGAGGGGAGTGTATCTTGTGAGCAGCTAGAGGGAGGAATGAGATGATTGTAGCTGGTTGTAGGGCTACACACCTGCAATTGCAGCACTGAGGCTGAGGTAGGAGAATTGTGAGTCCAAGGTCTGAGCTATGTACTGTGATAGATATAGTTTCAATAGGAAAATATAGGATAGAAGTCAATAGACCAGGAGGTTCTAGAACGAGGAGAGGCTTAGTGAACAGTTGTGGACTTTTATGAGCTATGATCTCTTATCTCTCTCTTTGAGCTGATTGAAACATTAGCCTTTGTCTCCCCCCTCACCCCCCAGTGATAATGGTTTTATCACTACACTATAGCCCTTGGCTCAGAAAGAAGAATAGGAGGCAGGGCTGGATTAATTAGAGTGATTGCTCCTGGCAGCAGAGGGTGGGTGACCCTGGGCATTGTTGGCTGTTATCCAGGGATAGGTTAGCTCTGTCGATTTTATATAGTATTGTCTGTCTACACTCACCCACGGCAGAGTTACGGGGATGCGTATCATGGTTTATTTTATTATTTTACTTTAGTGAATATGTGTTTTTACCTATGTTGGTGTACCACATGTATGCCTGATTTCCATGGAGGCCAGAAGAGGGTGTTGGATATCCTAGGACTGTAGTTAGAAATCACAATTTGTAAGACCTCATGTGCATGCTGAGAATTGAACGCAGGCCCTCTGAAAGAGTAGTCAGTGCTCCTAGCCTCTGAGCCATCTTTCCAGCCCCCATATTGGAATGTTTTGTTTTGTTTTGTTTTGTTTTGAGAAAGGGTCTCACTATTTAGCTCTGGCTGTTCTAGAACTTGCTTTGTAGGCCAGGCTGACTTTGACCTCTCAGAGATCTATGTACCTTTAATTCCCAAGTGTTGGGATTAAAGGCATGCACCCCTATGCCTGGCTCTATATTAGATTCTTAAACCCATCTCAGACTCCTTGATTCTGATGTCATACAAGATTTTAGGGCAAGCAAAAATTTTTCTTTATCAGCAAAAGTTTCCCTCCAAATATTAACAGTTATAGTCATTTTTATGGGTTTAGTGAAACACAAAGTTTAGGGGTTGGTTTCCACAGGTTGAAACTTGTGACTAATTTCCTGTTGAATTTCTCCAGAGTATATATCAGTCTGGATAAAGGGTATCTCATAGTTACTCTCTATTAACTATTAGAAGTAATGATGGTAAGTATTTTATGGGATCACAGTCATGCACCAGTTGCCGTAAATTACATGTTATCTCAACTTCTGTTCAGCCCGTCACACCTTGTCTTATGTAACAGTCCATTTACTGCGTGATAATGTGAAGCATTTAGGAGCTGATGGAAAAAGTGGAGGGTGGTGGACTTTGCCTAGAAAACTTTTGGGAATCAAATCTATCCATTACAATAAAGTGGGTCTGGTACAGGATATTTCTACATAACGCCAGTGCATGATAACCTCTGGGCCAGCAATGTGGTTATTTTATAACATAATTTGACGGAAGCTAATCTTTCAGAAGGGTTACTTTTGTGCTGTGTATTACTGGCACCGTTCAGATTGTGAGGGACCTTGTGAATGATTGACTGCAGGGCAGGGAATGGGTATTAGGGGCCAGCAAGAGGCTTAGTGGGTAAAGGTACTGGCCACGCAAGAATGACGGCATGCATGCGATTCCTGGGTCCACACTGTAGAAGGAAGGAACTGAGTTCTAAACCTTGTCCTCCACACGTATGTGGTGGCACACATGCACCTGCATACATGCATGTGAGCATGGGCACCCCTCACTACTACAACCACCACCAATACCACCACCAACAATAAATAAAATCTTAAGTACAAACAAATAAATAAACAAAAAGATGTGAATTGGAGTTTCCCCACATGAGATGACAGCTGGGACAAGTTTTCGTGATCCTTTCTATGCAAAGGAAGCCAACTCAACAGCTAGTGTTATATCGCTCTGGAGGAGTGGCACCTGGACCTCTAGGCCCATGCTTGCATCAAGATGTGAGCTGCAAGTCATGAAAGATTCTGTCCTTTCTAGGCATGGATACACATTGCATATGCTTCAATTGCAAATCTAGAATCAAAGTATATTTCTTACATCAGTATTCTGAATATGCTTCTTGCAAGAATAAGTAGTTAAACAATATATACTAGGGACTGCATTGGTCTTAATATGTTAATATAACTAGGGACTGCATTGGTCTTATGGCCAAAGGCTCTCATCTCAGTAGAGGGCAGAAGGATGTGGGAAGGTTTGGGGAAATGAGAATCAAGCTTAGGTCTAAGCTCAGACCCTTCATTATGTGACATTGCATAGTTTTCTCAATTCTATTCCATCTGTAAAATGGGCCAATACAACCTAATCCACAAACTTGTGTGGGTATGCAAAAACATATTCTGTGCCTGAGCTCAGTCCTTATTAATTGGAGATGACAGTCATGATCTCTGTCATTATGTCACCTTTTCAGTCTGGCCCTTTAAGCACATTTGAAGCAGTGGTTTGGGCTCTGGTGTAGCCTAGGCAGAGCATCTGTGCAGCATACATGAGGTGCTGGATTCTATTTACACACACTGTAAAACTGCGTGTGATGATGGTGATGCTCTGGGTATGGTGGTTTGCATTTATATTCTCAGCACTTGGGAGACTGAGGCAGGAGGATTGCTGTGAGTTCAACTTGAGCTTGGGCCACAGAAAATGGCAAAATACTCTGTGTCAAAAGGCAAGTCAACCAACTAAAGGAAAACAAAATAAAGAGCAGCAAAATCCCATCAGTCACCCCATGGTTTCATTTAGTGTTTAGGGACACGTCGGCTACATGTAATAATAAGGAGTACATCACTATTCTTTCCAGAGAGGCCACACAAGGTCCTGGAATCACTTTTGTGGCCAGTGTCCTGGCTAAGGTTGCCTGGGGCCTACTGTGTTGTATTAGGCTCAGACTAGATTATAGGTGAGTGGACTTTAATTATAAACGTTGGCAAAGCCATCTGGACAGGGAGGATGAAAGTGATCAACAGAGACCACCGTGTCTCTGCTCAGCTGTAATTAAGGTGCACCAAGCTTTCTCTGAAGTAAGCACACAGTATGTGCTCATGCTTCTGGCCCAGAGAGCTCTTGGGAGCCTGTCTAGATTTTCTTATTTCTTTATTATTAGGTTGCCAGAGACTCACTTGTGAGGCTTTCTGGTCATTGAGGACATGTTTGGTAAATGTTAAGATGGTAAAAGGGTGTAGCTGGCCACTCTCTGTAACCCTAGGTTCCTGGGTCCCCAGGAGAGATGGCAAGTGCATAGGAAACAGTCAGCTGTTGGGTTTGATCTGCGCCAGGCCATAGATGTTGCTTCGTTCCTCTCAGTGTCTGTTTCTTCTGCTGTGAAGAGGATGTGATAACGTCTGTGCTTATTCTCTGAGCTAGGGGAGCAATGCATGAGATAATGCAGCTATGGCGTTCAGACCCAGCATGGAGCCCAAGAAAGCTTGTTGTTATTATTATTATTATTTGGGTTTTCGAGACAGGGTTTCTCTGTATAGCCTTGGCTGTAAAGGCGTACGCCACCACCGCCCGGCTAAACTTGTTATTTCTTATTGCTGCTTGTTTTTCCTTAAGGGTGTCAAATGCCAATTCTGTTGGTGACATGATTTCTGAACATGGATGAATGGACCTCTGCTCATTCAAAAGGAAGAGGAGAGAAGCCCAACTCTATAATTAGAACACACACACACACACACACACACACACACACACACATATGTACACACACCACATACACACACACACCACACATACACACATATACCACACACACCACACATACATACACACACCACATACATACATACACATACACACACACACACCACACACACAAACCACACACACCACACACGCACACACACCACACATACCACACACACACACCACACAAACCACACACACACACACACACCCCCCACACATACCACACACACCACACACACACACACACACACACACCACACACACACCACACATACCACACATACACACACACACACACACACCACACACACACCACACACACACACACCACACACACACACCACACACACACACCACACACACACACCACACACACACACACACACACACACACACCACACACACACTTCCATCGTATTAAGCACACCTGCAGCCCTGAAGTCCATGTCTGTGGGACCATATCTAAGAAGTCCCAACTCAGGAAATCAATAATGGAACACTAACATGGAGCATCAGGCACGAAGATCCACAAGATGAAAAAATCACACCGAATGTGCAGGAAGCTGACCTCACTCAGTTTTCTTGTGCCATCTTTCTTTCCTTCAGGTCATAATCTAGGTTCTCTGAGAAGGGGGCTACATCTTTTGGAAGTGGAAGGCTTGGCTTCACAGATTAAGATTCCCATAACAATGAGAATGGTCTTACCGCAATAACTCAAGTGAGAAGCATTTGGCAGTCAAAGGGAGACTAGATAGCCCAGAGAACCCTCTAAGGAAAGGATGGGTGACATCCCCAAGAGCCCATTTTCTGCTGGTCATGGAATGTGTTTCTTCGGTGAGTCTAAGGAGGGAGGATAGAAGAGAACACTGATGTCAGTCCTTTAATGTGCTTGCTTATTTAATTTGTCCTCTGGTAGTCCCAAAGACTCAGGAGGGCAGTCCCTGTGTTCTCTGATCTCTCTGCAGAGCTTATCACACAGTAGGCACAATAAATATTTATGGAGGAAATGAAGCCCTGTGAGTCTCAGACTGACATTCTGTGAGAGAAACTCTAGAACCTTAGTCTGTTCTTCCATGGAGCAGAAAAGATCTAAAGCTCACAGAAGGCTTTTGACTAATTGCTATAGAGAAGTATCTGCTGAGAGAAAAGTTATAAATTCATATAGATTATCAAATGATACATTATACTTCCTGGAGTCTTCCTCAGTTTGTGGTGATGGAAGCTTTCAGCATGGCCTTCTCATAACTTGGCTGATTAGAAAACAGAGTTTATCCCCTGGAAGTGGGGCTAGGGTTCATCCTCAAGGTCTGCCCCTAGTGACCTACATATACCTGCTGGGACCTATGTCTCCTGACATTACTAAATCTTCCCAAACACTACCACCACCTGAAGACCTAATCTCCAAACCCAGCAGCCTGTGGTGAAGGCTTCACACCGAAACCACAACAAGCTACACGCCAAGACCATCAGCTATTTCATCTACTAACAATGAGTTTCTCTGTAAGAACACGCACAATTACAATAGCTATGAAAGCAAAAGTACGTGGACTTAGATTTTACCAAGGAAATGGCAGATTTATAGAGACATTGATAAATAACTATAGAGACATAAATAAGTGGGAAAGCATACTGTGTTCATGGACCAGAAGAATTAAGATAAAACATCCATGCTACATGAAGTAATCGACAGATTCAACGCAGTCCCATCAAATCCCAGTGACATTTTCTACATAAATAGAAAAAAAAAATACTAAAACGTATATGAAACTATAAAATACTCCCAAGTAGTCAAAGTAGTCTTGAGGTAGGAAGACTACAAATTTGAAGTCACCCTGGCCATATTAGTTATAGAGTGAGACCATATCCCAAAGACCCAAAGCTAACCAACCAACCAACCAAAAAAAAAAAAAAAAAAAAAATCAAACAACTAAACATAAATGTTGGTAAGTAAAAGAAATAAAATGACCTCATAAAAGAACAGACTACGGTGATTATTGCCAGTGTCTGTGGGTTTGAAGATGTTGGAGTGAGTGAATAGGATTTCGTTTAGACAGAAGGTACAAGCTCAAGAACAATATGGTCAGTATGGGACCTAGTTAATACCGATGTATTGCATTATTAAAAAAAAATTGTTGTGTAGATTCAAAACATTCATACCACAGAACAATAAGCACCAGTCAGTGCATATGTGTCAGCTTCATTAGTCATTCCACAATGTCTCCTCAGTACAAATAAAGTGTTGTGGGTTTGTTGTTAGTTTGTTCACACAGTCACTGGTGCATGTGTAATAAAGACAGACAGACCATTAAGGCTGCCCTGAGGACAGACAGCAAGCCAGTGAGGAGACTCCTGTAGCTGTCTGCGAGAGGAGAAGCTAGTCTGGACTGGTCTGCTAGGGGCAAAGATAGATCAACAGACAGGCTGAGATATGTTATGGCTGTACCACCAGCTGGAATTATACGCAGGGATTATACATGGGGACTACAGAAGGGGCTCCCCAGCACTTTCTGTCTCCCTGTCTCTCTGTGTCTTTCTATCTCTCTTTGTTTCTGTCTGTCTCTCTGTCTCCTTTCTTATCTCTCCTCCACTCTATCACTATCTCTCTCTTTCTTTCTCTGCCATTCCAGATGGCCTCAGGTCACTTGAACCTGAGGCAGACTGGATGGCTTTTATATGTACCTCTGTAGCATCCCTCCCTGGGACCTCTGGACTGGATAGAAAATATCTTCCTGGAATGTGTAGCATCTTGTTTCTCAGAGATACCCACTCCGTGTTATTTCTACTTCTCTCCTCTAGATGCACGGTAATGATAATGGATTTTCCCTAGGAGTTGACTCCTCCCCCAAATCACAACTTCACTCTCTGCCTGCTTTTTTTTTCTCCAATAAATTAGTTTTTTCCCCCTTGGGTGCAGGATGAAGAACTTCCATACTTCCATGTGTCTGTCATGGCTAGTGTCCGTTGCCTGCATCTTCTGTCTCTGTCTCTGCCTTAGCACACAGTATGAACCTGTACACAGATGTTTTTGAACTACAATTCTGTTGGTACCTGTCACAGTCTGTCTCCCTGGCACCTAGCCGAGCTCTAACATCTTCAGGGAGATAGAAAAGAACACAAAATTTAGCTGGAGTGTCATTTCTATGTGCTTCCTGGTTATTTTAAAAAGTTAAAAAGTGACTAATTGAGTCTATGAGCATGTTTTACACAACAGCCATCATCAGTTTAGATGATGTCAAAGTTCACAGAGCAATGGGGAAAGTCCCTGGTCACTTACACGACCACTTTTAGAGATCAATCTTCCTCACATCCGGATCTTCAGTGGTCTAGAATTTTGTGGATGACAGAGTTCGCTGATAGAAGTTTGTGAGTGGAGAGATGATCTTGGCAGTGGGTGGACAGGTGAGAGAAGGTCTGCTCAGAATGAGAAACTCATCTCTCATTTCTTCTCTTGCATTCTGTTAGGTCAAGATGCTTGGTGTGGTGTGGGCTTTGGTATTCTCCAGCTACTTCAAGTCTCCCATGGAACAGTGATGGATCAGAACTCAGCTTTGGGCTCACTTTGGACTATATAGCGATCCTTTCTGTGCATATTCCCTAACTCAGGAACTAGAAGATCATCCCAAGAGATGAGAAATAATTATAAGAAAATGGATAAAGTCAACATAAAGGCAGTGAGATTCTGTAGGCTGTGGGTATTGAAGGTTCTGGAAGGCGAGTTTGACGGCTGCTGGAAACTGCAAGAGGCCAAAGTTGTTTCAAATCCCAAAGGAGACAAAGCAAAATGGCTCTTCCAGGCCTTCAGATGACGACAGATCGGTGGTGGTGTTTATTATAGCCTCCCACTCAGCCAGGTGTACACCTACTTGTCCAGCTATGCATACAAGGCTGCTCTCAGTGTGCAATGCTGCTGTCTGACCCTTACCTGCCCTGCTGTCCCATCTCCCACTCCTCGCTTCCTCCCACCTTGAACCTTGGGCTGTGCTATTCGTTTTCACAGTGTGCGGTGCTTGCTCTTATCTTCACGTTCCCACGCAAGCCCGTTCCTCTGTTCTGAAGCCCTCTTTCCCTCCCGCCCACCTCCCTCTGCCCTTGATTCCCACATTGCCTCCACTCTCACTATTACCTTTATGACTTGATGTTCATACTTCGTGCTACTCCCTCCAGCGAGGGCCTCTTCTCGGCACCCTTATCGCCTGCTCGGCTCTCTTATTGCTCTGCCATAGAATTGCCTTTTCATTCGGCTCTCCATCATAAGCTTTTATGGACCTTATTATATTTGTTTTGACTCCCCATACCTGACCCAGAACCTGACATGGAGCAGACACTTTAGACATTCTTGCTAAATGAACAGAGTAGTTTAAATATGAATCTGAACTGTTTTGTGTTAAAGCAAAGCTCCACATGCTACAAAGTCCTACAAAGGATTTAAGGATGGCCAGATCCTAGCATCCTGGCTCTCAGAGGTTGTGCTCTGACACTCATGTGTCACGATCTCTTCTTAAGAGAGTCAGTTGATCTAGACCAATACTTACAATACATTTGCATTGTAATAAAAAATATATCGCTATTGCAATATCCATCAAGAGCTTGTTGAACAAAGTAGGACATTTGGAGAGAAAGACTTTCTCGTGATCTTTGTTCAGGGGAAGAACTAAGAGTTTAGAATGCAGATGAACTTATGACTGTGAGCACAGTCAGGGCATTAAGTTCCTGGTCAGAGCTTTGGTGGGAAGAGCAGTGGGGAAATCGCATTAGCTGGGTGCTTTTATAGGCAGTGCACAAATTCTCTTATGGTTTTCAACATTGTTTTGAACGTTTGCTTCTTCAAGTTCCCATTAGAATTCTAGATGGGAACTATCGCTTCAGAAAAAAATGGTCAGCTCAGCAACAACAAGCCATAAGCCCTGGGGGAAGACTTTTAGGGGACTTTAATGGCCCTTTTGTTTCCTAGATTTCCTGTCATTTTTTTTCCCAAGATGATTATATGATAAAGTCAATGGCTGCAACCCCCTTTGTATTTTTATGAAACTCTTATCCTTTGGCAAGTATTGCAATTATGTCTGACCTCCCACTCCCAGTTACTGAATCATTTCCCAGTAGCAATCTCCATCTGACTGGTAAGTGTTTTTCAGAAAATGATAAGAGGGAAGGATGTTGACATAGAATGTTGAAATCACAGTGTGAGAGCTTTTGCTGTTCTCTTGCCAGTGGTTAGATTTTAATCATGATTTGGTAGCTGGTTCTCTTTAATGTTCTGTAACTCTTCCCTACTCCTATAAACTTTAAACCGTCTTAATCTACAGTATCTGGGCTAAAATCTTGGACTGTGGTTTTCAGTAGTGGGTTTAATTTCTCCTCCAGTCATATGCTCAGCATGCCAAGATTATGTTGGTAGATGTAATCAGATGGAAGTGAAATATTTCCCTTAAAGATCATATCATTTTTATCATTGTTAATATTTTTACTATAAATTGTATATTTTTGCTAGAATCTGACATCACCATGCAAGCCTTTATTGATATTTGAGTGGTATCTCTTTTTACAATCTTTCAAGGTCATTTTGTTTTAGGCAAGACTCTTATAGACAGGGAATAGCTTGATTGAGAAAACGTGGTAGATATTCTGCTTCTACTGAAAAGTGAATTTAGCTCACTTATATTTAGTGTGATTTCTTGTCTATTTGGATTTATTCTAAATATTTTACATTTTCTGCTTCTGCCTAATTTGTTTGTTTGGTTTGGTTTTTTAAAGATAGGGTTTCTCTGTGTAGCCTTGGCTGTCCTAGAATTCAAGTTTGTACACCAGGCTGGCCTCAAACTCATAGAGATGTCCAAGTACTGGGATTGAAGACATGTACTACCACTGTCTGGCACTCCTACCCAATTTATTTGCATTTCTGTGTTATTCCTATTTTTGTATTAGAATGTGATATTAGAATCCAGCCTATGCTCAGGCCTCTTCTCACAGATACCAACAGGTACACTGTTTGGACATTGTCTGTGAATCCCTAGCTATTGGACTTGTTGGTGCTGTGACATCCTGAAAGTGCTACAGCCGGCTCTCCACTTCTTTCCCTGCCTCCTGCCTTGGAATAAGAGAGATAGGCTACAGGCTTCTGTTGTGAAGTGCTTCCATCCTAAATAAAAGGTACAAGAAGAGATTCCCTGCCATGCAGGCTCTGATTCTTTTCTGATACCCTGCATGCTGTCTGTCTCTGATGGTGGGGCCTAATTCTATTTAAAATTCTCCCCCTACTGTTGCCCCTTTATCTGCTGTTCATGGTGTTAATAATGTTTCTAATAAATTCCTTAGGTCCCCACTGTCCATCTTAGTCCTCTTAAACTATTCTCTAGTCTAAACCTAACCAATCAATCTAATTCAAGATTGAATGCCACACTATCATTCTTTCTTTCTTCTTTTGATTTTCTTTTCTTTCTCTCTTTCTCCCTCCTTCTCTCCCTCCCTCCCTCCCTCCCTTTCTCCCTTCCTTTCTCTCTTTTTTTGTTCAGGGTCTTTCTATACCACTCTGCCTGTCCTGATACTCACTCTAGCTGGCCTTGAGCTCACAGCAATCTTCCCACCTCAACCTCCCAGGTGCTGGGATTAAAGGTATGTGCCACTATATCTGACCATAATTTCTCTTCCTTCCTTCCTTCCTTCCTTCCTTCCTTCCTTCCTTCCTTCCTTCCTCTTTCTTTCTTTCTTTCTTTCTTTCTTTCTTTCTTTCTTTCCTTTTGATATAGGATATTGCTATATAGCCCAGACAGGCCTTGAACTCATTATGTATCTTGTGCTGGTCTTCAACTCTTACTCATCCTGTGTCAACTTCCAGAGTGCTGGGAGGTAGGTGTATACCATCACATTTGGCTTTATCTTTTCCATCCTACCTTCATTGAAATGGTAATGCTTATTAACATTTATTCTTTAACTTCTTTGCTTAAGTAAAAGGTATAAATTATACATTATTATTTTAATTCTTACTCTTTTTAATAATTATTTTTTATTTTTAGTTGCATGTATGCATGTCTGTGTGAATATGTGCACATGAGTGCTGGTGCCTGCAGAGGCCAGAAGATATCAGTTCCCCTGAAGATGGAGTTCCAGGTAGTTGTGAGTTGTCTTATGTGGGTGCTAAGAATGAACTCAGGTTCTCTGGAAAAGCTGCAAGTGCTCTTAACAGCTAAGCCATCTCTCCAGTCACTTTAAATGTTACTTTAAAATGTAACAATAGTTAATACAACCTGGTTAATGTAACAGTAGTTAATACAACAATAGTTAATACAAACAATAGTTAATTTAACTTTTTCTATGAAATATGACTTTCTTCAGATTTTAGACTCTACCTTTTTAGCATCAGTAAGATATATTCTTTTTTACTTTTATTTTATAAAAGCATGTCTCATCAATGATGCTGAGGGAGTAGGAGTTAGCTGGATCCCCTTTTAGACAGACAAGGAGAGGGGCCATAGTTATGTAATGAAAGTGACAAACTTCTAAGACTGTTGGCTTCTTCCTTACTCTCCTGACTTGAGACAAAAGCCTGGCAGCTTAAAACAAAGGCTTAGGACTCTCCCCTCACTCCAACCCCCTGGATACTAGCATGTCCCTTGCTGAGGGACTGGCCCAGGCTGGATCAGGAAGTAGTATGTAACATTGTGGCCCGGGCTGGATCAGGACATGCTCCATGACACCCTGGACGAGGCCTGATCAGGACACGATACACAACAGTTGTAGGCCAATCAAACATCCCATCTTTCTTCAAATTGCCAATCCTAATTCAAAGGAAGAAAACTCTGCAAATGTCAACTCTTGAGAAGAGACTAGATACCCATTCCCTGCCCCTTACAAGGGTCTTTTTCTCTGTGTGCCCTCTCTGTGTGAGTCTGTCTCCTCAACTCCCAATACACACCTTTCTCCAACTGCTGATTCTGCCTGCTGCTATTTGCTGTGTTTGAGATTTTTCCACCACTCCCTGCCTTTTCACTTTTTAACTGGCAGAGAAAACAAACCCAACTAAGACCCCCACACTCTATTATTTTCATCAATGTACACTGCACACAGACATACAGATACTTTTTTGTGGTTGTCTATTCTGAATGTTTTGTTCTCCATTCTTCCAAGATTACATTTCCTACTGCTTCTTGAAGCTGCCCCTTTCATTTGTGTGGGAGTTCTTAGAGACCCAAATTGAAATTTTCTAATTGGCTCAGTGATTAATGTGATCCAAAGTAGGCTAATTAAACTCTTTTCCCAAAGTTTTTAAATAGGGACAGAAAAAAAAAGATTTTTGTTTCATGTACCAGACACTGACACATGACATGTACACTCTCCCTCCATCATACGCAATGAAGACAAAGGAAACAACAAGGCCTACAGAAGGCAGAGGGCTGAAGGATACTAGGCTCTTCAGGAAAGGGACCAGAAGGAAGAGCTGTGATCATTGTGACCATTACTTTTTAAGAAATACAGGAACTGGGTATGTTCAAGAAATTGGATGTATTTTGTACCTCATGATCTGTGAAAAAGACAAGAAGCTTTGAAAAAGAAGGGTAAAAGGAACAGGCTGGCCAGAGGCTGAAGTGGGCAATGTGAATCTCACCCTCCCCCAACAAATAAAATAATAAATCTCTAAACTTTATGAAAAAGGAAGGATGAAGTTGAAACAGGATGGGAGATGTTTGTAAAGATGAAGTTGTGACAGGATAAGACTGTACAAAGGTTTTTTCATTTTGTATTCTTGCTGAGGCCATTTTAGGTTTAACTAGAATTTGATCACCTTGATGGAGAATCCTGTGAAAAATTATCAAATTCTGTTCTAAGAACTCAAGGTCAAGATGTGCCAGCCAACTTATCTTTGCTTCTGCCTACTTGGACAAACATCCTGCTCCATTGAACTACTTAGCTTCTGTTATACTGCTTGCTTGCACAAAATCTTCTGCTATACCATCTAAGTAAGATACCAGGATGTGATTTTTGCCTTTAAAAACCCCTTATCCTAAACACTTGACGCTACATTGAATTCTGAATATTTGAGTGTAGTCCTAGTCAGCTGGAATAAAAACTTCCAACTGGCTACAAACTGTGTCTGAGGTTTCTGAGTGGTTATCTCTGGTGAGCTCCCTGTAACAAAAGGCCAAGACAGAGTAATTCCTGATGTGGAATCAAAGGGAGAAAGATATTCCCCTCCCTTATTTGGGTCAGTGTTTTACAACCTTCATTCTTGTACATTTTGAGTCTTGTCCTTCATAAAAAAGATAAGTAAGAGCTATGAAACCTCATCATGCTTTTATTCCTTGTTAAATAACCTTTATTATTTATTTGAGGACTACACCATGACACTATGAGACACAGGTAGAGAATAAAATGATTATTTGATAAAGTAGATGAAACTATTAATCATATATGGTTCTCTCTCTCTCTCTCTCTCTGACAGTAGCAGCATACATTTTAAAAACATAACTCCTGACACAGTTCAGTGTAATTGGCTGTAGTCTTTATGCTGTTTGCTAGTTATACAAACTTATTTGTTTCACATGTCTGTTATTTCTGTATTTTTAACAAATCTTTTCCTTGTTGCCACCTACCTGGGTTCCTATTTCATTCTCATCCAAGTACACACACACACACACACACACACACACACACACACACACACACACGCACATTTTCTAAGTCAGAGTTTCTCTGTGTGGCCTGGCTGTCATAGAACTTGCTCTGACCTTGAATTCCCAGGGATCTACCTGTCTCTCCCTTTCAAATGCTGAGATTAAAGGCATTCACCACCGCTGCCCAGCTATCCCAGTATATTTTAACCTCAATATATTGTCTTCCTTTTTCTATTCTACATGTAAGTTAAATGGTGTGCTATGATTTTTAATCCTGCCTGGCTGAGAGAGAGAGAGAGAGAGAGAGAGAGAGAGAGAGAGAGAGAGAGAGAAAGAGATAGATAGATAGATAGATAGATAGATAGAGACAGAGAGATAGAGATGCAGAGAGATACACAGAGACACACACAGAGACACACACAGAGACACACACAGAGACACACACAGAGACACACAGATGTACACATACACAGAGGACAATAAATGTTAGCAGGAGAAAAAGTGACTCTGGTTCACTTGTAGGAATGTAGGCTGATATAGTTATGATAGAAGATAGATGCATATCCCTAAAAGAATTAAAACAGAACCATCACGCCACCAGCACCTCATAGCAATCCATTCTACCCCGAGTTTAGACTTGAAGGAGATGAAGTTATACCTGGTTAAAGACATCTGCATTCCTTGTTTATATTACAAGCTTATTATTCACAGTAGCCAAGATATTCAAACAGGCTAGGTTGACCATCAATGTACACACACACATGCACATGCACACACACACATTTATATGATACCTCTATATAAAATGTGTGTGTGTGTGTGTGTGTGTGTGTGTGTGTGTGTGTGTGTGTGTGTAAAATGGAGCATAACACAACCTTAAAGAAAGAGGATGGCCCTGGCATCTGTCACATGACAGATGGGACTCTGCAGGGTAGCATACTAAGTGAAATAAACTAGACATCGCACCTCAGATTTAAATGTCTCAAACAGGTAGGTCTCACCATCTGGGATAGCTCAAAGTGATGTATTAAGCAGAAGACTGAGGGAAAGATAAATCAGCTTCCTAATGAGTCCTTTCTTGCCCAGAGATGCAAATTCTGTGAAAGACAGTTGTGGTGTGAGCTTGACCAAGTGCCCTAACAAAGGATCTAAAGGCATTTCCCTGATCAAAGCTCAGTGTGATGACGGACAGCTGCAATGCTCTGGACATATCCTAGAGGGAAGGAAAAACAGAGTGGGAGCCACACAGGATGGCTGTGAAAGAGAGACATTACAGACAAGAAGGGTGCCAGCTGCCAACAGGAAAGTCATTATAATAGAGACAGGCAGGTGGGTGCCAGGCACAGGTAGGCCTCGGACCAAGATGCCCCAGGCTCCTCTGTAACACCAAGCAGACTTCTGAGAGGAGACAGCTAAACATGGATTAGTCAGGAGAGAGGGCAAGAAAGAAGGTTCTGGAAGAAAGCCACATAAAAGGAAGATAAGGAAGTCTGTTTTTTTTTTTTCCCCCCGGCTCCATAGGAGCATGCCCAAAACAAAGAGGGAAGATGGACTTTGTATGGGGTGGACGCAGTGAAGACCTCACATCCTAAAATAACAAACTGGGGCTACGGATGAAGGGGAAGGGGGTTTGGCAATCAGGGGGGTTGGCAGCAGGAAGAGGAAGCTTTCCCCAGAGCTCTGCAGCCTCAGCTATGGTCACTGCCATACAAAGAGACACAAGATAACCGGTCCCTCATGCCAGGGTTTCTAGGGAGTGGTAAGGCAGCAGATAGTTTGCTTAGTTGTCCTTCCACAACCCAGGAATCTGTGGAAGTCTTTTGTACAACCCAGAGGCTGACTGAGACGTTCTTCTGCATGCTGACCTCATAACACTGCCCCCATCTTCACATCTCTCTGTTCCCCACAAGCCTGACTCTACCAAAAAGGCTAGGCACCCATGGTGGGCTTCCTTCTTGGAGTGACCATCGGTTCCTGGCATGGTTCAGAAGCAAGGAGATGGAGCAGGAAGTAGGGGAGGGCTGGATATATACACATGTATCCTCTCTGAGGTTGCCTTCTCATCTGTAAAATGAAGAAGAAGGAGCAGGCTGTCCTGCAAGCTTCTCGCTGCTTCTAAGATCCTACAACTCAAGGACCATGATGGACTCAAAGACAGTCATGACAATTTTTAGAGAAATGAGGGGGCTTTTGAGAACATGCTGAGGAAGTCAGCCAGCCTTTCCCTGGTGCTCCCATTTTCTGGTTTTGAGGTCAACCAATGTGCCTTCTTAATGTCCATATTCTTAGCCCCAAATGGGAACAATGATTTAAACTTTTCTATAAGTAGGGTGATACTTAAGAAGCAAGATTGCCACTTTCCCAAGTGAGGATAAATAGGAATAGACTTCTCAATCAATGAAGGGGGACTGGAAGAAGTCTTTCAGTGGGTTAAGTTCTCTCACACAAGCACTGTGTTTCAGGATCAGTTCTGTTGTGTGAAAAAGAACCTGTCTAGGGAAGGCAAGAATCTTTTGGGAGCAGGTATGTACCTTGTACAATGATAAGCTGCTCATAGAGTATTTAGTAATTACATTTAAAAAATTGTATTTCTTAGGCCTGTGAGGTAGTGTGTGCATTCACATGCACACACACACACACACACACACACACACACAAACACACACACACACATGAGAGTGTATGTGTAGAGGGTCAGAGGATAACTTGTTAGACTTGAGTCTCCTTTTATACTATGGTTTCTGGTGTTCTTGGGATCCAACTCAGAGCTTCAGGCTTGGCAGCAAGTACACTTCTCAGCAGCAGTGAGGCCACTTTAAATCATGCAGGAAGGATGGCTCCTAGCCACATTATATTGTATTCTTTCTGATATTGCTGCTCTGTGAGTACATTGCTGTTCTATAAAGTGGTCTGTGAAGTCAGATTTTATGGCACAGGCCTTTGACCCCAACTACTCTGGATGCTGAGGCACAATGTTCACAAGTTCAAGACTACCCTAGATAACATAGAGAGCCCTTGCCTTAAAATAAAAACCAATGTGTGTGTGGCAATGTGTGTGTGTGTGTGTGTGTGTGTGTGTGTGGTGGGCCTGGAGATATAGATCAGTGGTAAGAGCAGTTTTCCTTAATTAAATCCCCACCAACACACACACTCACATACACACTAAATTAAACAACAACAAAAAAACCCGTGGTTTGTATTTCAATAAAAAGTCGAAAACATATATTCTAGAATGTCAGCAGTCACTTTGAAAGTATCCCCTGAGGGACCAAACTGGTCTGTGAGTCTCACTCAGTGCATTTAAACTCCAGAGTGCTGGTTTCTGCCAAGCTCATGCCTCCTGCAAATGCTGCAGAACAACCTGTTCTTTTTGTGGTTTTATTTTCGTCTTCTAAATGAAAGTATTTCTGCAAATAACATTTTTAAATAATGATTTCCCATTTCTGAGTGTGTAGCAGTTTCAGTCACCATCTCATAAATCATTGACTATGATCAATCAAACACCAGTTTCCTAGGCTGAAGCTCATAGGAACTTTGACGAGTGACACCTCTTTCTTAGCATCAGAGGTCTTTCAAGTCCAGAGTATACATCTCACATCTTTAATGGCTGTTCTGATGCAGAGCTCTTAAAATATCCAGGTTGTCAGTTACTTTCCAGTACACACATGAGGATTTTTTTTCCCAATTTTTTTCCTTCCAGATGAATTGTGAATGTCTTCAGATAGGAATGGTGGCCTTCCTGGAAAATCTGCAGATCTCTGGAACAGTGTGTCGACCACATCTGTCCTCAATAAATTAGTGTATATCTTTCATGCCTCCCAGGACAGACCCATTCTCATTTTGTATGTAATAGGTGCAGTTAGAAAAAAATCACAAAGCAATAACAACAAAAGACCTTCTGAAATGACTGCTCCATTAAGGGGAAGGTTTTTACTGTGAATGAGAGAGAGAGAAAGAGAGAGAGAGAGAGAGAGAGAGAGAGAGAGAGAGAGAGAGACTGAGGATTCCCAGAAAATGGTACCAAATTAGGTTAGTCAGGTGCTCATAAAGGCAGAACCCAGAAGGCTATGGTATTTCCAACCTCTGTCTAATCGGGGACAAACACATCCTGATGTACTTTCTGCCTACACACCCCCTGACTCCATGTGATCAAGCACAGCCTGTGCGGTTGGGGCAACCAACCTTGTTTACTGAAGTGAAAACACGTGTCTTGTTATCTTATATAAACAACAGCCCAGTATTCCAGGAAAGTATCTGTCCTTGGGCAAATGGGCTTACAGATTAACTTTAGCCTTTACACTATCTTTGAGAGAAGAGAGAAAATGGGAGATGATAGTAGACATGCAAGAGAGCAAGAGCAGGAATAGCAGAGAATAGCAGGTTGTAAGGAGGCTGAATAGCTGCAGGGATGGGAACCATGAGGCCGAGCAGCCCTGGTGGTGGAGGGTAGAGACAGAGGTTGGAAGGGCTAGGATGTGGAGGCTTTGAGATGTATAATGGGTACTTGTGAGAAGTGATGCAGGGATTCTGAGGCCAGTATAGACTTTATATGTAACCACAGGTATATGCCAATGGAAAGTCACATGTCCCTTCTGCTGGAAGCCAGGAAAATGACTCCTTTTGTGGGACAAGAATCTGTTTCCCAACTTCCCGAGGAATGCTGGCTTTTATCTAACCACCTGAAGTCCTTCTATTGCCTACTGTAGGCTCATTTCTAGACATATGCACTGCCTGAAACCTAACAATGTCTTTTTCTTTCTTCTTACTATCTGCTTCTTAAAACCCCACCAGGGTTTTTCAATTCTACTGAATTAAGCCCAGAGTCCTCTATGAGCCATAAGGCAGTACTGCCTTGTAGCCCAAACAGTGTCCAGGAGCCCCTTATCCAGGGATGATGTGCTTCAAGGGCCCAGTAAAGCCCACCAGCTCCCCAGGGGGACTATGCTTTCCCTATACATGAATGCTCTAGATGAAGTTTAATTTGTAAATTAAATATAGCAAGAATTTAACAAATCTTGATCTGTTAATGGGCACCCCAGTTAGCAGTTTGTCCCAGGTTTGAGACCTAACAAGTAATTATTTTACTCTTTTATTTGAAACAATAATTTGTTTATTATTTTTATTTTATGTGTATTGATGTTTTGCCTGCATGTATGTCTGTGTTAGGGTGTCAGATCTTGGAGTCCTAGACAATTGTGAGCTTCTGTGTGGTTGCTGGGAGTTGAACCTGGGTTCTCTGGAAGAGCAGTCAATGCTCTTAACTGCTGAGTCCTCTCTCCAGCCCCCCCTCCCCCCAACAAAGAATTCTTTATCTCTTGAACTATTTTGGGCCCTTGTTAGGAACTTAAGTAAGTAACCATTTTGTGTTACTCAAAAGGTATTCTATGTGACTTGAGGTAACATGGTGTCTAAGCTTGCCCCTGGGTAGTTCTGGTAAGAGCTGGCCCTCAAAAGCAAGCCTCTGCAGGCTACAGTAGGACCCAGATCCAAAGCCTAGACTAGGGCGGGTCTTGATATGCTAATGAGCTAACCCCAAGTGGTGCAGATGAAGTGAACCAGCCCCAGGCCATGAGCCCTGGAGTACAAAGCTTTCACCCAGCGAAGTGACACACAAGTTGGAACATTGCTGTGCTCCCAGACACGGCTTCTCCGGCATCTGTGTTGTCCGGCTGCTAGAGGACTTGAGACTCTGTGTATGGCCCTGGCCTCATCGACTATTGAACTTCCTGCACTGTTCGGCCCACACAGGCTGACCTGTCAGCACTAGCCATTGGCCTATGCTCCCAAGGACCTCCAGAGCTTCTATCAGTGCCATCCTCCCAGGCCACCACAGCTGAAGGACTTCATGGTGGATGTAGGTTCAGTCCGAAAGCTTCCGAAGCATCCTCCCCATGGGAGATTCGCCATGGGGAACCAGCAGCAGTATTTCTCACTTGATGTTCCTCACTTGAGGAGATGTCAGTTTAACTTTTATGTCAGCAAGATGTTATAAGGACTGTGTGTGAATAAACCAAACATATTCAAAAGGCAATCTTGTCCTGATTGCTGGGCACTTTGCAGCCCACGGGCCATGCTCTCTGCAGCTCTCCTTGTGCCAAGCAGGAGAATCAGAATCTATATGCTTCTAAGCTCAGGTATACCCCTGGAGAGTCTTACGGGCACCGAGAACAGCTCAGTGGCCTCTGAGTATGGCATAGTCAGCTCAGAGCAATCTCAACCTTCTGATAGCTGTTATGTTTAGTATCCTAGAGGAATGAAGCTAGCTCTAATGACCCTTCATTGTAAGAGTCTCTTATCCAATGAAGGCAGCTTCCAGAAGGACTTGGAGGAGGCAGCTTGTGTCTAGTCTGTCACTGGGGAAAGTCCTCTTAACCTTTGGGCTACAGATGATAAGCAAGACAATTCTTTGTTCAACCAGGAAGCAAGGGTAGAAAAATCAGGCCCTTTGGGCCACTGTCTTATCTCCAAATTCCTACTGGATTTCTTCTGACTGGCAGGGCTTAATCTAGTTGATAAAAAGCAACAGAAGCCTTCAAAGAGGAAGCAGGTGGGGTGGGGGGACTTTGACTAGGGGTATGGAGATGGCATGCAACTGTGCAGCCTCTGTTTCCTCCTTGGAAAACTAGAAATGTTCATTAGGTAGACTCTAATTGCTGAGAAGAGATTCCAGCCCCAGGAACAGGAAAGTAATGCATCTAAGAACCAAGAGATGGGTTAAGTCTTATGGACACACACACACACACACACACACACACATTTGAGACAGGGCCTAATGTATTCCAGCTGGTCTTGAACTTGCTGTGAAGATATAGAAGACCTTAAACTTCAGACCCTCCTGCCTTTAACTCTGAGTGCTAAGGCTGCAGGTCTACACCCCCTCCACCACCCAGACAAGCATACTATCAAATGAGCTGTATCCTTAGCCTCAATAGATATCTTGTTTTCATTTTTGCTTTGACTGCTAGGAGTCTCACAGCCACAATCCTAGTTGAATTTTAGTAGCTATGTCTCTCTAGCAGGTGATGGGAAGGATGGGGTTGAGGAGGCCTATGGGAGTGCATGGGGAAGGCTCATGACTCGTCTCAAGTCTCTGCTCTGTCTCTCCAGCTCCTGTGTCCTTATCTGTCGTTATTTTTCTGTTTATATGATCACTGTTTGCTAGTGCATTGTATGAGGTTTTGGAAATGGCATCAGATTACATCGGCATAAGCAATACCACCCCAATAAGAGAGGGGCAGTGAGGTCACAGTCATGCCCCATTGTCCTTACTTCTTGATCACCATCTTAGGAAGGTCGAGTCCCCTCTTTGAGCCTCTTTTCTTTATCTGTTAGACGGTTGTACTGCTGCACCCTAAGTCTGCCTGCCCAGGGCACGTGGACTGCTCCATGAGGAACAGGGTGCAGGAAGGTGATAGCATTTGTAAGGCTTCCCCAGCTGCTGTCTGAGGTCATGCCGGGTGAGCAGAGTTGGGGTTGGAACTTCTGAGTAGGACAGGAAGGAGTGCACATGGACATAGGCTGCAGCAGTGTGGCTCAAGAGATGAAGGAAGTACGAGGAGAGTGAAGTGAGCAGGAGACTGCAGGAGCTGGAGAGGAAGGCACCAGCTTTCTGTGTGGGACCAGAATCAGAGGCAAGGACTCTTAGTGGTTCTGTCTGCTTGGGTGAGAAAGGCTTGTTGGTCCCTGGCCTATGAGACACAGGGCAGACTATCAACCAGAGCCCCTTGGCTGAGCCCAGGCCGTTTGCCTGGGGATGTGCTAGAAGCCATGGAGAGCACTTGGTGAAAGTGTGCTTCCTTCTGCTCTGCTCTGACCCGGGTTGCTTCTTCTGGAGGCTGACACTGTCCTATCGAAACCACCAGCAAGGTGGCCTTCAAGGCAGTGGAGAACATATGCTTGCCTAACTTCACCCACCAAGATAGGCTTGTGTTAGTCATGTATCTGCTGTGACTTACTATGTGACAACATGCATAAATGCGCATGTGTGCACGTGCGTGAGTGCAGACACACACACACACACACACACACACACACACACACACCCTGTGGCTCTCTGGCCTGAGGCTGTAATGAGGAAGCAGGAAATAAAGCTCAAATGCTCCCTATGCTCCCTTCACTCAAGGAACTCACCCGAGTGTCAGTGAGCTCAGTGGAGGCCATCCACTGTGGTTTGCCCCTTCACTGGCTACACATAAGAATTCCATTATGGCCCTGCTGCCCTTTAGCTCGAGAACACCAATGGCACTTTTATTTTCTTTGCTTTGGCTTAGTGTTGTGAACCTGTCATTGCCCCATACACATTCAAAGCTCCCCTTTTGTTCCAAGTTCCTTGGGGTGACAGTGTGTGTTGTGTTCTTTCAATGCCACCTGCCAAACCTACTGACAAAGGCTGACTGAGGACATGCTAGCAGTTGAGCAAATCAGTGGTCCTGAGCTATTGCACTCTGCAGGAACCAGTAATCTGAGGTAGCGAGGCCTGATCAGGGCTTCTGGGTCCTGAGGGACAAACCTTAGCTGATTTGGAAATACAGAGGACTCCTTGGTGTAGTGGGCAACGAATTATGGCTCTCCCTTCTTTTTTTCTCTCTCTCTCTTCCTCCCTCCTTCCTTGTCTCCCTCACTCTCTCTCCCTTCTTTCCTCCCTCTCTCTTTATCCCCTCTTCTTCTTCTCTCTCTCTCCCTCATTCCCTTTCCCTCCCTCCTCTCTCTTCTTTCTTTCTTTCTCTCTCTTTCTCTCTCTCTTTCTTTCTTTCTTTCTTTCTCTTCTCTCTTCCTCCCTCCCTCCTTCTCTTCCTTCCTTCCCTCCCTTCCTTCATTCCTTTCTTCCCTCTGTCTCTCCATTCTCTCTCTCTCTCTCTCTCTCTCTCTCTCTCTCTCTCTCTCTCTCTTTCTTTCTCTCTTCTTTCCAGACATGGGTTTTATGCAGCTCAAGATGACTTTAAACTTACCATGGCTTTAAGGCCTTGCCTTTATTTATGATCCTCCTGCCTCAAGTGCTGAGTTGCCAGGTGTGTCCTCCACATCTGGTTTTTGATGTTCTAGGGCTAGAAGCCAGGGGTTCATATATGCCAGACAAACAAACACTCTTCCAGCTCTGGCTCCAGGCCTGCCCCTCTTTTTTAGAGCTTTTCGTTTAGATGGGATCTTTGGGGTTGTTCAACACTACCCTCTCAGCTAGCAGCTTGAAAGGCTGCCTTTTTTTTTCTTAGAGGAACTGGCACAAACTGACTCTGTACAGCTAGAGAAGTCACAGCTTAGAATGAGGCCCTGCCTAGAACCTGCTAGGGCTCTGCTGGGGCTGGAGTCTCAGGACAGCTCAGGACTGGGTTCCCTCATGTCTTCCTCTAAGCAGCCACACCATTTCCAACATTGCTCCCCCACCCTTTGTCACATTGTTTCTTGCCTCACCCTTCTCCCTCTATGGCTTCCCAGACTTGAAAGGTACAAGCCCCTTATCAAAGGTGAGAAAGGTAGAACATTCTTCTAGATCTCAAGAAAGGGAAAGGCAGTCTGCTGAAGGCTAGAGGGCAGGAGGATGGTGATTCTCTTGCACTGGGAACAGCCTTAGGTGAAGCAACCACACAATGATTCTAACCCAATCTCCCACCCAGGGGTATTGGCATCCACAAGCCTTGGATAAGAAGTAAGGTCCCCTGCTGCTCCAGGCTGACTGGACACATGGTCTCAGCTTGGAACAGCCATGGAGTTCAGTCTTTATGCAGAGACACTGAGGTGGCCACAGGTGTGTTTAGGAAGGCGTGGAGGTACAGAACCAGGATAGACTGTTAGGAAGAGGCTGGCTCTAGGCTGGGATGTGGTCCTTTAGGCTGGCCCATGTTGCTCATCTCTGACATGCTCACAGATGATGGGGATGTGCTAAGTCAGAACCTGGTACTTATCCAGAGTCCAGGCCTTGACTCTGAACCTGCATCACTCTTGACTCTTTTTGTTTATATATCTATGGGTTTATGATATGGAGGGGAGGGAAACTGACTTTTAAAAAAATACTCTTTGTTTACCAAATAAAAATGAGCATCTTTGTGTTGGTCTCAGAAGAGAAATTGATTTGGACATTTTCAGGTTGGTGGAATGTAGTAAGAAGAAGGAAGTTCCCGTGGGCTGAAGCGTGGGTCTCAGTAGAAGGCTTCAGCTCTCTGACTTTCTGTCCCCCCCTGACTTTTTCTTTCTTGAGCTTTGACCCTCAGTCATGCTACCGCACCCCAGCCTTGCCCACATTAGAGACCATAGCCTGCTGGACCGATGCCCATCTTGGCCTAGGCCCCTGCCTTTTATTTTTTCTTGGCTTCGGCATGTATGTGGGGAAGTCTCCACTCCTTGTTTTATTTCCTTTTTGCCCCTGTACCCACTCCCTGCACCAGCTCCTGTCTCCCAGCCTCACCTGTGTTCTCTGTCACTATACTCTCAAACATTGTTTCCACATTCCAGACAAAAGCCCTGTGATCACTCTCCCAGAAGTCAAGTGGGTACAGGCCCCTTATGTGTAGTCCAATCCTAGCTGCCACTGGCTGCTTGGTAGTGAGTGATTCAGTAGACCTTTGACCCTGGTCCTCCTCTCCTGGCCAGATCTTCAGGACAGTTTTCACAAGATGGAGGTAGCCTATAAGTTGCAAAGGACTTGAGAGCAGGACTGGTGGAGAGATGTGGGGGTTCATGGAATATTGACTGTCACTAAAGCTGCAGACTCGATGGGCCATCAGGAGGAAGAGGAGGAGCAGTGGATGGGACAGGGTCCAGGGGACACATGCCCTCCAAATTCCCACTTTTCTTCTGAGCTCCCTGTCACATAGATGGCACCTCTACTTTGCGTCAATGACTCAAAGCCCATTTGGGGGTCATTCTGGGCTCTTGTGTTTGTCATGCATGTATTTCCCCAACGTAACTGCCATCTATGAAGTTTCTTGTGTTCACTTTCCCTGCCTAGTGATTGGAGTTCAGGCTTGTGTCATGTTTGTCCTTGTCTTCCCCAGATGTAAAGCAAATCTGGCACACCGACAATGTTCTTTGTGTGTTATTGCATGTAGATATTCTCTATGTTGAGTTAGGTTCTGAACCCATGAATGACCTGTTGAAACACATCACAAAGCCCTGTGAAGCAGCCTTGCTTTTATACTACAAGCTCTTAGCAGATACAAGAAGTCCAGAGCCCACTCTTTGAAAGCCAGGGGTTCAGTGCAGAAACGCTCAGGGTAGTTCATTTAAGAGGAAACTGGTTTTCCTTCTTTTAGGGCCCAAGACCCAACTACCTTTTGGGGTAGCCCTTGCTGGACTTGCAGTCAATCTTGATGAATTTAAACCCAGCATTGCCTTGCCATGTGCTTCCTGATGCACACCATACCGTTCCACCCTCCGAGAATCGTGCAGCTAAGTTTTAGACTCTAGGGTAGATCTGACTTAGAATACACTTGATCTCATTCTGCCCTATCAGTGGCTTCTATCTTTTTAGACTGTGGTGGGCACTTGTGGCATCTTTGTTTCCTGTTCATCTTTCCTTTGAGTCCACAGATCCAGGTAGAAACTGAAGGGAAAAGGGGACCCTCTAGCTGGGCATCTTTACTGGACCGCAACATTAGTCCCTCTGGGCCATCAGTTTTCTGATGGAAGAAAGGAGCCCACTTCTTACTTCTGTCTAAAGGCCAATGGATGCCACTGTCTAACCCAACTGAAATCCAACAGGAATCCTTAGATGACCTGAGCAGGCTCATCTCATGCACTGTGGCTGTGCTCATGCATGCTCTGGCTAGGAGGTGGCCTAGTCAATTCTCCCATGACTCCAACATACCTGGGACCATATGTTCATGAGTTGGAGGGTCAGTTGTGATGCCAAGCACTTAGAAGTGCCTAGAACAGTTCTTTGTGCAGAAACTGCCTGAGGAGGTCCATGGCAGTTGCCCTTTATCTGGATAAGAGTTGCCCTTGGATGCCATTCAGTTTCCTTGTTCTTATTCTTTGCTCTGAAACAAACTATTGGGATATATTTTAATCTTTCACACAGACTCATTCTAAAGCCAAAATACACTTCCATTGTCAATGACTGATTTGGTTTCCTGGTGTACCAACAGTATCTGAGCAGTGTAATTAGTGCAGTTGGACGTCTGAAGACCAAGTTTTACTTCAAAGTCTGCCATGGGTGATGGTGCAATCCTTGTGTGGGAGGACCTCTCAGAAAGAGCTGTCCCCACTGTCTGAGGACCCTGGTCATCACAGAAGCTAAACCTGGAGTGTAGCTAGCCTTTGGATGAAATTAGAGGCAGACTTTCAGTCCCTAACATCACAGCATCCCACTAGAATCAATCAACAGAGACTGTGAGTTAACAGGGCAAGATAAAAGAAGCAAAGTATCCCTGGGTCTTATGCGGCAAGACCCTACTTACCCGGCCAGAAAACAGTCAATTCTGCTGAGCCAACTGCTTCTTACCAGCACATTCCACCACAGAGACTATCTTACAAATGTCAAGTAACCTCGGAGTCTTCATCGGGTCTATCAGAATCCTGGAATGCAAACTGGGGTGTCCCAAAGAGTTTGGGAACATTGACATCATAAACCCAAGGAGGGGGATTAGAACGCAAGACAGACAGAAACAAGGGGCAAGTTCCATGGCTTTCCCAAAAATCTGAGCATCATACTGTGTAATTGCCGAGGTCGAGAAATCAAAGCAGGGTAAGATGGTTTGGAATGGTTCGGTTTGAGGTCATGGATTTCTCAGCGGAGATAAAGATGTTGGGGTATCATCTGGTAGAAGCTGGTACAGGTGCATGGTCTGCGTGGAGCAGTTCTTCATGTCTTCTACTTTTAGTCAGTGTGCAAGGGCATTCTCAGTCCTCTGAGCCTTGGTGATTCCCACAAGAGCTAACCAGGAGGACAGCATGCCAGTATAAACCATCCTGTACACATGCCTTCCCCTTGGCACCATGTCTCTTTGCCCAACAGCTCACATTCTGCTTCCCATAAGTTGCTTGGCCTCTCCAAGATAAAAATCAAGGCCATGTTCAGGGAGCCACTGGGAGTCTTTGATGCTCACCTAGAAGGAAGTTTTATCACTGAAGTCAGGCCCTCTACGTTGGACAACAGCCAGGTTGTTCCGACTACAATCAATTAAACACACCGAACCTTGTTCCCACGGATTAGCCAAACTGTTAACAAAGTTTTTCACTTCCGTCATATTGATTTATAGCAGCAATAGAAGCATACCACCCAAGAGGGCACACCTCCTTCTACTCAGGAACTTATAAATGCCAAGGAATTTCTACCCAAATCGAGAGGAACCGGCACAATGGGGATCTCCATCGTTATCTTTGAAATATGTCTTTTGTTGGGTCAAACCCTTTCTACAGGTATTTGGTCTCATTTATTTATGGTCATGAATTGTGCTTCTGCAAACCTTGGTCCTGGTGGGTTGGATGAGTTTGTTCATGGTTGTGCGACTGTCTGTTTCAAGGAGGCTCTTTGCTAATAATTGTAAATATTTGCAAGTGTGTGGAGGCGTGTGCTTCTCTTTTTGCCCTGTGTCTGCCTGAGAGATAGAAGCGGTGGTAGGGGAGAAGCCAGTTTTCTGTTGGTGTTCTCAGGGAGTCGTTCAATGAAGGGAATGATTGGCTGCTCAGAAGTCCCTAGGCTCAGGAAAGGCTTGTGGGCATTAAGAAGAGGCCTTAAACCTTGCTAACTATACAGGCTGGGTGCTGTGAAACTGGACAGAGACTAGCCTGTGCTGATGCTCTGTACGTGCCTTCTCTTCTGTATGTCTGGTTCTGTGACCAATATTTGCTAAGTAAAGCCAGGTCAAGTGACCAAATGGATGGTGTCAATGTGCCAGTCACTTACCTGTAGCGCAGTCATTCCAACACTTTTTCATGTTCTCAGAGTGTCAAGTGATGGGCACGGAAGAGTTAACCTGGCCAGTCCTCCACATGGCTGAGTGTGTCAGCTCACAGAGGACACCCTGTCTGTCCCGTCTTCTTCTTTCTCTCTGTCTGTCTCCTCTCCCTCAGTCTGTCTCTTTCTGTCTCTGTCTGTTTTTTCTGCCTTCTTTTCTCTGCCTCACTGTCTGTCTTTGTCTGTCTCTTTCTTTGTCTGTCTGTCTGTCTGTCTCTGTCTCTGTCTCTCTGTCTCTCTTCTCTCCACCTTTCCCTTTCCTGGATAACCTCTCTTCATCTCTCTCCCACAGTTCTTTCTCCCTCTCTCCCTCCTTCCTTCCCTCCCTCCCTTTCTTCCCCCTTCCCCTCCCTCCTTCCTCTCTTCATTTCTTCTTCACACACCCTGTTCTTTTCTTTCTTCCATTAGCTTCTCTATGGCTAGGTTTCATATTTTTGCAAGATTTACAGATCAATTCCAGAATGGTCACTCTCCCCAGGGTGAGGGTGAGGGTCTGCTGAAGACAAAGACTCATTTGGGGAATGGCCTTCATGATAACATCACCCCAAAAACAAATCCTCAGGCTTGCACTGCTGACCATGGGGTCCTAGACTGAGGCAGCCTAGAACTAGTCAGGCTGTCTGTCTTCTTGGAGAGTATAGAATGGAAAGCAAGGCCAGATTTCAGGGTGACAGACTTGCTCTGTCCCTGCTCAGTGACTTGGAATCATCGGAGTCCTGGAGGACAGACAGCCTTGTCCTTATCCACAAAGAAACAGGCAGTAGTGCTATGGGACTGAGGGAGTTTGTCCTTTTAACATGACGCTACATGTGTGCTTACATACGGGTATGCATGCTTGCCCTACATGTGTGCTAACATATAGATATGCATGTTGTGGCTTCAGCACAAGAGGGGGAGCTGCCCCTCTTCCATTTGAGCCTCTCTAATTCAAGCCAGGTAACACCCCAAAGTTAGGCACCATCACCTCCATAGTTCAGATGAGGGACACCAAGGCTCAGGAGATCAGCTATATGGGAGCTGGGCCAGAACTTGAGCCTGGAGTAAGGACTTCTGGCACTGAAGTAACAGCTAGATCAGATTAAGCCATGGCCTCTCCATGCAGGGAGCAGAAGGAGATGAATCTGCTGCATGTGTGACCTCAGTGCCATCTTTGTACAGAGTCAGGTGCACAGGTCATGCTGGGCAGGAGAGAGGCTGAGGGATTGCTGCTGGTGGTTGGCAGAGCCAAGAACACTGTTGGGACAGCCCCTCTCCTGCAGTAAAACCCAGTTTACTCTTCTGCAAATGGTGTAACATGCTCTGTTCTACAGAGTGAAGGAATGAGACACCCCTCACCTGCCATCCCATAGAACTAGCAGGTAGAATAAATCTTAAGATGGTCACGCCCCATTTGGTGTATTTTTCTAGTGTTTTATCCAAATGTAACTTCCTTAGAGTAGTATGGGTCTCAGAATATCTCCCAGAAGACTTGGGAGCAATCGAAACATTAACCATATTCCCACCAATCCTGAGCAATTATCTCTGTTTCCAAATGAAATGGGTCCTAGGAATTTCCTTGCTTCTACCCAAAGCGTCTGACACTCAAGCATCTGATATATGACCCACAGACGCACTCCTGTGTCCTTCCAGTCCTTCTGGATCTAGTCCCTCATAGAATGTCAGTGTTGTGTGACTCAGTGCTATTCCACATCACCATGTGAGGATGGCAAGAGGGAAGGATTTTCATTTTTAGTAATACAGAGGCAGGTTGTTTTTTCATATTTTTGATTCACCACCTGTGTAATGTGTGAAGGAGGCCACGGGTACAGAGGGCCAAGTGGAATATTATTAAGACTATTTTACTATTTTGACCAATAAAAATGAAATCTCAGTGTTTCATTTTGGGCTTTGAGGGAGCCCACCCAGCAAAGGTGGAAAAGCTATAGCTTCAAGGGCTGGTGAAGGTGACTTCAGGTGTTTCTGATCAATCCTTGCATAAGAGTAAGTGCTGTCCCTTTCTAGAAGGTTTTTGCTAGGATTCCTGTAAATGAAGCACAGAACCTGAATTTGCTTTTATTTCTTTCACAGCATCTCAAACAACTGTTCCCATAACTGGTAAGTACATTGAAAAGATGGGTCTGTATCAGTGTATAATCTTCCCCTATGTCATGATAGACACTGACTCAATATATGTTAATAAATGACACTAGGCTGAAATATATAGTGTACCATCTAGACAGGTAATGAAAATAGAAACTCCTGTCATCTATAGGGTAACATGTCCTGTGGTAAGAGAATTACAGTCTTTAATTTTATGTTGCCCTGGCCTCTGATGACAGTATATGGCAGAATCAAATAGAATATCTGAATGCAGGGCTTGGCTTCAGTCCCACTGCAAGAAGTTCTGACTAGAAGACAGGAAGTGGGCTCAGGGATTGTGGTTGGCAGATGATATGTAAGGCTAACACACCCTCTTCACATTTGAGCCAACTCCTGCTTGTCCCAAGACTAACCAGAATTTAATGTTAGCAAGGTTATAGGACTGTTTGTTTGCTATTGACTTGCTTATTTACTCTATTTTTGAGACACACCTAGCCCAGGCTAACCTCAAACTTACTATGTAGGCAATGTTACTCTTGAGCTCCTGATCTTCTTGCCTGTAGTTTCGAGGTTCTAAGAATCTAGGATTGTGTCACCATCCCCAACTGTTATCACATTTGAAATGACAAATGATTCACCTCCAACCTCCTGGCATTTATCTTCTCTTGAAAAAAATTATATATGAAGACCTTGGGCAGTGCACGTAGCCAAAACTGAAACATTGATCCCCCAACTCCAAGTAGGAGAGAATGCAGTTGAGGCTAATTTTGTACCCTGTATGAGACCATTCAATTCTAAACTGGGCTTGTCTTCATTAAGGGGTGACAAATAACGGTAAGGCCGTCTCATTTTCTCTTGTCTCCTGGCTTTGGCTACTGATGAAATCAGGGTTGAATTTGCTTCCTGTTGCTGTGATCACACACTGAACCTAAGCAACTGGGAGGAGGAAAGGTCTCTTTGGCTTACAGTCACCATCCATCACTGAGTGAAGCCAGGGCAGGAGCTGGAGGCAGGCACGTGGAGGCAGGAACTGAAGCAGAGCCCTTGGAGCAGCCCTGCTTTCTGACTCATGCTTAGCCAGTGTTTCTATACAGCACAGGCTCAGCTAACCAAGAACAGTGGGCTGGACTTGCCCTGACAACTATCCTTCACAGCAGTCTACACAGACAGGGCCACAGGCCAGTCTGATCTCAATTTCCAGATTGAGAATTCTTTACATGACTTAGCTGAAGCCATGTTGACAATGGAGATAACTAGGACAGTTGGCCAGTATGGCTGCTGCTGCTGCAGTCTGGTGGAATCCAGTGGAATCGGTGGACATAGAAATCAGGGATGGAGCAGAGATGAGAGACATGAGTGTCAAGCTGTTGGCCTTATTCCACCAAATTCCCTTCATTCTTGTGTTCTTCAATCACGTGACGGATGAACTTAGCTTTAGCCTTGTGTCAGAAGGGCTAAACAGTCACAGTTTCCTCCTTCCACAATTAACAATAGTGCATATAATCAATGTTCAGCTATTACAGGTAGTGTGTGCTATCGTCAGGATATGCTCCTGGCAGGGAATCCAGAGGAAGCTTTTTGTCCAATTTCCAGAAAGGACCACACAAAGGCAGGTAGTTCTCTAGGGGGAACATTCAGAGTGTGACCAGCAGAGGGCAGCCTGACTGTGTCCTTCAGACCCAGAGTCTTCTTTGGGAACTCCTTGGAAGGCTCAGGTTCCCTGTGCCAATCCCCATAGCACCCTCTGAGATCTCCAACAGCAACTGTCTGAGCTCCTCTTCTTGCATCCACTCCAACCTCCCACTCTCAGAGCACAGAGCTCAAAGAACCACAAAGGAGCCACCAAAGGGCAAAGCCAGGCCAGCTCCTGCTGTCAGGACACTCAACCTGTTCCTTCCTGTACCACACAGCTGCTGTCTGTTTCCTCTCACAACAGCACAGAGCTCAGTGTGAGACACTTAGGGGCAGCACTCCATGCTGAAGCATGCTGCCTGCTGACTGCATAGTCATGTGCATCCTTCCAGTGGGAGAGCAGGCTGGAGGGCTAGAGGGAAGCCTTCTGTTAGATGGACTTCATTGCACCCTTGAATCTGCAGATGGAGTGGATGCAGAAGCTCCCTCTGTATGCCTGATTTGTGTGTGTGTGTGTGTGTGTGTGTGTGTGTGTGTGTGTGTGTGAGAGAGAGAGAGAGAGAGAGAGAGAGAGAGAGAGAGAGAGAGAGTCTCACTATGTAGCCCTGGCTGGAATTCCTCATGTAGACTATGTATACTTTGATTTGCCAAAATCTACCTGATTTTGCCCAGGAGTACAGGGATTAAAGTTGTGAGCTGTCCTTCCTGGACTGTGAGGAAGCACTTTGGAAAGGGAAGTGACTAAAATATATAGGTGTTTTGTCAAGATAAAGCTTAAGGGGCAGAGACTGGACATGGGTGAGTCCTTGGGACAGCTCTGGGCATGAAGCATGCCCTTAAGAGATGCTGGGCAGGTCTGTGATAAGTAGCATTAGATAAGAACTAGGCAGAGGCGAGTTGAATGGATAGGTCACAGAGCAGGGCAGATTGGAGAGGAGGGAGGTACAACCTAATGGGTGATCGTGAGCCTTGGTGAGAGCCAAGAGTGAAGGTGGTAAGAAACATCAAATGTGATGTCCGCATTTCAACACACATGTGGCTGTGCATGCTGGCATCAAAGATCCCAGTGGAAGACCAAGTGAGTTTGGGGTGGTTGACATGGATACCCTGGAGGCTGGTGGAATGATATCTAGTGTGAGTCCAGAGTTCTACACTGGGACTGTCTAAATTAGGGCTAAATTAGGACTGAAGAGGTGACCTTGAGAGACCCTTGTCTAGGAAGTTTCCCAAGGACATGTGGAAGAGGATACTCGGAGGATGATGCAGAAAGTAATGTTTTGACTCCTGGGGTGGGGAATGACAAGTAGGGCAGCCCAGCAGATCAGGGGAGCAGAGGGGTACATGGTGGTGCTGGCACAGGGCACAGAAGACACAGAGCACAGCATGCCAAGAGAGCAGTTCCTGCTGTGTCAATGCAGGTTTGCCTCTGAGGTTGGTGAATGGCGCTGACCGCTGTCAGGGCCGGGTGGAGGTCCTGTACCAAGGCTACTGGGGAACTGTGTGTGATGACAGCTGGGACACCCAGGATGCAGATGTCGTCTGTCGACAGCTCGGCTGTGGCCACTCTGTATCAGCACCAGGAGGGGCCCGTTTTGGACAGGGCTCAGGAAACATTCTCTTGGGAGCTGTGCACTGCTCAGGATGGGAATTCTACCTGTCCAGCTGTCAACATGACGGGTGGTACAACCATGACTGTGGCCACAGGGAAGACGCCGGAGTCGTGTGCTCAGGTAGTGCTGCTATGGCCTCTAGCTGT
>JANHMN010000003.1:118786994-118798538 GCA_030674055.1 Rhabdomys pumilio
GTGCAGTGTTCATGTGAGGAGTTGGGAAGGCTCTGCCTCCTCTCTCTCTTTCAAGCACACTTGACTCTACAGTGCACAGCATTCAAGGCCTTAGGTACAAAGTGGAGTAGGTATCTTGTCACCACCCAGGACAGAAGCAACCCATGCCAACACAGTTTGCAGAAACCTAGGCATCCTGGTGACCAACACTACTGTCATGTCTAGAACAAAAGTCAAGGGCATTGCAGTGAGGGTTCACAGGCAAAGTGACAGGGTAAAGGTCTTTATGGGACAGGGTGGCCAAGAGGCAGCGCCAGAAAGAGCTCACATCCCATATTGCTTTAAAGTTCATGAGTGAGGTGCCTACAAAATGTACAAGTGACATCATCCAAACTGGACCAACAATGGAGAACCTACCCTGTCTTTCCAGGAACAGAGTCTGGTTTGGCTGTGAGACTGGTGAATGGAGGAGACAGGTGTCAGGGTCGAGTGGAGATCCTTTACCAGGGTACCTGGGGCACCGTGTGTGACGACAGCTGGGACAGCAATGATGCTAATGTGGTGTGCAGGCAGCTGGAATGTGGTTGGGCCTTGGCTGCCCCAGGAAGTGCCCGCTTTGGACAGGGCTCAGGGCCCATTGTCCTGGATGACGTGGCCTGTACAGGACATGAGGACTATCTGTGGGGATGCTCCCACCGAGGCTGGCTCTCTCATAACTGTGGACACCATGAGGATGCTGGAGTCATCTGTTCAGGTATAATCCAAAGCCATCAGATATTGTTTTCTACAATGGGCTTTTATAGGTCGCTGAATTCTGTTTTCAATGCTGTATTTGGGCTCCATCAGTAGTGGGACTTATTGTGTGTTATTGAGTTTTTCTCACTCTTGGAACTTTCCAAAACTCAGACAGCTGTCTTGGAACTCTAGAGTTTCCTTGGTGCAGAACTGGGTCCCCAGCTTGAAGAAGTACTGGTGTTTTCACACGTTCCCTCTTGTAGACTGTCCCATAGTATTTGAAAGTTCCTAGGTACTGGTTTTAAGATGTCACATTCAGCAACTCATATGTAAAAACTATAATGCATTATTTTAGCTGAGGAACATCTATCTGACTCCACCCCCTGACATCATTCCCAGAGATTGAGCCTTTGCAGGACACATGTGTTGCATCTCTCTACTTTCTTTTGTGTCATAGTCATTTGTCATTAGCCATAATCATTTTAGGTTAGCCAAGTAGCTGACCTAATTAACTGATACAGGTAGAAATCCGAATTACAGAGTAGGGTACAGGCAGTACAGGGTGGTAATATATGCTGTGCTCATGAACCAGCCATGAAGAATCCATATTGGAACAGTGAAGCAAGGGGGACCACATGTTTTCAACGGTATCCTACTAACTTGAGGGTAGTCATTGGGTCTTCAACAGCTCATCACTGAGACTAATTCTGGATGATACCTCCATGGTCATGCAAAGAAGTTTGTAGCCTGTTCTAGAGGTAGCCATTACTTACTCCAGATAATGACTTATTGGTGCTCAGGTCCAGACTTTGGCTGTAGGGTACAGTATGGATTTCGGTGGGTGTATCTAGGTTTCTGGGTACTCTGGTTATATGCAGAATATCAGCTCTTTGTGTGAAAACACCAACTCTGTCTCACCTGTTAGTGTAGGTGAGGTCCTGTTTTCTGTGTCTAACCTCCATTCTTTCTCACAGCTGCCCAACTCCAGAACACAACCAGGCCAGGTGAGTCGCAGCATCTTTATATGGAAGATCTTTGTTCTTGGGAATCCTATTTTGGGGGTGCATGCTCTTCTTTTGCTACTTTAGTATTCAGGAGGCACCTTCTTATCCCCTACTCAAGTCTGCACCAAATATTTGGGTAGAGTAGTGGTTGACACACTTGTAACTGAGATAAAAAAGCTATCCATGCAAGGGGCTGAAATAAAAAGTCATCCATGCAAGGGGCTTTGGCCTTTTTATATTGATGATCTCTTTGCAAATTGATGTGAACATTCTTTGGCCTTCTGAAAGCATCAACACTATCCAAGTCTATTTCTACAAAACCTGTATTGCTGCATGGTTACCTCCCCACCAACCTCTATGTGCTACATGGTCACCTGTCCACCAACACATATGTGCTGCATGGTCACCTCCCCATGCCATGTGAGATGGATGGAGAGGCAAGGAATGTTTTGTGATTCTAGGATTGGCAGGAAAGTTAATTCTTCCATGTCCTACACTCTGTTGCCTTTGGCCTTTTGTCTCTTTCTCCATTGTTTTTATCTAAATTTAGGACATGGCGTCACATGTACCTGTCCCATACTTGGATTCTCAAATGGGAAGACAGAGCTTCTTAGAGAAAAGAATGTCTCAGTTAGAGAGAGTTGTCAGAACACTCTGATGTCCTTCGGGCTTTGTTCTTTAGATGAGTGTATGGGTTGGACCCCTGTGCATAAGTCACCAGTGCAACCCTCAGATGGATTCCACATTGTGTGGAGAACATCTTTTTGTGTCCATTTGTCTCCTGATCATACTTTTTATTATCATTTTCAGACATGTGGCCTACTACTACCCCAGAAACTACACCAGGTAATGAGTCTTCTTACCATGGTTTGGCTCCCTGTACATCTCAGGTTGAAACCTTGACTGGCTAATAAGAGTTTAAGATGAAGGAGTTGCCTGCCTTGCTTACGATCCTTTGTGTTTAGTCATACAGAAAGGAGTTTCACAAGCTGCTGATAGGTTGTTGGTAGAGACCCCTATTCTGCTCACAGCCACACCAACAGCGATAGAGTGGGTGGGACTCTTTCATATTCAGTCTTCCCCAGAACCTTCAGCACTCTCCATAAAGTACAAAGGCAGCATCTGTTGAGCCCACAGCACCTTCTGCTTATCTCAGTAGAATCAAAGACTTGTAGCACTTAATCAGTTTTGCCAAACTTTGCTTTCCTGTGAAATCATTTGCTATGGAGGCCCCTTCCTATAACATTTGTCTGGAAAGCAATTTTTTGCAAGAGTCATGTGACATGGGACAGCAGAGACTGTTCCTGTCACACTCCTAAAGTGTAGTTGACATGATTCTTTTATCAAGCAACTGTCATTCAGGACAATGCTATCATTGCCCTAGGATCCATGGTCACTTCACTGGTACTATGATAGACACATGAGAGCATGGTCAGTGCCACTATGTGCCCTCGAGAAAAGACTGTCTGTTTCTCAGTGCTTCTGTGCCCAATGTTTCCATCTTGCTAGCATAGGTATCTTGACTACACTTGACTGCACAGGCCTTCCTTCTAATCTAGCTTTGTTTTCTCTCCAGATCTGACGACTACAACTCCTTATTATGGTAAGTTTGGGATGAGACCAAAGCATAGCTTTCAGCATTTCAACTAAGAGGTTGGGGAAAGGCAAGGAATTCTGGAATCTTCTTGAAGTCTTTGCTGGAGCACAGCTCAGAAAAACAAGGAGAAAGAATGGAATTAGAAAGAGGGTCTATCTTTCCCGTGTATGTCCACAGGGATCCACTCTGTCCACAAAAATTTATTTTCTATTTACTCCATCCCAGAACTAATGAACAGATTTGGTCTGAGCCCTGAGAATCCAATCATGGGGTTAGACTCGTGACCAGGACTACGGGTCTTCAATATGAGCCCTTGGTGGATACTTCTGGTTTCATTCAGTATTCTGCTGACCCCATAACCTTCAGCATTCCCCATGAAGGTAGATCCTGTTGAGCCAACCTTACCCTCTGCTTGTCTCAGTGGAATGTGAGACTTTGCAGCAGTTAATCCATTTTATTAAACACTACTTTCCTGAAAAAAAAAATCACTTGCTATATAGCCCCTTTCCTATGTAATTTGCCTAGGAACCATTGTATTTTGCAAGACATTTGTCAGCAGAGACTGTTTCTGTCAGGTTCCTAAGGTACAAATGGCATGATTCTTTTCCCAAGCAACTGTCATTGAGGACAAAGTTATAATTGACCTGGGTCCTAGGACCAGATCCTTGTCATTATGGTGGACACATGAGAGCATGGTCAAGGTCACCATTTGCTCTCAAAAAGGGGAGTGGTGGTTATTATTCTCAGTAACAGTGCTTTTGTGCCCATTATTTTTGCTTCTGAATCATGGGCTTGATAGAACCTTGATGCACAGACCTTTCTAATCCAGCTTTGTTTTCCTCTCCAGACTGGTGGACAACTGTAATTTATGGTAAGTCTGGGATGAGGCCAAAGCGTAGCTTTCAGCACTTTAATCAAGAGGTTGGAGAGAGACAGGAATTCTGGGATCATCTTGAAGTCTGAGCTGGAGCACAGCTGAGAAAGACAAAAAGAGAGAAATCAATTAGAAAGAGGGCCTGTGTTTCCTGTGTACATCCCCAGTGATCTACTCTGTCCACAAAATCTATTTCCTGTAAAATTAGTTATGTTAATATAAATATAATTAGTAGGTTAATCTTTACCCTTCCTAGTCCCTAATAACCACACAGAGAAACCAAGATTTATCTCAAGTTGCATCTCCATAGCTGGATAATAAATGATTCTTTTCCTAAGCAACTGTCATTCAGGACAAAGTTGCAGTGTCCCCAGGGTCAGGGCCACATCATTGTTAATATGAAGTACACATGAGAGCTCGGTCAGGGCCACCACTTGCTCTCAAGACTTTGAAAGCACTTGCGTTCAAGGGCCTTTGTTATTCTCAGCCACAGTGCTTCTGTGTCCAATGTGTTCCACTTCCAACCATGGGTGCCTTGACAGAATCTTGATGCAGACCTTTCTCTAATCTATCGTTGTTTTCCTCTGCAGATTGGTGGACAACTCCTTCTCATGGTAAGTCTTGGAAGAGACCCAGCTTCTCTTTCTGCACTTCAGTTAAGAGGTGGAGAGAGATATGAGTTCTAGGATCTTTTTGTAATCTGTGCTGGAGCTCAGCTCATAAAGACAAGGAGAAACAAAGGAATTATAAAGAGGGCCTATCTTTCCTGTGTACATCTCCAGTGATCCACTCGGTCCAAACAATTACATCTCCTATTTGCTCAATCAGAGATTTAATGAGTAGGTTTGGAAAGGGCTCTCAGGATGTACTTATGGGACTGGGATCCCAAGTCTTTAATATGAACCTTTAGTGGACACTGCCTATCCCATTCAGAACATCATGGCATACCAGAAGACATAGGCTTTGGATGCTCGGAATCAGAACCGTAGAACAGTGCTTCTTGCAGATTTTCTGTTCTCCAGAGAGAGTGACACTCTTACCAGCAAAGACATGCACACTTGACACAACCCCTGGGATAGGTGTTAATTATACCCAAATACTTTGTGTCCAGGTAGCAGAAACTCTGTACCATTCATCTAAGAGATTGGTACCTACAATCAACTGCCAGCTAGGGAGTCAAAGAAATTCAAGGAAAGGTTTTCATCATGAGCACAGGGGACAGAAGACTGTGGCCTTGGTAGAACTTTCCATTTTTCATCCACCCATCCACTGAACAACCTGCACCTAATTCCACAAAGAAAAGACACAAGGAAGGGGTCCTAGATGTCCTCAGAATGTGACCAGGGCTAAGTTATCTCCTGCCTGGCTTCTCCCTTGGAATTTTGGTCAAACCTAACTTGTCCCCCTGATAGACACCTGTGCAGTGTGATCCAGGGTTCATAAGCATGTCCATACTTTTCTCTTTGCAGAGTACACTTGTGGAGGTTTCCTGACCCAGCCCTATGGGCAATTTTCCAGCCCATACTACCCCTCAAGCTATCCTAACAATGCCAGTTGTTTGTGGAAAATTTTGGTCCCCAGCATGAACCGTGTGACAGTGGTCTTCAGAGATGTGCAGTAAGTGTGTGTGTGTGCGTGCAGAACAGCTGTTCCAGAGAATTGTGGGGGGTGCTTTGAAATTATGGGTGAATAATCAAGTTGGCATTTACAATACAGCTTCCATTTTTGATGTGGAACAAGAGTCACCCAGGGAGGATGTAATGGGTGCAAAAGCACAGGAATTTGAAAATACCCTGTCTTAAAGTCCCAGGTTGTCACGAATTTGGACTATAGCCATGGGGTGCCACGTTACTAATCCTCAGTCAGAAGAAGGGGCTGGAATTCCTGTTCTCCTTACTTCATTGATTAGCAAGTGACCAGGCAGTGGGAACATACTTGGAGCCTTACTCAGTGGGAGGGAAGGGTGGTGGCCTAGGTAGTGACAGTTTTGGGTGCACATTAGGACAGTGCTGCTCATGAGGGTACCTATTCAGTGCAAAGTGTTCCCCACAGCTCCTTCTCCTTCCATGAGGTACCAGGAGCAAGTGCCAGTGCATTTCCTCTGAAGTGAGTAGGGTCCCAGCACTTACTAACTAACCTGTGTTCCCAGGACCTCTCTTGGTGTCTGGGGTGGGTTTGCAGGTCTCTGCTGTAGAACTGCCTATAGATTGTATCAGTGTCCTTGTTAGGACAATTCAAGAGTACACCTGAAGGGCACAAGGTCCTATGCACAAAGCCCCTCAGTCTGGTTTTTGTCAACACCTCACTGACAGTTACTAGCATACAGTAACATTTTATGAAGCTACCTCCCTCTCCAACCTTCCCCACCCCTCCTGGTAATATAGTATTTTGTCATGGCTCCATCTCAGTGTTTCTCAGTGGACATGGAATGCAGTGTTGATCTTAGTAGATGAGAAACTCAAGGGTCAGAGAGTTCCAGTGACTTGTATTGTGGCAGGATTTTTTTTTTGCTTTATTTTGTTAGGTTTTTATTTAGTGTGTGTGAGTGTTTTGTGTGTATATGTATGTCTGTGAACTGCATATGTGCCTGGTCCCCACAGAGGTCAGAAGAAAGTGTCTAATTCCCTGTATATGGAGCTTCCTTGTAGATGCTGGGAATTGAACCATGGTTCTCTAAAACAGCAGACAGTGCACTTCCCTACTGAGCTATCTTTCTACCACTTGCCTGCCTTGGGTGTACTTCTTCCTTTTTAAAAATATATTTATTTGTTTCATCCTGAAGATAATTTGGGACTTTGTGAAGCAATCAATTAGAATGTCCTCAGGTGACCTTCCTGTGTTGATATAAAGTCTTTGAAGAAGAGGTAATATGGATTACATATCTGTGACCTCCAAAGGTAGAATTTTACCAGGCATGCTAGGTGTGGGAAAATAGATGAATTCCCTCTGGACTCAAGGAAATCATCTATTCTTTCACGTGATGTATTTAGTTACTGTTATCAGGACAATGGTCCCTGAGATGTGAGCCCTCAAACCACGTTCCAGACACAGAAAAGGAGACTGTTGTGTCTTCTGTGTCTTCAGGCTTGAAGGAGGCTGCAGCTACGACTATATCCTGGTTTACGATGGCCCTGAATACAATTCTTCTCTCATTGCTCGGGTGTGTGATGGATTCAATGGATCTTTCACCTCAACCTGGAACTTCATGTCTGTAGTCTTCATCACGGATGGCAGTGTGACAAGGAGAGGGTTCCAGGCTCACTACTACTCTATCCCTGTCAGCACGAGCACAAGTAAGTTCCCTTGTGAGAATGAATGTCCACTTGGGATCGGGAATGTCACAAGGAGCCATCTGATTCTCAACACTCCTGAGTTTGTGACAAGGGCAATAGAGTGATACCCTGGGTCCTGTGCTTGCTGAGAGGGACTGTGGCCAGTGAGTCTTGGGTTCTGACTGGCAGAAAGAGAGGCTTGGGCCAGCACTGCTTGATGGGATGTACAATGGCATTACTGTCATCGTCAGAGACTAAACAGGCAGAGGTTCAACAGAGAGTGAAAAATCAGTGCCAGGATTGGTTGATGACATCATACTTGGACCTTTGTGACCTTTCCAGAATGTGAGACACTGGCCATGTCCTGGGACCAAGCACATCTGGCCTCTGTCTGAAAAAGGATAGATTATAGAATATGAAGATAGACAGAACATTAAATCAGAGGTTGAGTTCTTAGTCAGACACGCCATGTAGACCTCTGAGTGTGATGGAGAAAGGCTGATGACTGATATTTAAGGTCTCTTGTTCAGCAAGGAGTAGAAGGGTAGACATTGTCTTAAGATAAAGACCTGACTTGATGTTGCTGCTAGTCTTGGCTGTGGAGTTGTTTTATTACTCATGAAAATGATCACTTGACAAAACATTTTGCTTGTGTCAATTTCTGTCTCTGGTTCCCCATCAGAGAACCCTAAGCACAAGTTCCCTCACTAGGCCTTTATGTAGGTGTGTGTCTCTGCACAGATTTTCAAGTACTAGGGTAGAGATTGTATTCATGACTATAAATCCCTCCAGATCTGTGCCTCATGGCTAGTGTGGCTGAAGATGTCCTAAGAGACCTGAATGGTCAAATGTAAGGACTTGATCTGGACTTGAGGTAGTTACCCATGAGTCACTGGACAGCCACAAACTATAGGATCCATCCTGTCAACATATGCAGAAACACATTTCCTTGTGAGGTGGGAGCATAATGTGGGTTCTTAATGACCCCTCGAGTAGCATCTTCCTGGCAGTGTGTATGGCCACACCCTTGATCTGAGGCAGCAGATGAGTACAACTCAGTCTGGTGTGCTCAGTGTCATGCACCCGGGAGCAGGCCAGGCAACTTCTCTTCAAGGCTCTGACATTGCTTCTTTGTCTCACAGCTCCTCCAACGTCGTTCCCGACCATAGCTGGTGAGTCCTGACCTCCTTCAACTCCTCTCTATCCTCTCCATCCCTATTCTGGCCATGACCAACAGGTACAGAGTGGGTGGGATCCCAGTATTCTGTCTGCCCAAGGACCTTCATACTCTCCATATAGTAAAAAGGCAGTGTGTGTTGATTCAAGCTCACCCTTTGGTTGACTCTGTGGGATATGAGACTTGTAGCACTTAATCCATTTTGCTAAATGTCACTTCCTGTGAAATGATTTGAGGAAGCATTATCTTTTGCAACAGTCATGTGACATAGGGACAGAGGAAAACCTTTCAGGTTCCTAAGGTATAGATGCCATAATTCTTTTTACCAATTTTGTCATTCACTACAAAATTATAGCTGTCCTGGGTCCCAGGAATACCTCACTGTCAATTTGATGGACCCATGATAGCATGGTTAGGACCAGCACTTGATTTCAAGGCACGGGCAGTCTTTTATTTAGCTACAGTGCTTCTGTGTCCAATGTTATCTGCTTTGAACCATGAATCCCTTGACAGAACCTTGATGAACAAGCCTTTCTTCTAATATGTCTTTGTTTTCCTCCTAGATTGGTGGCCTTCAACATATCCTTATGGTAAGTTTGTTTTCAGTAATTCAACCATGAGTTTAGAAAGAGACAGGTATTTTGGGATCTTCTTGAAGTCTGTGATGGAGCACAGCTCAGAAAAACAAGGAGAAAGAAGGGAATTAGAAATAAAGCTTATCTTTCTTGTGTACATCTGCAGTGATCCACTCTATCCACAAAAATCTATCTTTTATTTACTCCATCCCAGAACTAATAAACAGACATAGTCTGAGCTCTCATGGGACTGAACTCATGATCAGGACTTGAAGTCTTCAGTGTGAGCCTTTGCTGGACACTTTCTGTTCCATTCAGAACACTATGGCATTGCCAGAAGACCTAAGTCCTGGACTCTGTCATTTAGAACAGCAGAAATATGCACAGAGTGCATAGTTCTTCCTGTAGATTTTCTCTGTTCTCCAGAGAGAGTGACACTCATATCAGCAAACACATGTGCACTTGAAATAACCCATGATAGGTGTTAATTATGTCTGAAGATCCTTTGTGTCCCGGGTGCAGAAACTTTGCTCCAGGAATCTAAAGGCTTGGTACCCACAATCACCTGCCAGCTAAGGAGTCAGAGAGACTCGAGGAAAGCCTTTCACCATGAGTACAGGTGACACCTGATTGTGGCATTGGTGGAACTTACCTAATGAGTGCTACTTTATCTCAGGAAATGATTCTTCACTGGTGCTGAGGCTGGTAAATGGAACAAATCGGTGTGAGGGCCGAGTGGAGATCTTGTACAGAGGCTCTTGGGGCACTGTGTGTGATGACAGCTGGGACATCAATGATGCCAATGTGGTGTGCAGACAGCTCGGTTGTGGCTCTGCTCTGTCTGCCCCGGGAAATGCTTGGTTCGGTCAGGGCTCAGGGCTCATTGTCCTGGATGACGTATCTTGCTCGGGATATGAGTCTCACCTGTGGAATTGTCGTCACCCTGGCTGGCTTGTCCATAACTGTCGTCATTTTGAGGATGCAGGAGTCATCTGCTCACGTGAGTTGGGTGAAAACCTCTACTGTCTTCTTCCAGGAAGAAAGTCCTTCTTATTCTTGAGTCTTACCCACCAATGAATGTGTTTTTCTTAGTTATTGAAATTGCCTTATTTCTTTACTGGGAGGGAGTTTTACCTCTTTCAACAAGGCTGGTTGTGGAAATTGTCATTGGTAACTCTCACCTGAGAAACATCAGCCATTTTCACATCTAGCTCTGGTAGAATAATCATGGAGAAAATCACTGGCTTCAGTGTTTCTTCTACCATGGTTGAGTTATGGGGATAAGGAGAACTGCAGTCTAGAGACTGAGGAATATACTATATCAATGAGCACACAGCAGCTCAAAGTGTTCTCTTGGGAAGCATGGTCTATTCAGACCATACCCATTCCCAAGGTTTTCTAAATGGGGCCTATTGGATAGCACTGTGAATATGTGTTTGTACACAGAGACTTTTAGGATAAGAGAGGGGTATCTGTATCCTAGAAAAGAACTCCTTTCATTTCTCTACCTCCATTCCATTTGGCTGGGAATATACCCAGCACATTGTACCTACACTTGAAATATAACCAAACACCCTAACCATAAACCTAACCCTAACCCCACAATGCTAACCATAACACTAAGACTCTAACTCTAAAATCCTAACCCTAAAATCCTAACCATAACCCTAACTGTAACCGTAACCGTAACCGTAACCCCAACCCCAACCCCAACCCCAACCCCAACCCCAACCCCAACCCCAACCCTAACCCTAACCCTAACCCTGAGACCTAGATGGTTCCATGTAAAAATTTGGCCTGGACAAGGCCACTTACCATCTGAATCACTGGATGGTTATGAAATACAAAGTTCATCTGTTACCTTATCCAGACACATTTGTCAGCTTGAGAAGGACCAGAAGGTGGGATACTAATTGACCCTCACATAAAACATCTTCCTGGGAGAATAGATGGCTACTAATTCCTTCTCTGTGGTGGGGGATGAGCACAGCTTAATGCAAATTCTGCCCAGTGTCACCCATCCGGGTTCCAGATTAGTCACGTTCTGATCTAACATGGCTTCTTTTTCCCACAGTCCCTGAGCCGACTTCTCCCTGGCCAGGTGAGTCCAGCTGTCCTTTAATTCCCATGTGTCCCTCGTCCTCTGCTCTACTCACAGTATGGGCAGTAGCTACACAATGGGAAGGGATCAAAAAAAATAGTGCTGCCCCAGAACCAACTGTGTTTTCCTTAAAGTAGAAAAGTACCTTTCAAGGAGCTCACATCACCCTCCTGCCTGGCCCAGTGGAATAAGATGGTTTTAGGACTTAATCTGTGACACTAAGTAGTACT
>JANHMN010000003.1:118805319-118844226 GCA_030674055.1 Rhabdomys pumilio
TCTGTCTGTCTGTCTGTCTGTCTGTCTGTCTGTCTGTCTGTCTGTCTGTGCTCTGTCCTGCCCTGTCATATCTTCTTTTCCACTATGAAGAGTACAATTGCTTTAAATTCTGGATGGTGTCCATGTCACCCTGCTATTAATTCTGCTCTTACAGCATACAGGGCTCTAAGCATAAGGGACTGGGAGAAGTGAGTCACAGCACTCAGGCTGTGAAGAGCCCCACAGACCCGGCCTGGTGATGGTGTGCTTGTGCTTAACTCACTGGAGCTAGACAGTCCTGACATGGTGCTTCCAGGAATCACTGTTCACATGTGTTCCTCTTGGCCATTTGACTGTTACACTCTGTTTATCATAGTACTTCTGGGACACTCCCTTCATTCCTGTCAACTGCTTCACAGATACCAACAGATGCTTCTGATGCTGTTGTTACACCAAGAAAAAAAGAAAGAGACATTGTTAGACACCACCCTTTCCTTCAGATGCTTGCGGGCCCCAGGCGTAAGGCTAACTGGCAAGGCAGCTCTCAGAAGATGGCCGACATAGTAAATGGCATAAGACACCAGTCTCATTATGAGTTTGCTGCCCAGTGGAAGTCACAGTGGATATTGGTTCCATAGTACAATGACATAAGGCAGGAATGGCCTCAGGGTTACTATGACCTCATTCAATTGTTCATATGAGACTCTAAGGAGGGGTGTGGGGGGAGTCTCAACCCCAGGGGTCAAGACCTGCTTCAGTTATAACTGCAAATTATATGGCTTGCAAATTCCACCGTGCTAATCTGAGGAAGTCACCCACCATTCACTCAAAATAGAAAGCATTCTATGCTGGTATCACCAGGCCCCCCCTCATAAGTATGAGACCAGGATATTGAGAAAGACTAAGTTCAGAACATCCTGCTCTGGGTCCTGAGCCATGGAGTCTGAGCTTGGTCAGATACACTTCAGGCCAGGACTGTCCAGACACCCTCATTTTGCCACAAGCAAGAGCAACAAATGCAGATTGTCATGGCCTCCACTGCCATGTGCCAGAGAATGTGGGAGAGTGGGGGAGAGTTTGCTGGTTAAACTGATGTCCATCCTAGGTAATAGCAGCCACAGTGCAGACAGGTGCCTTCTCTGTGTGATTCCTCAGGAGTCTGGCTGAGTCCTCTCCCTCTCTTTCTAACCCACATCTTTGCTGACCTGATCTGCTTTCACCTGTTAGGCTGACAATGAGACCATCAACTACTCAAACTTCCTCAAAGCGGCTGTTTCAAATAGCATCATCAAAAGGAGAAAGGACCTCCACATCCATGTCAGCTGCAAGATGCTTCAGAACACCTGGGTCAACACCATGTACATCACCAACAACACAGTCGAGATCCAGGAAGTCCAGTATGGCAATTTTGACGTGAACATTTCCTTTTATACATCCTCCTCCTTCTTGTATCCGGTGACCAGCAGCCCATACTACGTGGATCTGGACCAGAATTTGTACCTTCAGGCTGAAGTCCTCCATTCTGATGCCTCTTTGGCTCTGTTTGTGGACACCTGTGTGGCTTCTCCACATCCCAACGACTTCTCGTCTTTGACATATGATCTCATCCGGAGTGGGTAAGGACTTCTGTGTGGGATAGATGTAAACTTTTGCTTTATAACTCACACACGAGTAGCCAAAAAGCTCATGGGTGCAGGCTTAGATAGTTTTCTACCCATGGCTCTGCCTTTGAGGGGTCCTCATACTGTTTCCTGGGTCACATTTCTGATTAAGGGGACAGGTAACTAGGCACCATCTCCTGTTAACACGTGGGATGAGAGAAACAACTCATCAACGGTCGTTCCACTGGTCGGCTATAAACTGGCATAAGATCTCCAGTCAACAAACTCTAGTCTTAGGGTTAAAAACATGAGCATGTCATGGGAAAAAAATCACTGATTTGAGAGCAGACAAAAACTAAAATACCCAAATCTCTGGGTCATTTTCTGCATCCCAAGTTACCTGGGGATAGTGGCAAGAAGTAGGTGTTGGGAAGGTTAGATAAGAAAGAATAATGGGCTCAGAGATCACATCATTCTCATTCAGAGATCACATCTCATCATTCAGACCGCCTAGAGGGTTACTGTAGCAAAGGTATGCTTGGTCCTCGCATCCTCCACCTGTTAGAAATTCAAGTTCTCAGTTGTGGCTCAGGACATGTTAAGGTTGAATCAATGGAGACAAGGTTGGCTGTGCCAATCTCCTCGACTCTACCCTCCCTGGAGAAGGCTCTTTGGGGAAGGGTGATGCTCCTGCACTCTTGGAGAAGGCTTGACATGTTGGGTGTATAAGCCCAGTCCCCACTGTGTAATCTCTGCTCGTGGGCATGGTACTTCTTGGCTTCTAGTATGGCCCTTGGCACTTCAGTACCCATTGCCTCAGTACCCAGTCCTATGGGACTGCTGATAGTAATTATGGCAGTAGGCTTAAATCTCACACCAACCTGAGACACGAAAGAAGACAGCCTCACTTCTTAGGAACTATTTGAATATGAATCTCAGTTCAGTAAACAGACTGAGAATCAATCATCTTCTCCAATCTGTCTAGTTGGTCCAATCTGAATCTGCCCCATTGGAGGCACCAAACACAGAAGACTTATCTAGACTCCTCTTGCTCTAAGTAGTAACTGTCTTAAGGTTTTACTGCTGTGAACAGTCACCATGACCAAGGCAACTCTTATAATGACAGCATTTAAATAGGCTGGCTTACAGGTTCAGAGGTTCAGTCCGTTATCATCAAGGTGGGAGCATGGCAGCATCCAGGCAGGCATGGTACAGGCAGAGCTGAGAGTTCTACATCTTCATCTGAAGGCTGCTAGCAGAATACTGACTTTCAGGCAGTTAGGATGAGGGTCTTAAAGCCCACAGTGACACACCTACTCTAACAAGGCCACACCTCCAAATAGTGCCACTACCTGGGCCGAGCATATACAAACCATCACAGTAACCAAGTATTATCTGAGTGGACATGGAATGACTGAAATAGATGCAAACCTGTAAGCAATTAGTTCTTCTCTGCCATAGGTTCGTTCTTGACTCTGGTGACATTTTGCCATATTTGTGGTCATGCCATTTGTAATGCCAACTGAACCTGCAGCATAGAGACTCACTAGCTACAGCTGGTCCTCAATTGCACCACCCATGGAGAGGCCTCTAAGAATAAGCTTCCTGGTCAGCCTGTACCTCTAAGTTCTGGTCTTTGCAGAGCTCCCTCACCCCTACCCTCACCCTCACCTCCACCCCTACTCCCACTCCAGATCTTTCAAATGCCCCAGCTCTGAACAAACCTTGGGCTGTCTTTCCACTTGGCGTGCTAATAGGGCTGCAGGAAAAGAAAAGAAAAGAAAAGAAAAGAAAAGAAAAGAAAAGAAAAGAAAAGAAAAGAAAAGAAAAGGAGTCTTGGTATTTCAGGGCAGTTGAGTTGAAGGTAGAAACAGGAAGGAAGCTCTGGGAGGAAGGAGGAGGAAGGAAAGCTGACATGGAACTAATCCTCTTCGAGAATCAGGCTACTCTTGGGGTAGTCCACCTATGAAGCACTCATTCTTCTTGCTTCTCTTTCTGCACATCCCTTCAGCTATTATAAGCCTCACGTGGTTTGTCCTGGAGACAACCTCATCTGCTTCTCAGTGGAATTCCTTAAGTAGATTGGCTGGATGCTTTTCTTCCATTGCCAGCAGGTGCCTGAGGGAAGAGGAAGTGTGGATACTGGAGTAGGGTCTTAGAGAGAGCTCAGCATCATGGAGATGTGGCTGCACAGGGGCAGGCCTGGTGAGGGGTTCAGCAGAGACGCCCTAGGAGACAGGGGACAGGGGACACAGAAGAGGTTCAGCCTATATCTGAATGCCACCTTTCAGGGCTGAGTGACAAGGAAAGGGAAGAAGAAGCCATCTTTTTTCCTGTCCTACCTTTGGTCTGCTCTTGGATTCCAAACTTGAGCAGTCTTCTCTATTTCCCTGGTTACTCCGGCCCACTGAAGTCACTGTCATGGAGGTGATTTGCTCTGTCAACTGTCAACGTGCTGGCGAGGTACCAGGGCTGCTGGGACTTATATGCACACCTCACAATGGGTGTGTGGAGGCACTGGAGGCCCAGGCAGCCAGGGTAACTGCGGAGTGCAGGGGGATTGAGGTGAGTTCATGCTTCTGCAAGCTAACGAGTTCCTCTCCTTACTTCCAGATGCGTCCGAGATGAGACCTACCGATCCTACGCCTCGCCATCGCCACGCATCTCCCGCTTTAAATTCAGTTCTTTCCACTTCCTGAACCGCTTCCCCTCAGTGTACCTGCAGTGTAAACTGGTGGTATGTCGAGCATACGATGTCTCCTCACGGTGCTACAGAGGCTGCGTAGTGAGGTCCAAGAGGGATGTAGGCTCCTACCAAGAAAAGGTGGATGTTGTCCTGGGACCCATCCAGTTGCAATCCCCCAGCAAGGAAAAGAGGAGCCTCGGTAGGTGGTTACCCTCAGATCCTACCTTCCACTGGGGCCCATGATTCTGGGGGGAGGGGGGAATTTGGGATGCTTTTGTCTATGTTATGGACCAACTCAAACTGCACACAAGTTGATGAATTAAGTCTGGTTGCTGCCTTCCCCCAAGACTTAAGGTCACATGTAGGTAGTAGGCAAAGGATTTGTGACCTGGAAGGCTTGATTCTCTGGGTTTGTAGCTCCCAGAATCCTCAGCTATAAGGTGAGAGAGTTAATGTCTCTTAGGACTGCCAAGGCTTGCTAAAGCAATGTATGTTAAACTGCCTTGTCCCTGGTGCAAGTCCCTGGATGTTTGATGAATGTTCTATAGTTTTTGTTGTTAACGTAATTTACGGTAATATGCCTCACCACAATGGTGACAGGTGTTTTGAATGAACAAACTGGGTAGGATATGAAAATACAGGCAGCATGGATTAATTTTGACTGTTGGAGGTTGGAGGTTCTAGGACTAAAGGGGTCATTTTGCTTCCCACCTAGACCAGGTGGTAGGTGTGATTTCTGCTGTGTTGTTTTGTTGTGGGTATTGACTAGGAAATGCTCACAGTAGGACTCCTAGGACCTCTGGCCTAGGCTGGGGTCAGTTCTACCTATCCTCTAGGTAGGAACCTAGGTAGGGACAATGGTCAGGGTGATAGGGGCAGGAGTGGATTTGTTATATTGTCACAAACCTGCCCCTAGGTCAGGGTGGCACCCTCAGTCTGTAGGAACCATCTGTGATAGCTTCCTGTCCTCATGCCCCATAGTAACTCTGTCCCACACCTGGTTCCAGACTCTTTCCCCATTCATTCATTAAATATTTTCCAAAGGCCTGTTGTGTGGCAGGAAGCACATAAATAGGTACAGTCAGAGCAGACCTGTGCTCGGTTCCTTTGATGGAAACAGGACTATGTAGAAAAGGACAGCGGGCAAAGCGAGGACCAGGTGGTGCCTGTTTTCTTTTATACCCAAAGTCACCACAGTAGCTCAGGTCCCAGATTCCTTTGGCCTGGGACTCTTATGACCATTTTCCAACTGGCTTAGATGCCACAACTCTCTCCCTTCCCACTCATCTACAGACCCAGAATTGTTCTCAGACCCAAAGCCCAGATTCGAGTAACCACTAAAACCCTCCCTAACTGGCCACTGGCTGGCAAGACAACAGGGAGCAAGTCTTTCTAGACCAACACACAGCTGCTACCTGGAATACCAGTAGCCTCAGTTTCCCCTTCCCATTGTCTGAATTCCTCCCTACTGGAAGGTTCTGACAAGGGCCACCCTGTTCCTTGTCTCCTCGAGGTGTCCTTCTCTGGCTGTGTTCTTTTCCCACTCTCTCATCTCACTCTCTGTTCTCCCTCAGACTTTGCAGTGGAGGATGTGGAGAAGCCAGCCAGCTCCCAGGCAGTCTACCCCACTGCAGCCGTCTTTGGTGGAGTCTTCCTGGCCATGGTCCTAGCTGTGGCAGCCTTCACACTGGGAAGGAAGACACGTATTGCCCGTGGCCAACCTCCAAGTACTAAGATGTGAAGCAAAACAACCCAGACATTGGCTCCATGTGCACAGATTCCCAGAGAAGATGGAAGACGTGAGAGTCTAACACTTGGCACCCAGATACAAGGTGACTTGTGCTATAAGGCTTTCCTTAGCACAAATGCATGACCAAGCATGATGAAATGGCAAAGAAGAAAGGTGGAGGCCAAGTTTTCCCAGGATCTACAGGCTAAAGGCTGTGAAGAATGTCATAGGAAAATGGGACCAGTGTCTATAATCACAGGCGACTGTGAGCCAAACACTGGTGGCAGCCATGCTTTCTCTAGCTAGAATTTCCCTTTACCCCATATATAGATGACTGTAGTGTCGATGTCAGCCTTTTCTTACAACAGTGCAAACTAAATATAAAGAATCTTTCTCATGGCAAGCGTCTGCTTGGTCATTGTGTGTACAGGCTCACCCACATACTGGATTCCCTCAAGTCAGGCAGACACCTTTGGTGACACGGCCACAGAAATGCTAAAAGGGCAAGGGACTCTACTTTGCAGCTTCAGAACCTTCAAGAGAATGATCATCCACATCCTTCCAAGATTCTTCATCTTTCCGTCTGTGGCACAATGTTCAGGGCTACGGGCTGGGGAGGGTCAGAGGCGGGTACCCCCATGCCTAGGATAGGAGTCCTGTTTGCATGACATCTCCTGGGAGAAATGTGACAGATGGTCATAGAAGATAAAGAAATGTAGCCAGGTATCCAGGCTGGCAGACCCCGACCTCTAAGTACTGTGCTGGCAGTGCCAACACAGACCCCAACAGGTAACTGCTAGGGTGATCCTCACTATAAACATGCTGCTAGAGTTAGGTGAGACCCCTTAGGACAAAGGGCCAGAGAAGGTTAGTTGCCAGCTCTGGCAAGAGATGACCGGGAACTACCCATCACCAGCCTTGATGAGACTTCAGCTCCTATGAGATAGCTCATGGGATGGACACACACACACACACCCCCCCTTCCAGCATGCAAAGGAGCAAGGAGGCCATGGCATATCTTCTGGTCTTCATTACCCATGTTCATGTCCCAGCCTGGGGACATCAAGAAGTGTCCTGATGGGTCACTCTGTGTGGGCTAGCCTGGAGTTTTTAGCAGTCTAGAGTAATGTAGACCCAGTCTGTGACTAGATCTGAGCAGATGTGGACCTGCTTAGAGATCAGTGGCTCTGTGTTGGGCGACACCCTCAAATGAATGGCAGACACACAGTGAGTAAAAGAACAGAACTCAGTAAATCTGTTTTGAGCTGTCTTGCTTGCCTTCCAGTCCCTTCCAAGAAGACACTGGCACCCTATCACCCTCTTGCCATCCCAGTGGTGGAGCCAAGAGGGCGCTACAGATCAACATTAGTGCTATTTTGTTACTGGCCTTCCTTTCTCCCTCCCTCTCTTCCTCCTTTCCTATATGAATGGTGTGCATCTAGGTATCTCCCCCATTCTCACTTTCTTGCTCTCTCTCTCTCACTCTCTGAGAGAGACTTTGGATGTCTTCCTTGACAGCTTTCCACTTTACACAGGTAGGATCTCACGCTGAACCTGGAGCTCACCAATTCTGCTGCTCTAGACCACCAGCTTGCTCTGCCTTCACCTTCTCAAGTGCTGGTTTTAGAGGCAGTTGCCATGTCCCCCTGAAGAAGCCTCTTTCTCCCTTTAGCCTTATAGCTATGTCTGCGAATCTCGACATGCCCTCCCCCCCACCACTCCCCACCCCAGCCTCATCCCAGACTCCTCAGGTGGACAGACTCCAGGAGGGAAGCCCAGGTCATTCTTACTTCCCCAAGGAAGTTTACAGATCTCAAGTTGCCAGACTCTGGGGTGTCAGAGGACTACCAGGTTCCAGCACATCCCCCACTGTATAATGGGTGCACCTTCCTCCTCCTCCTCCTCCTCCTGCTCCTCCTCCTCTTCCTCCACACCCTCAGAGTCACATGTTCCTTCCTAGAAATTCCCCTCTCCCTGCCACCAGGAATCAAGGGTGTGGTCCCTATTGTGGCCCACTCATCAACCACTTGTCTGGAAGCCTCTCCTTTCCTCTGAGATCTATTAGAAGGGACAGCCACTCTGCATCATGGGCCAGAACCTCCCGGCTGCTTTGGTTTTTGGTCAGTTGGACTTAAGCTGCAGTTGTCTTGGAAGAGGGATCCTCAATTGAGAAAATGCCTGTATCAAATGCAAAGTATTTTTTTTTTTTTTTTTTTTTTTTACTGATTATTGATATGGGAGGTCTCAGCCTACTATAGGCAGTGCCACCCCTGGGCAGGTGCTCCTGGGCTGTATAAGAAAGCAGGCTGAGCAAACCATGAGGATCAAGCCAGTAAGTAGTGTTCTTTCATGGCCTCTGCTTTGATTCCTGCTTGCAGGATCCTGCCTCAGTTTTCCTAGATGGTGGACTCTAACCTGTGAGCCGAATAAACCCTCTCCTCTGCAAGTTGCTTTTGGTCATGCTGTTTATCACAGCAGCAGAGAAGCAAACTAAAACACTCCTTTTAGATCCCCTGCCATCATTCATCTGTCTCTTTGTAAGCCCATAAGGTTAATAATTTTCCCAATGAATCTTATTCAAAATGATAGTCTACTACAGTGTCCCCTGAACCTCAGACCTGAGACATTTCGGTTTCTATTCTTGTCCCAATGACATGTGCTCACGGACAAGGGGCTTATTTTGCTCACTGCTTCTGGGGACTCAGTTCATCATGGTGTGAAGACACAGCAAGAGAAGCGACACACTATATACTGGTGGCTCCCAGACCAGGAAGCAGAGAACAGACCCAGAGGAGGGGCTAGCCATAACCTTCAAGTGTGTACTGGCTAGTTTTCTATCAACTTAACAACAAGCGAAAGTCATCTGAGAGGAGGGAGCCTGATTGAGAAGATGTCTCCATAAAGATCAGGTTGTTGGCCAGCCCGTAAGGCGTTTTCTTAGTTAGTGATTGTTGTGGGAGGATCCCACCCATTGTGGGTGGGGATATTCCTGGACCAGTGGTCCAGGGTTTTATAAGAAAGCAGGCTGAGCATGCCACAAGGAGCAAGCCAGTAAGTAGGACTTCTCCATGGCCTCAGTGTCAGCTCCTGTCCTCAGGGTCCTGCCCTGTTTGAGTTCCTGCCCTGACTTCCTTTGATAGTAAATAGTGATGAACCCATCCATCCCTAGCCTGCTTTTGGCCATGGTGCTTCATCACAACAATAGTAAACCTACGCAGGACAAAAGGCAAGCTTGCCCCAGTCCCCAGTAACCCACTCCCTCCAGCCTGGCCCTATAACAACTGGGGGCCACATGAGTCTGAGGGGGAACATGTCAGACTCAGTTTTTCATAGTTACTACATTGTTTTTATGGGAGGAAATAAGAGCTAGGGATGTCCTATTCTACCATCTTGCTTGTAATTGTCTCCTACTCTTAAGTGATAAGTCCTTCAGCAGAAATACAGATGGGATTTGTGTTAACCTTGAGAACAGTAATAAGAGATCTCTAAATTCTCACACCCAACGCATATGCAGGCTCACTATAGATAGAAAGGACAGTGTGGAAGCCAGATTGACTTTTTTTTTCCCACACTGAGAGAAATAATTCCTAAGGTTGTGACATTTACCTTCGGATAGGTCTGAGCGAGGTACTCATTAAGACAGAGATGTAAGCGGCTAATGCTTTTCTGTGCATTAGGGGCCTTTGGATACCATCATGGCTCTTAGGAACAGGACAGCTTTATAACTCTTGAAAGGCAATGTCTCTCCTCTTTGAAAGCATTTCAGGTTCAAAGAGGGGAAATTTCCCCTCTAGGCAGGGAAGGGTACCTCACACTCTCCACAGAATATCAAAAATAACTGAAACAACCTTTAATAGGCTTCGAGTTAGATTGTTAGAAGCTGCGAGGGAAAAAGCTTTCTCAGTAATAGCTGATTTAAAAGCTAAAAGTGGTGTCCCTTGCCAGGAAGAGAATTTACCAAATGATAAGAAACGGGCTTATTTGAAGTGGAGGGAACATGGAGGGATGCATGTGGATTTATACACGTGTGCTGCATCATGTTGCAATTACCATAGAATACTAAGGGGAAATAGAAGGACAACCAGGACATTGATTAATCTTTGTAGGGTTGTGGATATTTTTACTGAGGACCAAGCCTTTAGGGCAACCGGGTCGATATCACTTGGGTTTCTGAATTTGTACCCAAGAGTAGCAATAATTACTCAGAATGGCGTTACGATTGTTTGTTGCGATGGAGAACGGCACTGTGGGTGCCGTTAAGATATGGTTCATTGATTTGGGCTGTGTCTTGGTCTTCCATGGTTGGATTTTTGAAAGCCAAGGTGGTGGAGTTCAAAGTCAGGGAAGACATTAGGAATGGTTCTGTGTAACTCTTCAGGATAGGTGTTCTTGGAGTAGAATGTTTTGAATATTTCTCTCTGATCTTGTTACTTTTTTGGATGAGATTTTTGGCAGCTGTGACTGCTTTGGAGATTTTAGTAAAGCACAACTGAAGAGAGCTAGCCCCCCACCCCCAATATCTATCTGTCTGTCTATCTATAGACTGAATATATTTTATCAGAGACACCTGGAAGGTGATTTGTAACCATTTGCCCAAGCTATTAGCATCTCCCAGAGAGAACAAGCTGAGACAGTCTTCTCAACCTGGGAGTGCCAGCCATAGCAGGCTGTGTTCATCTGACTCTCTAAGAGGCAGGCACTTTAGGTATTTATGACTCCTTGCAGTGGCAGGTCTTAGAAAGCCAGTCTCCGATGTGTTTAAAGAAGAAGCAGGATCGACTTCTGAAATGTCACACAAAGGTGGCAGGCTGACAGCAATTAGATGCCCTAGCATTTTTCCATGCCCCATCCTCGCTCTGCCTGCTCTAAGAGCTGACCTCCTTCTTGGCGGGCAGCAATTGGGGAGCAGCTCTTCTCGCCCCCCTCTGCATCACACTTCACTTTGACTCATTCCAGGGTCCATCACGTTCATGTCTGCACCAGTCACTGATGCGGATGGTGAGACTCCTGACCATCACTTATCTCTTGTCTGCATTTTTCTCGGGCTAGTTTCCAAGCAGGGCTTGGATTGTTTCCTCCTGGGAACATTGGCTAGTGGGGTAGAGATAGACAGCTGGACAAACTTGGAATTCTCTGTTAACCATAGAGGAGAACCATGCAGAGGAGGCTACTTACAACATGCTCTTTAGCCCTTCCATTTGAAGCCATTCCCATCCTTGTGGAATGAAAGCCAGGGCACTAGGGAGGGGAGTAAGGCAGCATTGGGTCAACATAGACTGACACCAGATGGGTGGTGCTGATGGCGTGAATGCTGTCCGCAGGTTTGCACAGATACACTGTTTCAAGTTTTGTAGGGAAGAGGAAGACACACTCACAGAAGAGGTATGAGAGACTAGGGAACCTTTAGAAACAGTGTAGCCAGGACAAAGAGTCTGGGGGAAACAAATCCTCAGAAACTTGAGGCTAATTCAGAAGTTTCTGCCAAGAGGCTATTGTGACATGGAATACCAAAGACCTTGATTTCTGAGTATCCCTGGAAAACAGCCCTTTTGTTCTCCCCAGGCAGCCACAAGCTTGTGGGTATGTTGCTGCAGAGCAGGGAATCAGGCTTGACAGATGGAGGGGATGCCAGATCCTTGGGCTGGGACCCAGGAGGAAGGCTTTACTTTCTCCCAGCATTTGCTCTACCTGGGCACATCTGACAAAATTGCAGAGAGCTTTGTTCTTGCCACAGTACAGCATGGAGAGGAGAAGGAAGAAGACAGACATGGTGGAAGGTTTCCGGAGTAGGAAGAGGAAATGGTTGAAAGCCTGGGCTTTATATTTGTCATGGCCTGGAGGCTGAGTTGCAGAAGCAGAGTCTCTGTTGAATACTGAGCAGCAGACAGTGTTCCAACCTAGTTCCTCACCCCATCCTCTATGAGGGTCTCCGGCCCCTTCCTTCAAGATGTCGGCAACATTTCTGACTCGAATCTCTGTGAGACATGTGGACTATTCCACCAGACAGGCATAAGAACAGGAGAAGTAGAGGGTCCTGAGATCTCAGAGATCCGAGACAGCAAGGATGGGACTGCTCCCTCCCTGCTTCTATGGTTGCTCTGCAGCACGTAACCACAACACTCAACTAAGGTGACCATTGTCAGTCAGTCATGTAGCACAGCATGTGGAATCCCTCTCCATGCTAATGAGACATCTCAATAGCTTTAGTCTTCCGTTAATGACCTTCCTCTCCTGCTATTCTCATGACCTTACCCCAAATTATATAAACCTGGGTTCATCCCAAATAAAGTGCATATGTTTCTATCTACCCCCAACAAATAAATATGAACAAGCTAAGACTGTTTCAGAGAGCTGCTTCATCAAAAATCACCACAGGGAAGGCCTTTGCCCTCGCCTAAATGAACCATGAGACTAAGACTCCTAAAGAAGGCCTTCTCTCTTCTTCCACCCGCTCTGGAATTGGGTACTTACTTCACAGACCAGAATCCTACCTGACCCCTGGACTCTGCTTTCCCCCTCCAGCCTGGCATACAGCAGTACTCTGATGCACCAAAGGGAAACCCAGACTGCTGATTCCCTGCCCTACCTGAGAAAGCTTGTGGGCGGTATCCAGACACCACCAGAGGAGAGGCAAAATACAGGACCACACAGCCCTAAGTTGTGACACGAAAAATGTCTCCAGACCTTGTGGCCAAACAGGGAGATGGGTGATAGGCCAGTGATTCGTGGGTTGTGAAAGAAATCACCCAGACAAAAAGGGGGGGTGTAACTTTATTAGATCCTTGGTGTTACAGCTACAGTAGGGGCAGTTAGAAAGACTGCATAGGTATTCTAAGATACTGCCTTCATGGAAGGTTTTCTGAATAGGCAGACAGGCAGGAGACAATTAAAAGTTACAGTGTCTTGGTTGTTTGGGTCTTATGGGGTGAGACGCCTGGAGCTTGTGTCTGATTGAATAGGCCGATACCTCAGTATTTCCCTGAGGGATGAATTTTAAACTGTGTAACCCTAAACCCAAACCCGACCCTAACCCTATCCTAACCCTGTACCTGACCCTGACCCTGACCCTGACTCCGACCCTGACCGTGACCCTGACCCTGACCGTGACCCTGACCCTGACCCTGACCCTGACCCTGACCCTGACCCTGACCCTGACACTAACCCCAACCCCAACCCTAACCCTAACTCTAATCCTCTAACCCTAACCTTATAACCTTTTTGGTCCTGCTTGGAGGCAGTGGTGACTTTGCTATGGGCTCAACCTGCTCTTTTCTCAGGTCAAAATGACATAGCACAGTCTTCATCCCAGGACAGTGTCTACAACTGTCAAACACTGTGAGGAGTAAGGACTTGAAATCCAACCTTGTTAAGAAGCCCTGCTCTAAAGACATAACATTGTGGAAGCAGAGGATAGGCATGGTGGGAAGCCTAAGATCTAGAACTGCTCTGTTGTGGGGCTCATCTACCACTGGGAGAGAAGGGAGTCTCCCCCACCCCCACTCACCCTACTTGGCCTTGGGTCCTTCCTTCTCTACCTCTTCAGAAGAGCTCAGGCCAGCTGTTAGAGAAATACAGATGGAGGGAATGGAGGGACCCAGTTGTTTTTGACCACATGTGCAGTATTTTTCCTCTGCCGCTATTGTTTCAGTAAATTAACCATGTCATTCATGGCCACTAACCCCTTATATGCCAGCTTTATTGATACATAATCACATACCATGCAATCAACTCACTTAGGCATACGATCCAGCGATCTTTGGATGGTTGGCAGAGCAGTCCAGTACCACCACACCTTCATAGAACACTCTCATCACTTCCAAGAGAAATGCCAAGTCCATTCAAACCTACTCATCTGCTCCCACCTCCACTCCAAACCTTCAATAACCATGAACCTCATTTCTGGCTCTAAATTTAACTCTGATGGCATTTTGAATAAATAGAATCAGAAAGTGTGTGGTCTTTAGGGACTGGATTCGTTCACTTGGCATGATACTTCTATATTTAATCACGATTGGATCTTGAGCAGTTCTTAATCTTTCACACACCTGAAAAACATGTTCTTGCATGAACGTTACCATCACCTTACCCATCACCAGATGGACCTGTTAGTTATTTCTACTTTAGACCTACTGTAAGGAAATTGCTACGAGCACTTATGTACAAACACTTGTGTGTGGATATAGTCTGGATTATCCTGGATGTATCCTGAGCGTGAGAGAGGGATGGGGAGCTATATATAACCCTTTCGTTTATTGTATTGTTAGACTGTTCCACAAGGGCTTGTACAGTAGACTTTGTAACCATGGACAGTGTTTTGGGAATGAACCAAAAGGACTCTAGTCTGATATGTAATAAGTGGAGACACATGTCTGTCCATTTGGACAACGCCACTCCCAAGGAGCCAGCTCCTGCAACCTCTCTGCTGTTATACCTGGGCTTGTTTCTGTGCCTTTGTTCCAGGCACATTCAAAGGGTTTTGGATCAATCAGTCAGGGTAGTGGGACCTGACTCCAGTTCTGACACTGAAATCTAGTGAATGTAGGCAAGGCTTTTAGGCTCAGAGATTTCTTGACTGTCTCACCTCCAGGTTCAAGGCCATTTAATGTAGTAGAGGAGGCTGGAACCTCTTCAAGCATGGAGTCATCATGGACCATGGTCAACTAGTTACTGGAGATGGAGACTTCTAGAATAGTAAAATAGGAACCACTGTTTCCCCAGAGCCCTGTGGAGAAAGGCAAATGGGATTTTGTCTGTAGGCACTTTACCCTTCTTTTCTAGACCACCCAGGGAACCTCCGGAAACTTCACTGTGGCCAGTGTCATTCCAGGAGAGGAGGAGACAGATTTTAGTAGTGTCCCATGAATAGCCTCAAGCCACCAGACTGAGTTGTCCCTGCTGCTGGAGCCAGGCCCAGCTCTGGACGAATGTCTGTAGCTTTCATTTGGGTGTTGTTGACAAGGATAGTGTGTAATTCATGAGCCCTCTCTATACCCTGAAGACCCTCCAGTCCCTGTTCAACTTCAGAATTTTGTAGCTTGCTCAATACAAAGAAATCCCATGGTAGATAAGCTTCAAGAGATTCTCATCCAAATGAAAGTGTCCCACTTAGTGCTAGAGAAGGAAGGGACAAAGAGGAGAATAATACCTTTGTTATTGGCCAGATGCCTTCTTTATGGGTATGTATACATGTGAATGTGATCGTGTGTGTGTGTGTGTGTGTGTGTGTGTGTGTGTGTGCGCACGCACGCGCGCATGCACGCGCAGGTGCACGAGCACAAATGTGAATGTATTTTTTGGCAGGGAGTGTTGAATTTCTTTTATTTTTTTTTTAACCAGTCAAAACCAGATTATAAACTGGGCCTGGTGGTATATGTTTATAATCTGAGCTACTTGGAAAGGCAAGGCAGAAGCTCTGGACAATTTACTGAGGTCCTGTGTCAAAACCAAAAAGGGCCTGGAGAGATGGTTTGGTGGTTAAGAGCACTGGCTGCTCTTCCAGAGGACCCAGGTTTGAGTCACAGCACCCACGTGGTGGTTCACAACCATCTCTAACTCTAGTGCTAGGGGATCCAACACTCTCTTCTGGCCTCCAGGGGCGCCAGGCACATATGTGGTGTACTGAGGAACATGCAGGAAGTACCAGAGCTTGGTCTTTGGAGGGAAAGGTCTTCGTTTGCTCCAGTTGTCCTAGAACTGAATGAAGTTCTTGTCTATGCTCGTGCTGAGCCAGAAGGTATCTTGGAGGAGGCTGAGAATCTATTCCCTGTCACTCACATCTGGATTGCTTTCTGATTGCCAGGACTCAGCTTTTGATGGGCAACTTCAGTTTTTCAATGAATGCCTGTGATCAAAAAACCAGCCTAGCCAGTTGGGGCAAGCCTATTGTTTAAAACCAGGGATTGTGGCGAGGGTGGTAGCTAAGACTCCAGGGCTTTTGGAGATAAGGAGGCCTCTGCAACAGGGTCTCATCCTGGAGACACTGTAAAGACATAGCAGGAGCCAAGGAGCTCAGAAGGGCAGAGAGGAAGGACCCTGGGGCACACTGTGCAGGAGAAAGGAACAACAGAACACTTGCTCATGCTCAGAACTAGATAGAGCTTCAATGTGGGCAGCAAGGAGGACTTTGCTTGGGTGCCTTGAAGGGAACCTCTTCCGGCAGCCAGTAGATTTTAATGGCGTCATTTGGGTGGATTCCCTTCGATATAAAATCCTGGTTCATGAGCATCAGGTCTCCAGGAAAGCCAGTGATAGGGAAGAGGTTTCTGTTCGTGAGACCTGTGATGTGCCGCTCCGGTCTCTTCACAGGAAGGAAGGGTTTCCGATCATTTCGATGGCATACTACACAACTTTTGGTTTCTTCTGACTTGAAAACCACATTCAGTGTAACTTCTCGTGTTTTTGTGGGTTCGAACTTGCCCTCCCCTTTCTCCCCCTGACTGACTTTATCACTGCTATCCCTGTCATCATCCTCTCCCTCTTCACTGGGCTTGTATGTTTCCAGGGAACCCAGATCTGCTCCAGAGTGCAGTGTGGCACTCCTGAGCCTGTCCAAATATGTAGAAAACGGTTTGTTTCCCAGGGTTCTTGCCAGCTGCATTCTTTTGACATGCTTCTTGGCACCGATTATCTCTCGGTAGGGTGTTTGGAATTTTTCTGCAGGCACAGACACCTTCGCTGTCCATATTTTTTCTGGGGGTCCACACACAGCACAAGTAGAAGAGTGTCTTCCCAACTCTATGGCCTTTTTGTAGTCTGCAGACTGCTCCTGGAGTTCCCTCAGCATCCTCCACTCTTTGTAGTGTTTGTCAGCCAAAAATCTTCTTGCTGCTATGGTGTGAACGCCACCCAGTTGCTGGAGATAGAAAAAAGATGGTTAAAAATCTCAATACCCAGAGGTGGGCAGCCCCGGCCATGAGAAGTAGCTAGTGCTTGGTTCTCCCTTTGCTGCTAAGAGCATTCGAATCTCTGTAAACTGGAAAGAGGGCAGATGTTGAGAGTTAAATAGGCTTGGGTTCAAAGCTTGGCTCTCCTTTCATCCTCTATAAATTTAGAGTAATTTTATTGACCTTACGAAGGTTATTGGGAAGCCTTAGAAGATATGGTGTATGAGAGCAACCGTAGGTGCGTGCGTGCGTGCGTGCGTGCGTGCGTGCGTGCGTGCGTGCCGTGCCTGCCGTGTGTGTATAAGGGAGGAAATATTTACTCTGGCTCACACTTTGAGGGAACATAATCCATCATGGTAAGGAAGGCACAGTGGCAGAGGGTTCTGTGATGGTGGGTACATGAAGCTGCTTGCCCTCCTCTCAGAGGACATCATCATCAGGACAGGAACCAAGGCCAAAGACCAGAAGCCTCATCCCATCAGTGGCCCATTTCATTCTTTAGCTAAAGGTTCCCACCTCCTAAAGGTTCCATGACCTCTCAGAACCGTGCCACTTCCTGGAAGACGAGCTGAGGGCCCAGCGGCTTCATCTTTACTCCGTGTTTGCGGCGCCACCTTAGCTTTGGGTTTTCATTCTCGTTTGTGATTATCACTGATTTTATTTTTAATTATTTTTAATGTCTTGATTTTTAAAAAAGATTAATTTTGTTTTTAGTTATGTATATTTGTGTCTGTGGGAGCGGGGTATGTACATGTGTGTCCAGGCGACTGTGGAGGCCGAAAGAGGGTCCCTGGAGATACAGTTATGTACAGTTGTAGGTTACCTGACTTGGGTCCTGGGAACTGAGCTCTGCAAGAGCAGTGTAGACTATCTCTCCAGCCCCTGGATTTTCATTTTTGACAGTTTCATAGATTGTATAGTGAGCATTTCAGCCACTACATGCTTTCATGGCTCCTCCCTTCCCTCCCCCACTTCCTCCTTCCCTCCTTTTCTTCCATTCTATCTCTCTTTCTCATTGTGTATTTTGTTGTTTTGTGACACCCCCCAACTTTAATTCATGTTACAATTTAATTTGGGTCACAAGCAACTCACCAGTGGTTACACCACTGAAGAAACGATTCCTTCTCCACGCCAAACCCTGCCTCCACCCCTGCCCCCGCCCCTAGCGTCAACTGCTGAGGGAGGACTGAGGTCTTATGAGCCCCTCCCCCACTGTGACTGACTGTTGATGGGCACCATCTTGGGCAGATCTTGTGTGGTATTAAAAGGCCAAGTATTAAAACACATGAGTTTATGAGAGACATGTCACTCTCAAAGTACAACATAGTACCAGGGAAGAAATGGCGGTTTCATAATTTATTTCCATTTACAGCTATCCTTTTCTCTCTCTCTCTCTCTCTCTCTCTCTCTCTCTCTCTCTCTCTCTCTCTCTCTCTCTCTGTGTGTGTGTGTGTGTGTGTGTGTTGCTTACATGTGGGAGAGGATGCATACCCTATGCATATGCACTCAGGATCCAGAAGAGAACATTAGGTGTCTTCCTTCCCTCATCACTTACCTGCATATGCCTTTGAGACATAATTTCTCACTGAACTAGAAGCTTGCCATTTTGTTTATGCTAGCTGACCAGCAAGCTCCAGGGTCCATCTGTCTCTGCTCCCCAGGGTCAGGGTTACAGTCACACACAGCCAGGCCTGGCATCTTTATATAGTTGCAAAGGACTCAAACTCAGGTCTTCATGCTTGCGTAGCAAGTGTACTCATCCACTGAGCCATTTTTCCAAGCCCTGCTTATGGCTGTACTCCCGATTGGGACATTCAGAGAATGGAATCCACCACTAGACACAGCCAATATGAGCTGTTGTGGAAATGTCTGTTTTTGTGAATGTTTAATTCTGGGATCCCCCTATCTCTGCAAGCAGACTCCAGAGAAACCTCTGTCCATGAAAACTTGAGGGCACTTACTAGAATTTCTTGTTCCATTGGGGAGTATTTTCCAAGGGCAAAGCGTGGGTCTGATTTGTAGAATGCCGTCCATATCCTAGAAGACAGAGGGCCAATGATTGAAAGCTCTAGACAAGACCTTGCTAGTCTCTTCTCATGGTGAAAAGCTCACAGACGGTGGTTCTACATTAACTAGGCCAAGGCCACCTAGGAAAGGACTAGGTACCCAAATCATACTTACCCCAAAGGTGTTATAGTACAGAGGTCTTCTTTGCATCGTGGGAAATCTTGAACTATCCAGGGATAGCTTTCGCTGGTGATCTTGGATGGCTTTCTATTACTTTGCTCTCCCTCAGCTGTGGTCCCTTCCTGAGTCTTTGGATGTCCATCTTTCTGGCTTTTATACCTCTGAAAGCGGGTTTCCCACTCCTTAATCATGCTCCGGCAATAGGTTAGGACAGGAGGTGTTACCGCCTGGAGTTTGTATCTGAGACAGTTTAATGGGAGCTCAAGGCACAGTTAAAAGCACTTCCCGTGTCATAACTGGCCTAGCCAAGGCCTCATTGTGAAGTCTGTGCCTAAGGGTTAGATGACCCTCAGAGTGAAACAGGCTTTTATTTCCACTCAGCAGCAGGCTGGAGTCCAGGAAAAGACTGGGCAGAGTTCAGCTGAGAGTCAATACAACTGCTCAGTTATGGGATAAAGAAAAAGACTTTGCACTGATATGTATTTAAGGTGTTTTTTTTGTTTTGTTTTTTTGTTTTGTGTGTGTGTGTGTGTGGAGGGAGGAACTGTTTTGTCTTAAGTTTTTATTTTCATAATATCATATAGATTTTCTTCCCACATTTTTAGTTAAATAAATTATGAATATTTACTTATATTCTTAACACATCTTTCTATTTTTTATTTTTAATTTTTAAAAATTTTATGTATATACATGTATGCCAGAGTGCTTGTATGGGTGCATGCAGTGCCTGCAGATGCCAGAAGAATGTATCAGATGCCCTGAGAGGGAGTTAGAGATGGTTGTGAGCTCTCATGTGGGGGCAGGAAAGAGAACCTGGTTCCTCTTCTGCAAGAGTAGCAGGTACCCTTGGCCACTGAACCACCCAGCCCTACCTTTTGACTTTCTTAAAGTGAATGGCAGATCCTATGTTTATGTCAGGTGCATGCTAATTACTGATATTTCCCTTTATGGTTAATGCTTTCCTTGCACTGTGTAAAAAACTGTCACCTATTCGAAGAAGGAATGATACACTCATATGCATGTAATTAACTCTAGGATATTAATTATCATTTTCACACCTCATTTTACACTTCTTTAAGTATAGTTCTAAGTTATTTTTATAATGGCTGTTAAGATGTATGTGTGTTTCTGAACCAGCCAAAGAACTCTCTTCTCTGTATGCACAGTTGTTCCTGAAGCCACTGGCCTGGGCTCTGGCTCCCTCTGATAGATCTTGTAGTTTATAGCAATTACTCTTCTCATTACTGCAACAAAGCACAGAAAAAACTCAAGGGAAGAGGGGTTTGTTTTGGCTCACAATTTTATCACAGCAACGAAGACTTGGTGGAGTGGTCCAGGCCAGGGTGGTGGGAACTCTTTGCTGCTGAAGTTTCTCAGATCAGGAAGCAAGGAGCTCAGACTGGAGCCAGGATGTAGATATTATCTTCGAGTCCCACCCCTGGCAGCTCATTTCTTCAAGCTAGGCCACAGTCCCAGAGTTTCTATAACCTCCTAAAACACCACCACTGATAATGTCACATCTGGGGCCTGAGTGTTCAAGCACATGAGACTATCGGGGGCATTTCACATTCAAACCATTAAAGGATGATTCCCAAGGCCCACCTGCCATTTTAGAGACTAAGCAATTGGTTCCTGAAGCTAGGGGTTCTGACATTGATTCATAAACAAATACAGTTTTACATAAGAATCGTTGCCAGCCTTTCCCTGATGGGTTCAAGGCACCTGTGAAAGTCTCTGTGGTGGTATAAATGGGATGTTCCCTGTATTCTTAGGCATTTGAATACAGTGTCATAGTTACTGGCAGTGTTGGGGGGGGGGGTGGAGGGGGATTAGGAAGTGTGGTCTTGCTAGAAGAAGTGTATCACTGAGGGCAGGCTTTTGGGTTTCAAAAGCCACGCTCCATCCCTGGCTTAATATCTCTTTGCCTGCTGTTTGTGGTATGAGAAGCAAAGTCTTAGCTGTTCCTGCCATCCCGCCAGCCTGCTGTCAAGCTTTCCCACCATCATGGAGATGGACTCTTATCTCTTTGGAACATAAGCCCCCAATAAACCCTCTCTTCTATAAGTTGTCTTAATTGTGGGGTTTTATTACACCAATAGGAAAATAACTAATATAGTCTTTCATTCGTTTCTTGTGCTGCTAAGATCCAGCACAAGGCATGAGCAGTGTCTTCCTGAAGTCTAGGCAGGCATTCTGCTGGCTAGTTTTATTGACACAGGCCAGAGTTGTCTAAGAGGAGGGAGCCTTGACTGAGAAAACACCTCCGTGAGATGAGGCTGTCACTATTAACGATACTCGGTTATGCTTGAAGACAGGAGTGTAGCACAACTGTCCTCTGAGATGCTCCACCCAGCAGGTGCCTATGCATAGACATACAGCCAAGCATTAGAGGGGGCTCAGGGAGTCTTGTGGAAGAGTTGGGGGAAGGACTGAGGGACCTGGAAGGGAAAGAGATTCCACAAGAAAATCAACAGAGTCAATGAATCTGGACTCTTAGGGGGCTCTTAGAGACTGAATCATCATTTAAAGAGCATACACGGACTGGACTGAGACCCCCCCCATATATAGAGAAATATAAAGATTTGTCTTCATGTGGGGGAGCAACAACTGGAGGCAGGCTGTCCCTGACTCTGTTGCCTGTCTGTGGATCCTGTTCCCCCTAACTGGGCTCTTGTCGGGCCTCAGTGGGAGAGGATGCACCTAGTCCTGCAGTGACTTGATGTGCCAGGGTAGGTTGGTATGGGGGACTCCCCATTCTCAGAGAAGAAGGGGAGGAGTCTACATGGGGGGGGAGACTGGGAGGAGAGGGGAGGGCTTCTATAGGGATGTAAATAGAAGTTTTTAAAAGTAAAAATAAAGCTGGGCGGTGCTGGCACACGCCTTTAATCCCAGCACTTGGGAGGCAGAGGCAGGCGGATTTCTGAGTTCGAGACCAGCCTGGTCTACAGAGTGAGTTCCAGCACAGCCAGGGCTACATAGAGAAACCCTGTCTCGAAAAACCAAAAAAAAAAAAAAAAAAAAAAGTAAAAATAAAATGGGGCTGTAGGCAAGTGTGTAAGGCCTTTTCTTTTCTTAATTAGTGATTGATGTGGGAGGGCTTACCCAATTGTGGGCGGGGCCACCCCTAGATGACTGGTCCTGGGTTCTGTAAGAAAGCAAGCTAAGCAAGCCATGAGGAGCAGGCCAGTAGCAGCACCCTCTTCATGGCCTCTGCTTCAGGTCCTGCCCCAGGTTTCTGTCCTGTTTGAGTCCCTGTCCTGACTTCCTTCAGGATGGACTATGATGAACTATGAGGTGGGAGTATAAGCCAAATAAACTCTTTCCTTCCCAACTTGCTTCTGGTCATGGTGTTTCATCATAGCAATAGTGACTCTAACTAAAACATATAAGTTCCTGGATCCAGAGACTTGAGACGGCAATTTCATCTCCAAATTAGGCCAGTGTCTGAGTTTCTTTTCCCACTGCTGTGAAAAAATACTCAAAAGCAGTTTAAAGGAGAAAGCATTTGTTCTAGCTCATAACTCAAGGTATAGTCTATCACTGGTGGGGAAGAAAGGCAGCAAGGCTTGAAGAAGCTGGACATACGGCATTCAGAGTCATAAAGAAGAGAGAATATAAATGCATGTGTGTTTCTCAGTCCCCTTTCTGTAGCCATGCAGTCCAGGATCCCACCCAAGGAATGGTGAAGGCCATAGTGGGTTCTGTGCTCCCGAGGCAGTGGGACCTGGGAGGATGGAGCTGATAAATGAGGCCGACTAACGTCTCATGCAACAGCCAACCTCATTCAAAGCAGCAGATGATTTGTGTTGTGAGGGTTAAGGGAGTTCACATGGTTAATGTTCACTGGACTTCAAGCAGTTTACAGTAATGAAGACAAGCCGCGTGTGATGTGGCAAAAACCCATATTTTCCCATAGAGGCACACAAAGGATAGTTTAAACATTTAACTGGATGACAGAATAACAACAGCAAGCCACAATGAGTAATCTGAAGTAAACTCACTCTTATCCAAGACACCTGGGAGGAGCACAAAACCACATTCCAAGAACAGTTTGCTGTTTTGAAGAAATGGAGTTCACAAGACTCTTGTCCTGTTTTCTTGGAGTGTTCTCATAAGCACCCAGAAGTCTCCTCACTAGACTCCATTCCTGGACCATATTCCTACAGGGTATGTCTTCCTACCTCACGATATACTGACCGCCCCCATGCCCAGAGGCCCACATTCCAGGTAACTCTGATTCTGCCAAGCTGGTAATTACCACTAATCATCACAGTTACTAAAGGAACATTTTAATAACCCAGTGCTCCCTAAACATGTTACTAGATGTCTGATATTAAAACTCCTATTCATTAACTGAATGTTCTGGTGGGTTTTGATAAAATGTCTATGATCATGAATGACAACAACGTACTTTAGAGTGGCGGGAAGGCATCTGTGTGCTAACAACAGTTCTCTGGGTGAAGCTGTTGTGTTTGACCATAAAAAATTTGAATCCATTAAATCTGAATTTTAGATATATCCTATTTACTTAACATAGGGAATAGTTCATTTTTATTGAAAATTCCATTTTAGCAGGAAGTTTTATATATTGTTTGGCAATTCCATCTCTGGGCTGGTGGAGGGCTTAACAAAGGCTGATGGATGAACAGTACTTACCCATTTCTTTGGTGTAAATAGTCCAACGGTGTTGACATTAAGATGCTAAGGCAAGTGATGTCAGGGAATTAGAATTAGGAATAAATGCCCACGATTGGCTTTCTTTCAAATACTACGCCTTGCCATTTGACAACTTACTACCCCTGGGTAGTCACATAAGACAGCCTCAGTTTTGGGTGAACAATCAGAACAAAAACATGGCCTCTGTTAAGAGGCAGTTGGGAAGATCAAGTGAATAAAAGAGCCAGCAAGGGACTCAGTGTATGGGGACATTTACAGCATCAACTCAGTCGTCAATAGCCAAACAGGCTGTTTCCAGGAAGGATGGTGCCTACCATCGTCCCCGTCATCTCTGAGAAACTTTTTCATGGGTTCAGTATTGCATTTAATAGGTCCTGAACAGACATTTCTCACCCACCATAGGCCTCTTGACAACATCTTCCCTTTCATCTTTCTAAAACATCTCAGCCTCATAGCATATTTCATAGAAACCTTGTAGGCTGGACTTGCAGAAGATTTCTGGAATCACTGATGAGTTTAATGGATTGTTTCCATTTTAGGAAGAAATTACTGAATTGATGTAGCCTCCTGGGCCTACAGGTTCTGCAGCCGAGGATTCAACTTGTCATGGTGCTTACAATGAGGGGCACTGAACTCATACTGGGCTTTATAAGATGCTGATGTCTGGATCCCCACTCCCCAGATAGGATATCAGGAGTACTGGATGCTCTCCGAGAAGTCCAACTGGACAGCATGATGGAGAACCGGCACCTTGCAAAAGTCTCCAGGGATACAGGTTACTATGACCCCACTTCTACCATTTCTGCTCTAGGAAAGCAGGGGCTTTGATGATCTTGACTTTATTTTCTCTGCCTTCAATGTGATTTCTGGCACACAGGGGTTATTCAGTAAATAGTTGTGGCATGAGGAATGCTTAGATATGGAAGCAATACAAAATGACTTGGGAGCCTTGGGCTGTAGGAAGTGAGTTCCAGGCATGATGGGAGGGGGCAGGGATTGGCTTGATAGGAATGAAACCTCAAGTCCAATCAGCCTGAATGGTGATTCTGACTTCTGCTGAGTGCTTGGGTGAGGCCACACTTCCATCTCTTACTAGAGATGGAATTCCCTGAAGAGATGAGGGCAGGCCTTAGGCAGAAAAAGAGAAGACAGAAGGATTGTGTATTGACAGGAGTGGGAACCATCTTATTCTCCATGACTAGGCTGTGAAAAGTCCAGCCAACCCTGCAAAGAACCCTGGTGTTGAGGGAAGGGTCGAGCTGCCACATGGAGCAGGCTACAGCCACATCCAGAACTAGGAGCCAGGCTGGGAGCCTCTGGCACAGGCTGCAGCCAGGCAGGAGCAAGTCTACAGACCTATGGTCTTTTCCAATGGTGTTCACTTTCCTGAACAGTCAGTTGAGCCTTACTTCAGACGGGTTGAAGAAGGCAAGGGGGAGGAAGAGTGGAAGTTCCCATAAAGCCAAAACTCTGGAAACCCTAAGAGTTAGTGACCCGTATTTATGATTTTTCTGTTGCTGTGATAAAATACTATAGCCAAGGAAACAAATAAGAGTTTATCCGGGCTTTTGATTCCAAAGGGGACATCTGTAACAGTGGGGGAGGCAGGGCAGCATGCTGCTAGGGCAGGAGCTGAGAGATCTTGTATTTAATAGTAAACAGAAACAGTGAACTGGAGGGGGCAGGCTATAAACTCTCAAGGTCTACCCCTAATGACGAACTTCCTTCAACAAGGCTCCAACTCCTAAAGATTCCAATCTCCTCAAACAGTTACAACCACTTGGGACCAAGTGTTCAAACACACTTCTCATTCAGATCACCACAGAACCCTTTTGGGGAAGGTATATTCTAGAAAAGGGTACTTAGAGGTGGCTCATGGTACCCAGAAGTCTTAGGGATGGAGCTCCATCCTAATGCCAAGGTGACCTTGACTCTGTTGTCTATAGACATTTGCAGAAACTCAACAATGAGGACTTGGCTGGCAGAGAGAAAGTGCTTCCTGGAGGGGAGCCAGAGAGAGCTGGTATGATCAGGAGAACTAAAGGCAGTTTGATTTGCAAAGGGAGTGGGACATGCCAAAGTTGGCAACATGGCAAATGTTCCTCTGCCATCAAAGTAACCATTTGTCACTCCATTCTCAGGAACCATGTCCCCCTCTCATGCAGCTGGAAGTGTCTGTCTGTGTCTAGAGTTGCATCAACCCCTGAGCTCACAGGTCATCTGGTTTCCTGGTCAGCTGAGTTATAGAGCCTCTAACCTGTCCTGTAGTCTCTCTCAGTTCCGAGACTGTATCGGATTACCAAGGAAAGGCATTGACTGTGGTTTCCCTTATCTACAAATAACAGCTTCCTGTATTAGAACGGCATGGACATGGCGCCAGGCAAGCCCTCCTGTGACTCTGCTGGTCCTACCACAACCAGACAAAGCTGGAGACTGGGTGGGAGGAATCTCTGTATTTGGAGCCCTTCATCCTGTTTGTGCAGTCTGGACAGAAATAATATTGGAGTGATGACCCTTCCCCAACCCTGGGGCTGTACCTGGTCAAGTTCATATAGTAGGATAGCTATTACTCTTCCTCCCATGATGAGGAGTGGGAAGAACCTGGGAAGTGTAGGGTGAACAGGGTCTAGGATCCACTCTAGTTTTACTGTGCTTCATGCCCCATTGGCTAATTCCATTTGGCTTGGTAGAAAAGGAACTGGTCCTTTTGGGAAGGAGTACCTACATGGCTCACTATGGGTGGGGTGTGCATTGGACCTATGGAGGCTTAAGAGATAGGGCTGAAGAGGAATCAACAGAGAGTAAATGGCTTATAGCAGATTAGTGTACTGCCCAAACCAACATAATACCACCAAATGGAAAAGCAAAGATGGAGGACATTTAGGATTGGGGTATAGTAATGAGATGAGCTTGAGATTTTTTTTTTTATATAGACAAACTATACCACTCCCCTTCTTATTTGCAGAAGCACTTAACTCTCAAGTGCTTGTTTTGTGTGTATTGACATCATTAGTAGAACTCATGGGCAGTTTGTTTTGTGGAGGTTAGTGGGATATGTGCTTGTCTAAAAGTGCAAAGGGGGTTATTTCTCTCTGGTCAGCTTTCTGTGGTAGTCACAAACTAATGCATTCAGTGGAGCTCCACTCTTTATGCTAGGCCCTAGGAATACAGTGGTGAAAAAGACAGGGTTCTTGCCTTGAAGAAAAACCCTTGTGCAGTGGGATAGGCAGAAATGCAAGGTCAGTCAACTATACAATACACACTATGGCAAGAAGAGGGATGTTCTCACAGTGCTGAGTCAAGGCTCAGAGGGAACTACAGGGCAACACTGGGGGTGTTTGAAGATAAAGCACATGGAAATCTGGGAGCATTCACCTACCTCCTTTAGTTCATATGGATTTTTCCCATGGAATAGACTTCACACAAATTCTCAGCCTTCGACAGTAGCATCAGCAGGTGAGGAGACAGAAGCAGGAGGAATTTGGGGAATTCCTTCTTTGGGCCTCTGTAGGGAGAATCTCTGCATGGCTGGTGGAACATTTGCCAGGATCTCACAAACACATCTGTCTGTCTTCTGCCTCAAAGCAAAGTCAATGAGGTCCACCCACGGGGAAACAAGAAAGCAGTAGGATGTTGATGTTTCGTGTACTTTTCCTTTATCCTGGAACTCCTAGGCTACACGGCCCCTCAGTGGTTTGTTGTTTGTTCATTTTAAAAGAAAGAGTTTTATATATCCTATGCAGCTTTGAGCTTGAAACTTCAAACAAGCCATGTAGACAAGAGTACACTTGAATGCCTGATATCCTGCCTCTACCGTGTGAGTGTTGGGACTGTAGGTGCGCATCACCGTGCGCGTCACCGTTCGCATCACCGTGCGCATCACTGTTGCATCACCGCGTGCATCACCGTGCTTAGTTTAGGTGATGCTTGGTGTTGAACACAGGGCACGTGAGGCAAGAACTCTACAAATTAAACTGTATTCCCAGTCTTCAGTGGCCTCTCATGAGCAGCTTCCCCGTCATTGGACCCAACCAGAGGTTTCCAGGAGAGGCTAGCTCTGGACATTCAGCTTCTCCTGTGTCCTGCAGAGATGTTCTTGTGGGTAGTACTCTACCTGAAGGGAAGATGTGACACCTGAACTTTCTGGTTCCCAAAGCAATTTTGATAGGGAACAAATCCAACCTTCATGTTCAGGATATATCTATCCCAAACCCCCCAAACATAGACTTTAAGTAGGTTCAGGGGAGCCTGGAACAAGTTGAGACCAAAGGAAGTCCCACAAAGGCTACTTCTCTGCCTTGGACTTCCTCAACTCTGTTTCAAAATTTGCTGAGCGGGCACCACTCTGAAAACTCCCTTTGCTGATATGCTAATGTGACCAAGACCCTTAACAAGCAGTGAGTGAGGACACAGGAGTCAGACACAGCCAGGGTAATCCGCACAAATGGGACACACAGCATGGCTAAGGTAGCCATAGATGGGGAGGGCAAGGTGGACGGAGAAGAAAAGGCTGAAATAAAGGGGAAAGGAGAGAAAGGAGAGGGGACAGGAGGGGATGGGGAGGGGAAAGATTGGGAGGAGAAAAGGAGCATCCAGGCTTTGTCATTTAGAAATAAAACTATGTTTCCCGAGAGAGGTTTTTGTCTTGGGCTCAAGGCCCAGCTCTGACATTATAGATCTGTGGGAGTTTAGACAAGACGGAGCAAGCAAGTGTCTAAACGGTTGTGTTGGACTCAAACTGTAAGGAGACACTGACCGATGGATAATAAATCCCTCCTCCCCAACTCCCTGAAATGAGAGAAGGGATTGTGAAATAGAAGGGTGACCATAGATAGACAGGACCCCTGGGAGGTTCTCCCTGTGAATTGTAGAAGATGGTGGGGAAGATCAGAGAATTTACAGACTCAGCCATCACCCAGGCACCCTGGGTGAAGGGCAGGTCAGCACCTGGTCGGAGCTGAGCTTGCACTAAAGCCAGAGCTGCCTTCCTAACGACCTCTGCCAGAGCCAGTCCGGAGACAACCCTCGGAAGGGCTGGCTTGCAGAATTTTGCAGACAAAGAAAGCAGTGTAGAGAATGAACATTTCAATAATTTGCCCAAGGTCACACTATTTTAAATTAGGAAAACCCAAAGTAAAACAAAATCTTTCCAATCGCAATATAATCTGAGGCCAGACTCCCCAGGAAATAGTGTGGTCTGATAAGGACAATGAAATTAAATATGAAGCTAAAGTCATTCACACAGAAAAACAGTGATAGGTTTTAACAGTTCCCATTGCCACCCTTGTATCACCAGCACTCGAGTGGCACACATACATATTTTCAGGCAAAATACCCTTTAATGACTGGCTGGTTTTAAAATATGAAATTTCATCAAAATAAAAGCAATAGCAGATATTCACGGCAAATTTACTATAAGCAGGCTCCAGTCTACATGCTGTTCATGAATCAACTCACTTAAACACTTAGCGTGGTACGATTAAAAATCCATACTTCTGAACCAAGTCATATCAACCACTTTAGTGACCCGTGTCGGTAGACCTAGGATGCTAAAAATATGGGAACTTGGGGGCTGTTGAGATGGCTCAATGATTAAGAGAAGCCTTCTCTATTGCAGAGGGTCTGGGATCGGTTCCCAGCATCACCACGGTGGTTCACAACACACTGAAAACTCCAGTTTCAGAGGATATGATGCCCTCTTCTGACCATGGGCCAGGCACACAAGTGGTGCACATACATGCATGCAGACAAAACATTCATACATGTAAAATAAATCTAAAAGGCATATATGTGGTACAGCATGGGGGCACTGGCCAGGCTAATGCTGTGCTACTGCTTTATGCTGGGAATATCTGGGTAAGGAAGGGGTGTGGCTCCTAGTAGTCACAGAGACATTCAAGGAATCATTATCTTCCAGGGAGAAAGTCCTGCAGCCTAGACAGCTGTGGTTCATCGCTACGGACTGAATACCATCCCTATGGACAGGCTGAGTTCTGATTCACCTTCATTACTCGGGCAACTCCACCAGATATCACGACCATGCAGGGGTGGGGGGCTCCTCTATGTAGCAGAAAATGCAGATGTACTTCCCTCGTGCATCTCCTTCTATCCGGAAGTTTGATATGTTGTGTCTGAAAGCAATCCTGCTTGCTCTCCTAAGGTTTACAAGCTCCAATGTAGCCCTGGCCTTTCCCAACTTTACTAAGCAGGGTTACTAAGGATGTGGGCTTCTCTATGGGTTGTAAGAGGATGGGGCAAAGAGTTCTCTCTGTTAACTTCCACATAGACTCCTCACTGCTTCTTGAGGGGTTTGCCCAGGGAAGGAATCATGTTTTTCAGGAGGGCTGAAGCTAATTGAACATGCATAAGAAGATCAAGTAAGTTACGGTACAAACATGAAACTACCTTATCTTAAAACCCTGCTTGGCAAGGCCTTGTCCAGGATCCTGGCACTCTCACAAAGGGGTGGGGAAGAGGGAAGATAGTTACAATCAATCTGTATTCATGAGCTTTCAACTGTAAGCCTCAGAACAGTCCCAGAAGGAGCCCCAGTAGTCAGTCCTGGGAACTTCACAGTTGGCTGAACTCTCACATAGGATCAACAGTGCTTGGCTTCATTTGCCCTTAGGAGCCCATCAATTTTCTTGCTCCATGATTAACATTTTATATTACATTTATTTGGTGTGTTGGGGATGAGAGTACCATGGTGTGTGTGTGTGTGGAGATCAGAGAATAACTTGTGGAAGTTGGTTATGTCCTACCACGTAGGACCTGGGGATCAAATTCAGGTTGCCAGGTTTGACAGCACGGACTTTACTTGCTGAGCCGTCTGGCTGACCTGGTTGTTGATACTGTGATGATCAAAATGGAAAAAGGTCTATCTGTGGAGCCCATTGGTGGTCACAGATTCACTGTCCACCCTCTGTCGTTAGAGTCACGGGTGATGCCTGGCGTACTTGTAAGTGCATCCTCCTCACTACCACCTGTGGAAGTCCCTTTATGGCAACCTGCCCAACTACTACCACCATCACTGAGGCAGGAGAATAGAGGTGAAGAAAGAGACATGGAGACTAGCATATGAGAGTTCTGTGCAAGGGGCTGAGCTAGTGGAGTCACATAGCAGTGACCAGCACAGTTGGCCCTCTGTAGTCATGGAGTCTATACCTATGGACTCAACCACTCAAACAAAATTATCTAGAGATAAAATCCATTAATACTGGATGTATAGTCTCTATTTTCTGGTCATCACTTCATAAACAATATAGTACAGTAACTATTTACACTGTTATCAAGTATTGTTAAGTGTAGAGAATTTAAGCCATTCCGAGGAATACTTTGTCTCAAATTATACCATAGAGTCATAGTAACAAAACCATGATACCAGCATTAAAAACAAATTGCAAAAAATTTTAAATACCTATACACATATACATAACCCGTTTATTACACAACCGTATAAAGTTGTCTAATTTTGCATACATTAAAACCTATTTCCTATTGTAGCTCCTTTATACTTTCATTTCATTCAAATGTATCATTGGAAGCCAGCTTGTTGACATAAAACTTTTCTACAAAGCTGACTGAAATCACATTGTAACTACAGATCGACCGAGGGTTATTGATATTTCAATAGTACAGGATTAGCCATCTGATGAGCCTGGTGAAATTCTATATTATTTTGGGTGTTTAATTGCAATAGTGTTTCCTATTTTTATTTTTTTTTACTCTCATCTATGTTTGACTAAATCTGTCCATAAGTACTCTTGGTTTTAAATGTAATAATTAATTTGATTTTGGCACTTTTAATTTCTAATAATTCTTTGCTAAAATATAGAAATGTAGGCTTTTAACTGAGTTTTTGACTCTTGTAAATTTATCCCTTTGTTCTTCTGTAGATCCCTCATGGTCTTCTAAAATAACTAGACTGTGTGTGAGTAAAGGAAGCTTTGCTCGTTAGTATTAAAAGATGAGATATATAGAGGTTATGTGCAGATTCTATGCAGATACTGTGCCATACATAAGAGACTTGAGTATCTGTGGACTTTGAGATCCACAGAGGTTCAGGGACTAATTCCTACAGATACCCAGGAGATATATACATTATAATTATTATAATCTAGCCTTACAGCATGAAGTCAAGGATACTACTTTACATTATTATAAAGTTGAGTCTACTATGAAGAGAAAGAATATTTACTAGTATTTTAAAAGATTTAATTATTTTATGTGTATTAGTGTCTTTCCTGCATGTAGGTGTGTGCATCATATGTGTGCAATATTTGCAAGATTTTATCTACATGTCTCTCCTTTGACTTTTATAAAGAGAGCTGGTGAGAGCCTGGAGAGATAGCTCAGAGATTAAGAGCACCAACTGCTCTTTCAAAAGATCTGGGTTCAGTTCTTACTGCCCACATGGTAGCTAACAATTTTTTGTAAGTGCAGTTTCAGGGGACCCAATTTCTTCTTTCTGGCCTCCCCAGGCCTTGCGTGAACACATTGCTCACATATACATGAAAGAAAACCACTCAAACATACAAAATTTTTTAAAAAATGAAATTAAGGAAAAACGAGATGGTAGGTTGGCTCAGTGGGTAAAGACAACTGTGGTTGGTTCTGATGAGGACCTGCGTTCAGTACCCTCCTCAGCTCATACATGGAAGCATCATCCCCCTGCCTCAGTTCTTGCATGCCTAGTTTGGCGGTAAGATGATCTTCTTTACTTAGTCTCAGGGCTATTAAGAAGATTATCCTGAGTAATAGATGTGAAACATGGAAGCAGACAGATGTTAGGCAATAGAAGAAACCATCAACCATCTTCACTTGTGTAGCAACTGGGCTTTGAAATGGGCTTGTTCCTTTTGATCATGTTTCTGCCTCCAACTCTTTTTTTTCCTGCTCTTGTTTTTGTCTTATTTTAGACTCCTTGATTAACTAATGATTGTTATTGCATTTACTTGTTTGCTCTCTCTCTCTCTCTCTCTCTCTCTCTGTGTGTGTGTGTGTGTGTGTGTGTGATGGCATATATGTGGCAGTCAAAGGACGACATGTGAGTCTTGGCTCTTTCACTTCACCTGTGGGTCCCAGGACATCAGGCTTGAACACAGGGCAAGCATCTTTATCCACAGAGCCATCTCACCAGCACTAAGGTCTTTATTTTAAATTATATGCATTCTAATAAAGCTGTTGGTTTTAGGAGGTCACAGAAACATACATAATGGTACAATAAAATCTACACAAGTTATTTCACTTAGAAGGTGTGTTCTGTGTGTGCAAACATGTCCCCCTGATCATCACATTAGAAGGTCAGGGTCTGTTAATAGACAATTAGATTCGTTTTACTCACTCTTTTGAATTGGGGTCCCTGGATTAAAATTCTAGGGTTTTTGTTAAAAATATTTTCCTCATTCTTTGAAGGTTTCATGCATTTACATAATGCACATTGATCGTATCCATGTACTATTACCTCCCTCCAAATCTCTCTGGTACCTCTACCCCACCTTTCTCCCACCCTCATGATTTTCTCCCTATCTCTTGTTTTAAATATCTCTCCCTACAAGTCCCATTATTGCTGTCCATTACAGGCACATGGGTATGTATCCATCCACTAGGGGATAACAACCTACCGGTGGCCATGTCACCAAAGGAGAGCGATTCTCTCTTCCTCAGCAGCCATTGCTGCCAATAGCTCCTCTGGTGTGGTGGGGCCTCCATGGTCATTCCCTGACCCATGCTAGAATTTCGGCTGGCTTGATTTTGTGATTAGCCGCAGGTGCTGTTCACTGATGTGTATAATAGCCATGTCGTGTCCAGAAGTCAGCTTTTCACAGCCCTCCTCCCATCCACTGGCTCGGACATTCTTTTCTCTTTTTCTCCCATGAATTTCCCTTCCCTTGGATGGTGAGAGGTTGGTAAGATAATTCAGTCAAGAGTACTCGGCATTACTTATACTCAGCATCTTGACCAAAATTATGAGTTTCTGCATTAGCCACTGCCCTCTGTGAAAGGAAGCTTCTCTGGCCAAAGTTGAGCACAGCACAGATCTATGCACATAAATACAAATATTTAGAATGCAGTGTGACAGGACAACAACTTTGCAGAACAAGAGTAAGATTCCCCCTTGGGCCTATGATCGTCCCAGTCATGGGCTTTAGATCAGGTTTACAGAAACAGGCACGAAGTCAATCTTGTGCAGGCCTCATAACCAGTCAGAAAGTGGTCAGTTAGCCCCATAACTGTCACACTATCATTCCTGTTGGCACATCTTACCAGCAGGTCCACGCTGTAGCATGCAGGGTTCAGTGGCAGGTAAGACACTGTGTCTTTTCTCTACCAGAAGCCTGCCCAGCACTGTCTGACATTATGTAGACTTGACAGCAGGGAAAGTTTTCTGGTCACCTCAAGGTTGATTTCTCCATGTCCTCAACCTGGATTAAAATTTTATCTAAGTAGTTCTGTGAACTTGTACAAATTCATTCATGTATGTGTTGTGCATACATGTATGTTTTGTGTGTATGTACTAGTTATTCATGTATGCTCTTTTGCACCCATGTGTGTATGCCTATATGGACAAACCAGAGGTCAACCTCAGGTCTCATTCCTTGGGAGCTGTCCCCTTGTTTTTTGAGGCAGTTTCTCACCAGTTCCTGGGTTCTACACTAACTGGCCAGCAAGCCTAAGGATCTCCCTATTTTTACCTCCATGGATTTGGAGACAATGCTCAGATTATTACATGGGTGCTTGGGATTTAGCTCAACTTCTCATGCTTACATGGCAAGTGCTTCACCAACTGAGTTATATCCACAGCCTCAGAAAAAGGCAGGAGTGAGAGGTTGGGGGTGTAGCAGCAGATTAGCCTCCCCCCACCCCCAACCAGGCCTAGTAACGCAGCAGGGACATTTTAGAAGCAACGTATGACTAACTGTTGCTTTTGCATGCATCTAACTTAGTAGTAGGGACAGTATTAGAGTCAGTCAACAACAGAGAAGTGGGGCACGTTACAGGGCTCTCAGAATATGCGGGACTCAGAATCATAATCACGTTTCTGTAACTACAAGTTTTTCAAATCCTATTTTAATGATGGTTCTTAAATGCTTTAACTTCCCTTGTAGTCCACCACCCACCTGGTAGTGTGAAAGGATGGGAATGGAGGGAGTGGACTGTTTGGAAAGGTTCTTTGGAGCAACTTCCGTCTGTGTTGTCTGGAAATCAGTTCAATTCACAGGTTAGCAGGGAGCTGCAGCTTGAGCCACTCGAAAACACTTCACAGACACACCAGCAGTCCAGTTCTGTAGAGTTGGGTTAGCAACAGTGATGACATGACCTAGCAGAGACAACCAGGCCTAAGCCTTTGGTCCAGTAAGCAGGAGGGACCAGCAGGAACAGCAGGAGAGGTTCTCAGCTGTGCCTCTCTCAGGAAAGCGAAGATCAGTGAAGACAGGAGACCCACAAGTGTTGCGTAATTAGCTGTATCAGAAAGCCACGCTCCCTCTCTGTCACTCCGGAGTCCTATTTATACTCTCTAAACATCACTTGTCCTCCATGTGTCTTGCCTTAGCACAGATCTTGTCTCAGCACATGCATCTTATCAGCCTGAGTTCAAGGAGTCCTGACAAATAAGGCTCAACTACTCAATGTAAGGCGGACCAATACATGCATTCTGTCAGCAAAGAATCCATCACATAACCTTTCATATTTGCTTTAGCAGAACATCCTCTCTCCTATGTCTGCTTTAGTGGAACATTCCTTCATGAGTCTGCCTTAGTCTTTCACCTGTATCCACTTCAGGAAAACACTCCTTCATGTGTTTGCTCCAACAAAACACCATCCAACACAACTGACTCTCCAAAGAGCCCTTAAGTTTCCACGTCCTGTTTCCAAAGATGAAAGTTCCTGTGATAGGATGAGAAGTATAAAAAAAAAATCTGGGAGAGGAATAGAACACCCACGATGCCATTCTCTGTGATAGGAACCCCAAACTGGTGATGAACGATTTGGTGATAACACAGCAAAAGGCAGGTGCCTTAATGAGCATCAGAGGAAGTACACCAAGAGTGTCTAAACTGAAAATACCAACTCATCTTCTGCAAAATTCAGTGAACTGAACACAGTTCCTTCCAGCGATCCGGGTTCTACTTAAATACCGTGCTGGCAGATAGGAGATGAAAGTGGGCTGAATTTCTCAAGGGAGCTGCATCCCCCTCCCACAGCACCCTGGGAGGAGCCAGTCACCTCCTACTCACCCTCTTCCCCGTCCTCTCTTGTGTTTACGTATGTATGTGGTGGGTGCACATGCACCTGTGTGTGGAGGCCAAAGCTGATGTCAGGAATCTTCCTTGGTTGTTCTTTCACCTTACTCATTAAGGTAGGGTCACTCAATCAAATCCAGAGCTCACTGCTAGGACTACTTTCATGAACTCCAGAGATCCCCCATCTCCCTGTGTGTATCTTCCAAGGCTGGAATTACAAACAGGCTACCATACCTGCCTGGTATTTATGTGGGTTCTGTGGCTCCAAACTCCCATCTTGTTGTTTGAACAGTAAGCATTTTAAACACTGAATCACTCCCCTGGGTAAGAACTGATCTCAATAGAAGCCTCAGACCTCTCGTCATAGCAGAACAAGCAAAGTCTTCCATACTCTAATATTCATGGATGGGTCATCAAAGCCTTAGGTTAGTTTGCTTACATAAAATTCAACTTAAGACTATAATAAAAATATCTCAAGTACCTTCTGCACAGGACAATTCAAGCTTCTATCTGTGGATGGGTGCCTCTCTCCCAACCCCCTCCTCCTTTTTGCTTTTATACCATTTTAATTACATGTAAGTATCAAGGTCAGTTCTAGGTTGAGGGTCTAGCAATACAATAGATGCAAATAGTCAAGGAACAAGCAAGACAATAAACACAAATAGTCAAAGAACAAGCAAGGCATTAAACAAACTTCTGTGAACACTCCCCGATCACTGTTTCTAAGGGCTTATCAGGATGACCAAAATATCTGAGCCTGCTTCTCTGTCTTAGCCCAAAGTCATTTTCATATCTGAAGTTTACTTCCTTGTTCTAGCCTAAGATTTAGATTGCTCAGAGGTTAAGAGAACTGGCTACTCTTCCAGAGGTTCTGAGTTCAACTCCCAGCAACCACATGGTGGCTCACAACCATCAGATAATGAGATTTGATGCCCTCTTCTGGCCTGCAGGCATACATGCAGGGAGAATGCTGTATACACTTCTTTTTAAAATAAATATTTTATTAATTCTTTCAGAATTTCATACAATATATTTGGATCATAGTCACATTTTCTCCTAGCTCTTCCCATTTCTAGCCTTTTTTCCTTTCTTCCTTCCTTCCTTCTTTCCTTCCTTCCTCCCTTCCTCCCTCCCTCCCTTCCTTCCTTCCTTCCTTCCTTCCTTCCTTCCTTCCTTCCTTCTTTCCTTTCTTCCTTCTTTCCTCCCTTTCTTTTCTTTTTCCAGTTTGATCTAGTTCATGTTGACCAACTCCTCTTGGGAGTAGGACCTGCCCACTGCATGGTGGATTTATTAAGGTTCACAACCTTAAAGGAAATTCTCTCTGCAGCTATCAAATACCAATAGGTCCTCCACTAGCACTGGGATTTTATGTCCTGCCTCTATGCTGGGATTCTGTCTAGCAGGAGGTTGTACAGTTCTTATACATGCTGTAACAATCACTGTGAGCTCATATGTGTAACTGCATGTTGTGTCCTTGTAGCCATCGCTGCCTCTGGCTCTAACAATTTTTCAGCTCCACCCCTCCCCCACTTCCTCAAAGATAGCTGAGCTTTGATGGGAGGGATGTGATCATATACATTCTGTTTAAGGCTGACCATTCCTCAGTCTCTTGTTCTCCACACATTGACCATCTGAGATTCTCATTGCAGACTACTTCAAGGAGAAGTTTCTGGAATGAGGTTGAGAGTCACTGTCATCTCCCATTGTTCTCAGGCATAACGTAGAATGGCTGCAGTCATTTATCAAGCAGCTTTCTTAGGATGTTCTTACCTATTTGTGTGTGTGTACATGCATATGTGGGTGTGCATGCACATGCAAGTGCAAATGGAGGCCAGAAGACAGTCTTTGCTGTTATTTCTTTATTCTGCCACGCTTTGGTTCTTTTTGAAGCTAGACTCAGAACTTCCTGCCTGGGTTAGGCTGCCTGGCCAATAAGCCTCAGAGGTCTGCCATCTGCCTTCCCAATCCTGGGGTCATAGACCCACATACCATGTCTGACTGTTTTCTTGCTTAAAAAAAAGTAGGTTCTGGGGATTAAATTGAGGTCTCTATTCCTTTAAGGCAAGTACTTCAACAACTGAGCTATCTCCCAACCCCACCTCACCTGTTTTCTATGATTTCCAAAGACTCCATGAGATCTCTGTTGCTGTCCTGTTTGGAAGACAGAAGCACCTAGAGCTGAAATGGTACAGGTGTCAGATTCTGCCATCTCGAGCCCTGCTGATGTGACACTCCAACTCCTTTCTTCTAGTGGGACCAAGAAGAACCATGTAGCTTTTCCCCACCTTATTTTTCCCTGTGTCACTTCTGGGATCAACGGCACTAGAAAGCAAAAACCCCAGACTTAGTGTGTGAGGATGTAGAGTAGGAAACACATGGGAGAAATGTCACATGTTTCTCGTAACAAAAGAAATATAAATGTCCAGTGGGCAGGAATAAAATGAATGGTGGATGCTGACAGGTCGCCGATGCTCACCAAGCATTATAACACACAGATGAGTAGGGGATCTGAATTGGGAGATGCCACCCTTGTCAGAGGGGACAGAGAATCAGGGCAACTCTGAAGTGGCTCAGTTCCCCAGAAAGTGAGAGAATTAGAGGAGGGAGAGGGACTGAGCATGGGGGCTGTGTTAGAAAGCTGTGTCTGACATGGTATGAAAGCCAAGAATAGGATGATGAAGATAGCAAGCAAGCATCGCCCCTCCCCTCACCCCCCACCCCCACCCCCAGGCTACAGCAGGACATGGACATCTCTGCAAGCATGGACACAGATGGATGACGACAGTACATGACTAAATGTGTGTTGTGTGGATGGCAGTGTGAACAGGAGGCAAAATCCAGGGCCACAGCTACCTGATGCTTCCTAACAGACAGAAGGAAGGAAGGAAGGAAGGAAGGAAGGAAGGAAGGAAGGAAGGAA
>JANHMN010000003.1:118852318-118869443 GCA_030674055.1 Rhabdomys pumilio
ACACATATACACATGCACACATAGACACATGAGAGCATATGCACATGTACACACATATACACATATACACACATACACACACATGTGCACACGTGCATGTACACACATACACACCTCTCCTTACTCTGGATGGCCATGTTTTTATACAACAGCAGTAGAGACCTTTTCTTCTTTTTTTTCTTCCTCCCTCTCTTCACTCCTTCCTCCCTTTCTTCCTTCCCACGACCACCAATATTCCAAGTCACCTTACTGGGCCTAATCAGCACACACTAGATGGTTTCTAATGTGATGATGAATGTATAATTCTTTCAAAATGCTGAATCTGGGTTTGGTGGCACACTCTTTCAATCCCAGCAGTTAGGAGGCAGGTCCCTATGCTTTCAAGGTCTTAAAGTCATCAACAGGTCAGCCAGGGCTACATAGTGAGACTGTCTCAAAAGAGAGATACACAAAGATTTATTATTATTAATGAAAAGTAACTGGTGCCAGGCATGATGACAAACACCTGTAGCTTCATCCCTCAGGAGACTGAGGCAGGATATCACGTTAGAGGCTGTCTTAGAGATATATACTAAGACACTGTCTCAGTGGAGGTGGGAAAGACTGGATAAATGGAAAATGGAAGACCTGACCTGATGTTGTAGTATGTGGGGTCAGGGGGAGACGAGGAGTCAAAGCCAAGCCATGGACCGTGAACAAGACCAAGAAGGTGCTAGGGAGGCCAGGTGCTGCCGAGGCTGACGTTTCTCCAGAACCAAACAAAGGCACTGTCTCCTGCCAGCTGCAGGTCTGGGGCTGCCTCCTGTCAGCCATGGGTCTGGGGAAGTTTATTGGCTCTGTGTGTCCTAAGTTTCTTATCTGTGAAATGGGAGTGGAAATGACGGTAGAGTCTCTCTAAGTCAGCTCAGAATAGGGAATTGACAGTGCTTTGACTCAACGGGGCTCACCATAAGCATGGAATAAAGGCCAGCAGTCCCAACTCTGGACTCCCAGGAGCCCTAGGCAGCTCTGCTGTTTCTTCTTGCTGCCTAACTCATACCTCTGCTCAATGGGTTATTACCTCATCTGGTTATTCGTCTGTGAAGAGGACAAAGTGACTGAGTCACTTGACAAATTCCAGGGCGTTATTAATGTCAAAGCACACCGGGCACACCTAACAGACAGCTGGTAATTAATTAGGTTATTGTAAAAGTACCCTGACCCAAAAGCACCATAAGACTGGGTTCTTGGTTGTCTACTGAGCAGGAAGTCACCTTCCAATGGCTATAGCAGAGATATGGGCTGAGTGGCAGATAGATCCACCAGGGGGCTTGCTGTGGGGAACAGTCTTGGCTTGCAATTAATGATGTTGGAGAAAAGTTATTGTTTTTGTTCATAAAGAACCATGAAGTAGTTTAAAACAAAGCAACAACAATAAAAACAACCCTGCCATATTTATTCTGAGTAGTAGCCAAATATCTTCTTATTAACCAAATCTGACAGGAGCCTAATAGATCTGTCTCCTGAGAGGCTCTGTCAGAGCCTGGCAAATACAGAGGAGGATGCTCACAGCCAACCATTGGACTGAGCACAGGGTCCCCAATGGAGGAGTTAGAGAAAGGACTGAAGGAGCTGAAGGGGTTTGCAACTCCATAGGAAGAATAATGATATCAACCAACCAGACCCCGCAGAGCTCCCAGGAACTAAACCACCAACCAAGGAGTACACATGGAGGGACCCATGGCTCCAGCCACATATGTAGCAAAGGATGGACTTGTTGGGCATCAATGGGAGGAGAGGCCCTTGGTCCTGTGAAGGTTCAATGCCCCAGTGTAGGGGAATACCAGAGCTGGGAGGTGGGAGTGAGTGGGGGTGGGGGAGCACCCTCATAGAAGCAGAGGGAGGGGGGATGGGATGGGGGTTTCCAGAGGGGACACTGAAAAAGGAGATAACAATTGAAACATAAATAAAGAAAATATCCAATAAAAGAAAAGGAAAAAAATTCTAAGAATGCAGCGTAAATGGCAATAATGAATATCTATTTTTTGGGAAAGTGAAATAACAAAATTTTATATGAAACAAGACAAAACAAAACACCAGGGCCAGACCTTTAGTCCTCGTGCTTGAGAGGCAGAGGCAGGCAGATTTTTTGAATTCACGTCAGTCTGTTTTGCATAAGGCCAGTCATGGCCATATAGTGTGACATCATCATATGAAACAAAGAAAGAGAAAGAAAGAAGAAAAGAAAGAAAGAAAGAAAAGAAATTTGAAAAATTTTAAATTAGGAAAAACGACCATAAAGATCTTTTGAAATGAAATAGGATAATGAAAATTCTATAAGAATAGATTTTTTTTTAAGAAAGAAAAAAAATGTTTAAAAAGCCAGTGCAAGAAATGTTAGGAACATAGAATTAACTAAGAGCATAGTAGAATTTATGTAGAAACTGTTACTTCCTTAAAGAAAATACACCAGCCACAGACAGCTATTGAATCATAATGAAGTATACTGGCTGACCCATTGTCAAAATAGCTGAAATTAACACAGAAATGACAGCAAGGAGAATTTTAAAACCAAGTGTACTGCAAAGCAGAAGCTTAAGAAAAATAGGTTCCCGGGCACCTGGTGCTTTCCCGCTGATAGCCTTGCTTTGGGTAGCTGCAAATTTAGATCCCCGTGCCTTTCTCTGCTGTGCCTGGGGATTGATGGGTTTGCAGCAAGACCCAGGAGGTTTCCATGAGGCCTGGGTTAGCTGTGTTCAGGGTCCCTGCTAGTCTCTGACATGGCTGGTGTATCTCAGCTTGTTACAGGAAGGACATCAGAGGATCCGGAGCAAGGCTGGGGAAGGAACGGCCTAAAAGAACCTTCATCCAAGACACGTCTGAGGAACAGCAAGAAGGTAAGTCCTAGCCAGACAATGCCCATGGCCTGCAGAAGTGGTGGGGGAAAGGGGAGAAGGGACATTGAAATGAGAAGACAACAAAGTCCCCAGGAATAGACAGTTCACACTTGGGTAGGATAAATCTCTCATCCTCAGACAAACACACCCCAATATTTTTTGTGCCTAACAAAACAGAGATACTGTCAGAGCCTTCCCTGCCTTCTTGGTTCTTAGGCATTAACCATGAAGAGTGTTCTTAAATGGTGGAGCACATGACAACCACTCTAGAACTTGTAGAATGTGCAAAGTCTTGGGGCTTACCCTTAGACATGGGTACCCCAGAAATCCATAGTGAACAAGTTTTCTCAGAGATGGGAACAGGGCCTATCCAAGGGCCACACTTTGAAACTCTGCTCTCTGGTGACTGGAAAAAGGAGAGCTACCAAGAGAGCATCCCCCCTCCCTCCCCGTCACAGCTTTCCCTCAGCAGTTTTGGGAATGTTTAACAACCCTCGTCTATCTAACTATTGGTTCACAAAATGGAGCTAATAACAATTGTCCCTGAGTATCCCCTTGTGACAGGTGACTACACCTGCATTTGGCTCACAATCGCCCTTTAAGGTGTACACTGTGTTCTTTTGCAGACGAGGAAAACAGAATCTAAGTGGTCCCGCATACAATGACTACATAGCTAGCGGCTGACCCAGCCAAACCTCATTTTTGGTTGTTTTCTATCCACTGTCCTAGCAAAATTTGCTGCCCCTGAGAGCCCTGGGTGAGCCTGCAGGCTGCTGCCCAGCAAAGTGCTGGTGGATAAAACTGGGAGTGGCGGGTGCCAGCAGAGGGCAGCATGCACTCTGCACTCACCAAGCATTTGCCTTTCCCCAGCACCACAGGGCACAGTGGAAATGACCCAGGAATCCAAATTCTTATACTGAACTATCAAGCAGGCAGTTTGGACAGTTTCTGTCTTCTTAGATGAAGATTTCCTTGCTAGAGTGGGTAGTGGTTGGGACACAGAATGAAAAGGGACTGAAAGGACAAAGCAAAGCCCTGTGGCTTTCCCCTCTCAGTAGAACCTAAACTTGTTTATGAATAAATAGTTCTATTCCAAATGAGGACTTTAGGGAGATCTATGGGGTCCCATTCTGGTCCTCATTAGCTAATGCTCTGATACCTAGAAGCTGATGCCCTTTCCTCTCCGGTATAATGGGACAATGCCCCTTATAAAGATGCCCATGTAAAACAGCAGTTCTCAACTAGTGGGCCATGATCTCCACAGGGGTCATATATCATATATCCTGCATATCAAATATTTACATTATGATTTATTACAGTAGCAAAATTACAGTTGTGAGGTAGCAACAAAATAATTTCATGGTTTGGGATCACCACAAATGGAGGAAGTATATTAAAGGGTCAGAGCATTAGGAAGATTGAGAACCACTGTAAAGGATTCAACCAAGTGCTGGGAACACGGGGCGGGACTTCCGGGAAGCTGGTGGGGAAGTGACTCTGTTCACCAACACTCAGGTGGGGTTGGGGAACTTTTCTCCCAAAGACTGGCTTCCCGTGAAGCTTGTGGAAGGTTCTAGCAGGTGTTCTGGCCGAGTCGAGGTGTATTTTGAAGGTGTGTGGGGCACAGTGTGCGACGATCTGTGGGACAAGAAGGAAGCGCAGGTCGTGTGCCAGCAGCTGGGCTGCGGGGCTGCCGTGTCCACCCTGGGAGAGGCCTACTTTGGCCAGGGCTCTGGCTCCATTCTTCTGGATGACGTGCAGTGTTCTGGGACGGAAGTCTCCCTGGGGCAGTGTTCCCACGCTGGCTGGTTCATCCACAACTGTGGGCACGAGGAAGACATTGGTGTCATCTGCTCTGGTAAATTATTTTCCATCTTTTCCAAGAGTTGATTTTTTTTACGTTATCCAATCATTTCCCTTTCTCCCTGACTGAGCTAAAGGAAGCCTTTGTAACATACTGTCGTGTGGGATCAAAAGTCCTGTCTGCTCGTGGTCCTGGGCACCTTCAGAATAACACTTGTGTGGAGCCTCTCCTTCATGGGCTTTGGGAAGCAGCTGGATGTGGGCCTCTTATTCTACTCCAGTTCAACTGCATCCACTTAGGTGGCCAACGGTAACACTGGGAGGAGAACAGATGGGAAAGAAAAAACACTCAGGCCAGCTGCAGGGTTATGTGATTTGTGGGTCCCAGTGTGAGGGCTATGACAAATTTCAGGACAGAGACAGCAGAGTGCCAAAGGATAGGGACCTTCAAATTGTGGACCCTCGGGAATTACAGGAAGGCATCCCGGGGTAACCCTCTACTGGTCCTCTCCCCACACTCATCTCTCTGTGCTTGGTGAGGCCTTGCATATCTGTTAACTTTTCTCTCATTAAACGGGAGTGATGATTGTGATGGTAGTCGTTGTAACTTACTACCCTGCCTCATGTTCTGAGAGCCAGGCTGCCAGTAACATGGTCCCCAAATCCTGTTTTGGGTGGAAATAAAGGTTCTGGAGGCAGAGTAGATCTGCCCCTGACGAACCAACTGTGGATGATTGAGCAAGATGCAGATTTGGGGAAAAGGGAATAGAAAGGCTCCATCCTTGTTCACCAGTTGCTAACTGCTGAGCCAGAGACTGCTTCCCAGGTCTCCTCTGCTCACGTTTCACAAGATTCAATCTTCCAAGAAGCAGAACCCGAGAGGCTCCATCCACTGGCTAGGAGTTAAATACTCCCCTAACAAGCATGTTCTGTGGAAGGCTTGGTCAATTTAGCAGTGAACATGTCTCTGGCTCAATGGGATGGACCAATGGCCTTCTGCTCCTATCAGAAGTGGCATGTCATTCTTGGTGACTGTAGATGTCATGAGTTCTGCCCTAGTCAGGGTCTTCCCCCTGTAGGGAATTTATTGAGTCCTGGTCCATGAAACTGCTATTCCTAAGGCTTCCCTCTAGCCTTCAGGAGAAAAATAGCCTTAGTTCCTCTGATTATCCGTATTCTGAGGCTTGCTTTAAGGTTGAACTGTGCTACATGCTTTTGAAAGCGCTTCCTGTGAGCCCTTGGAGCTAGGGGGGCAGAATTTACATTGGGCATCCTGGGTGGGCAGAAGCAGGACTTTGCTGCTCTCTCAGGCTGCACTCTCTTGGACCAGGTACCTTTGGGGGTAGGGGAAGGGTACTGAGAACAGCCTAGTTAGCATCAGCCTTGCTTTGGGGGATTTTTAAAGCTCTTTTCAAGTTTATCTTTCTGTGGTTGTTCTCAGCTGGAGGTGATTTTGTGCCCTAGAAAACACTTAGAAGTTTTGATCTTCACACTGGGGGATGCCCCTGGTGTGTGTGGTAGCATCCAGGGACACAGTCAAGCCCCCTACGATGCACAGGGTGGCTCTCTCTTTCAAAGAATGTTCCAATACAAGATGGCAATAGTGCAGAAGACTTAGAATCAAGCATATCCAGGTGGAGACTAGCCTTCAGTAACTGGTTATAAATTAATAATGCATTAACAGGTGGTTAACAATTACTTTCCAAGTGATGGAAATTGTCTACAACTCTTTATCCAAGTGTGAGCCTGGGCCCAGAGCTTCTGAACAATTTTATCTGATTGTCTTTCTTACTGATTAAAGCTGATTAAGTTTGTCCTGCAATTTTTTGTAAATATGCTATTTTGGTGGATATGTTGAATTAGAATTTGAATCATAGCATGCCTTGCATTCTAAGGGCAGGAGTAACAGGTCTCTGACTGGTTTTGTTTGAGAGACTGCTTCGAAGCCTAAATCCTCTCTGCTCACGTGGGTCTTTGCGATTCTCCATTTCCTACTCAATCTTTACCACTCGAGAGGGTTTGTTTTATTTTTCTTGTTTTGAAAATAAAGAAACCCAAATTAAAGGGCAAATCGAGGTCAAGATGAATTTCTTCTTGACTAAGATCACCCAGCACATATGTGGACCTGAGGCATCCATACCTAATGCCCCATTTCACCACCAAATATGTCCACAGTTTGGAGAAGATGCCGTGAACCTTAGGAAAATGTATAAGCATTCACAGTTGTCTTTGTTGCTCTGCTAGGTGTCTCATCTGCACCATCTATTTGTCCTCCCCAGAACACACACACACACACACACACACACACACACACACACACACACACTCACTCACTCACTCATGCTCCACAACCTGACAAGATCCCCAAGTACAGGGAGAACCCCAGCTGAGCTGTCCTGGTTTCTCTAAAGCAAAGCCTTCATCATCAGAACCCACTCTTCCCCCATTCCAACTCCGTAAGTGCCCGCCTCCCTTATCACAGGCAGAAAAACAAAGGATGCTAACTGGGAAAATGAGCAGTTGGTTTGTCAGTGAGAAAACAAATAAATGCCAATGAGCTAATCCCCAAATGGTACAGCCTGCCTTAAGACAATCCCATTGTCTCTAGAAGTCTAAGAGAAACCAAAGTTGCATTATTATAATATAAAACCATACTTAAATAGCCAGCACAAACTAGCATAAATCCCTTAAGAAACTGCACCTATTTAGCCTATGGCCATTTCAGCTCCAATCTCAAGCTGAGACTCTCTGCAAACGATCCCTCACTGAAAGATGTGAGCATGCTTCACACTAACATGTAACATCCTGCAGATACTGAACAAAGGCAATGCGCTTGATAGCATTGGCCTTTCTGTACTAGCTCGGTGCAACCAATTCTAGGCTGAGCTTCCCACTGGGCACATGGTGCTAGGGCAACAGCAAGCCACGGCACTGTAGATTTTCCTTCTCCTACCAACTCACCTTGCATTCTACCTTCTCTTCCTCATAGAATCTGAACACATTCTCATAGAAAATGAAACTTCAAGAGATGTTGGTAAGAGCGAAGACCTTGGCACGTCTTTAATAGAACACCCACAAGCTCCCTCAGTCATTTGATCGCATTTGGTACCATAATCCATGTGGGAGGCAGGGGAGGGCAGGAGACGAACAATGGGTTTCATCAGAAGGACCCAGCAAAATGAAAAGGTGACTTCCTTGGCATTAACCATGCAGGTAGTATGTCATTCCAAACTACTTTGTTCTGGTGCTCAGACATATTTCAGAGAGTTCTGGAGGAGAAATGAGTGCATCTGGCTTGGCAGATTCTAATTCACAGATGCAACAGAACTCAGATTGACTAAGGCAAGTCCTGACGTGAGACACAAGGACAGAGAGAGGAGTCCCAGGACAACGTGTTTAACAACTGAGTCTCTGGATGTGCTCCTTTGTGAGACGTTAAGAATGCTTTCTAGAAGCCTCTGACTCTGCTGCCTTCTGGAAGGCAGTGTAATTGTGCACATAATCCAATTTGTTGATGACTCTGAGCAGCCTGAATTCATCAATTTTCACTTCTCACTGACCAGATCCTACTGAAAACACTCTCCCTGCACACAGTCATGGTGCCAGCTAACATCCACTCTGTGGGATGCCACACATATAGTGCGCTTGGGTGGGCTCTTTGTGTGGTAATGACTTCTCTTTATTTACTTTGCTCTTAGATGCTGAACTGTTAACACCATTTCCTGGTGGTGAGTTAAGGTTTCCTAGCTCCTTGTGTGATGCGATTTGGCAGGTATCACATTTCTAACTAGTAGGTTGATCTGTAGCCATACAAATCTTACTGGATAGAATGACTTCACCAGAGAATTCCTGTGTATTCACCCCGCTTTGTTTCCGTGGGGTTTTTTTTTCTGTGTTGAAGGAAGTTCTACCCTCTTCCCAGGTGTTTTTGGTCCAAGTAACTTCTTCCCACTCCTCTCCAAGCCTCGAGTCCATTGCCATTTAGAAGAGACATCCCTGTCCCTACCACCCATTACCCACTCTCAACCCGTTACCCAAGCCACCTTTGCTCCTTGGCACTTGGCATGCTTGCAGATCTTCATTTCATTCTACATTAAAATGATTCACCTTAGTAAAGTGGTAATATAGCCAGTGGGAGCTGCCTTAAGGATTAAATGTGCCAGAGATGTCTCACAGCTCTCCCTGTGAATCATAATTCAGCCGGGATGAGGCAGAACTCACCTTTGCTGCCAGACCCTGACCTCTGTGACAAGAAGACTCATGTCCATCTCGCTAATGACAGGATCCCCTGTGCTATGTACTCAGATGTGGTGCATGTATGAGTGCTTGGTGTTCTACTTAGGCTGGATCCTGGGAGATTCAAGTAGAGTAGCTTCTTTCCAGCAGTACTTTTGTACCTTTAAGACTGGCCACAGTTGCAGCTCACGAATGGGTCAGGACGATGCTCCGGGCGCATAGAAGTTTACTACCATGGCCAGTGGGGCAGGGTTTGCGATGACCAGTGGGACCTACGTGAAGCCGAGGTGGTGTGCCGACAGCTCAACTGTGGGCGTGCCCTCGAAGCCCCAGTCCAGTCACGATTTGGTGATGGTCCAGGGGAATTTCTGCTGGATGAAATGGACTGTACTGGGACAGAGAGATTTTTAGGTCAGTGTCCTCATGCTGGCTGGAACCTACATAACTGTGGTCCTGGAGAAGATGCCAGTGTCATCTGTGAAGGTAAGGGCCTCCTCTCCCCCCAACAGTGCACATCTTGTGGTCAAGGTTGCACCTACACCAATGCCTCTGGCACCTTTGCCTCCACAGCTGCAATCACAAGTTGACCCTGCTGCTTGGGTGTGCCTGATGTAAAGAGATACGGGTAATTTAAGTGCTCAAGGCTTGAACTCAGGACTTTTAGACACTGGATGTTGATGTAGATTTTATATAGAAAACATAGTGGCAGACATGGGAAGTTCCATCATAAGGGTTTCAAGACATCTCAGAAAGAGACAACCTCTGAGTAGCCCAGGAACAAATGTCACCAGATTGCCATTAGCTCTTTATTCTAACAGCCACTGAAATCTCAACCCCTACTCCCTACAGGAAATGGTGAGGAGCCCGTGGCAAGGCCTCAAGGTAGGAGGCATTTTCATGGGCAGCTCTTCTACTCACCCTCATTTGACACCAACTCCTTAACACTGGCTGAGCTGGGTTTGGAGAATGCGTGGTAAACTCCATACTCAGTCTCCTCTCTGTCAGGACTTTGGCAGCAGAAGCGTTAGGTCCCATTTCCCACACTTCATTAGTGGAAGTGACCTTAACAGGCTATCTATGTCCTTCTTGAAGGGGAGACAAAACAACTGCTGCACAGTAGTCCATCTGGATTGATGGTCACAGACTTGGGACAATGACAAGTACGAATGCACTGAAGTGTGAGATGGTTCTCGGGGACAGTTTTACCTGCAGGGTCACCTCTTGTTTGAGTCTTAAGTTCAGAGACCAGAACCCCTTTTGGAACATTTAAGTTTCACAAGCCAGATGCTGTCATGGTCTTTTCTAAACAGCTGCAGACAGTATATCAAACCAGCCTCAGGCAGCCATGAACTCACGAGTTTATTTGATTACACATAAAATTCCCCTCGGGAAAAAAATCGGGTTCTGGAGCTGGATGATGGTTCCGTTGGTAAAAATTCCTCCTGCACAAGCATGAAGACCTAGCATGACTTTTCCATAGAAACCTACCTATGAGTTGGTGCTTTTCAAATATCCATTTTATTGATAATAAAACAGAATCAGAAAGTTAATTCAATTTCCCTGAATGACATCATTAGCTAGTCAGGGGAGCTGTGGAAGTTGGTTGGATGGCATTGTATGTAGTGTGGATTGGATGGAATCGTGTGTAGCTCAGCTTTGATGGATGCTGATGCTGAGTGCAGTCTCAGTCTCCCTGCACAGTTAGTGTCCCTACGCAGAAGAATTGGAGACCTCCTTGTTTCTCTTTCTTCATTCTACTTAATAACCTCAGAAAATTCTGAGTCTACTTTTTCTTTTTATTATTAATCATTCCATTTGTTTATATCTCAAATGATATCCCACTTCCCAGTTACCCCTCCACAAACCCCACTCCCACATCTGCTCTCTCCCTCCTCCTCTTTGCCTCTATGAGGATGCTCCCCCCTCATCCTTTCCTGCCCCAGTATATGCTAAACTCTTCAGCATCTCTCAATCCTAAGACTGCCATCCTCCAGACTCTTGTTATCTTTCTTCCTGGATGGCAACAGTGCTCTAAGCAGCCACCTGCCTGTTACCATCCCACCATAAATTGTAAATTGCTTCACTTCTTCATGCTCAAAACCTCCCAAAGATTGCTCCATTGATCCTCCCTCTCCTGCGTGCGTGTGTGTAACTATGCAAACCATGCAGTCAGGCTGGCTTGGAACTTAGGGTGAATATATATGCCTCCCAAGCTGAACTCATCGTCCAGATTCTAGGATTAGATTAAAGGTATATACCACTCAAAGGTTCCCATGTATATCTCTGGCCACTGAGGAGACACTTTATCCTACTTTAGATCTTCCTCTGACCTTTGTCCAGCTCCTAATAGACAAGGTGGTGTTGACCTAGGAACTGCTCCAGCTCTTCCTTTGAAAGACCATTTTCCCCTTCACATTTCCCCAGACTTCTCATCATGTCTCAGATAAAATACCACTCCCACAGAGAGAGTTCCATTGAACACACAATGCAAGCATTCTGAGATGGTTTTTGTATTTTTGCTTTAATCCCTTGCCTATCCTCTGTCCTCCCCTCTCTCAAAGGTGGGGAGTTGGTGAGAAAGGCTGTCTTCTCTTTATCTGAGAACCAAGAGCAGTTCTGGTCAGTAAGAGACAGCTCCTCTGTAGCTATCTATGAAATGAAAAGAGATAGGCATATGCACAGCATTCTAATATGTGTCCCGAACCAATGACCAAGGAACAACCTCCTCTTGGCAAACACCACTTACCAAGCACAGAGCATCCCGTTATGCAGGATTTCCTTTATCCTTCCAATGCCAAGAGGCTTAGAGCTTAAACAATCGATTTCAGGAGTTAGCTAAGGGCCAGTTGGACATTTTGTAGTTTTTCTTTTTATTTTCTTATATTTCTAATTTTTTGGTTTTGCTGTACACACACACACACACACACACACACACACATTTTACTACCAACCATTTGAAATCTGTAGCAATATAAATATGTACATACATATATATACATATAATTATTATGTTCTATAGTTATATATACATATATATGTGTATATATTTATATATAGTTATATACAGATGGTCTCTACTTATGTTGCCTTGACTTGTGTTCTTGACTTCATGATTGTAAGAAAGCAACATGCATTAAACAGAACATATGCTTTGGTGCTTTGTATTTTAAATTTTATTTTTCCTCAGGTCAGCAGCATGTCATGCAATCATTTTTCCTTATACTGGGCAGTCACAGGGAATCACAGCAGCCAATCAGCCATATGACAGCATATAAACCACCAGTCTCTACAGGGTTCTGTGCTGCTAAAGTTTGATGTTTGGTAGATTACATGTACTAAATGCATCTGTTGTATTTTGTGGAGGTATGTGCATGTTCTCATGAGTGGTACATGTTTATGTGGACATGTATGTTTGGGCACATGCATGTGGAAGACAACCCTAGATGTCCTTCCTTGGAGCATCATTTCACTTTGCTTTTGAAACAGGGTTTCTTACTGGTTTGGAGTTCCCCTAGTAGGCTGGGCTAGCAGGCCAGCAAACCTCAGAGATCTTTGCCTGTCTTTGCTTCCCCAGAGTTGGGTGACAAGCATGCACCACTACACAAAGCTTTTCATTTAGGTTATTTTAGTATAAGATATTTTGATTTATGGTCTTTTTCAGGATGTAACCACATCATAAGTCAACATTAGTATATAATAATATGACATATACAATAACTATGATACATTATATAATCATTTTCTACAATTAAATTATTATAATACATTGTGTTATTATATGTGATATAATATAACATTCTTTGGAATAATTAATCATGTATAGAAAAGATTAATGGAATTGTCCACTGACGGTCCATTCAGCTCTGAGGGAAGCATAAGCTGGGACTATGTCTCAGTTGTGGACACGTCACCATCTTCTTATTTTGTGCCTAGTTGAGAACAACCATCGAGGACAGACAAGTGGTCCTGAGTTCCCATAGTGACAGGCTTACACGCAGTTGTTCCAAAGAGCCATGCCTTAAGGCTTTACCCCAGAAAATCTTCAAAGCAATCAACTCAGCAAATATTTCTCACACCCTGCTAATCCCCAGAGTCTGTATTTCACCAAGAATTGATTTCTTTTTTGTATTTCAGACCTATCACATTAGACTAATAAATACAGCAAGTAAAAGTCACTGGACTGAGTTTAATAAAACTTATCTTGATTTATTTGTATCACCAGGTGTTGGAAATCCAGCCACCATATTATCAGGTAAGTGATTTATTATCATCATTGTTGCTGCCATTTTCCCTGGGCACATCTGTTTGCCCATTTAAATCCAAGAGAGAAGATGAACAGTAGGCGGTCAGTTGTGTCCCTGAGAAATTCACCTTAACCTGCCCTGGATATTGACTTTGTGTGGGAAAGATCTCCAGGGTGTTACTACATAGATTCACTAACTGCCTAAAAAGAGTTTATCTTAATTTTACTCTAGAAACCATTAGAAAATGTTTTCATTAGATGCATTTTTATAATTAATTAATTTATTTATTGACCAATTGCTCTGGGAATGTACAAACTTCTCAATTTTGGTAAATGACATGTTTCAAATTTTCTTTGGAGGAAGAGTCACTTCCTCACATTAGCCTACTGTATGAGTTTGCTATGACTTCTATAACAAACTGTCATAGTTTGACAACTTAAATAATGTAGGATTTTAGCTGGGCAGTGGTGGTGCTTGCCTTTAATCCCAGCACTTGGGAGGCAGAGGCAGGTGAATTTCTGAGTTCAAGGCCAGCCTGGTCTACAGAGAGAGAGTTCCAGGACAGCCAGGGCTACACAGAGAAACCCTGTCTCAGAAAAACAAAAAACAAAACAAACAAACAACAACAAAAAAAAATGTAGTGGGTTTTGTTTTTGTTTTTGTTTTGTTTTGTTTTGTTTTGTTTTGTTTGTCTTGTAGTTCTAGAGTTCCTAAATCCAAAACAGGCTTCACTTAGCCAATAACAAGGTGTCATCCAAGCTATGTTAATTCTTAAAGGTCTTGAAAAGGAAGAGCCATTTCTGGGTTAGTGTTTCTAGTCACTGTGGCAGAATGCCTGACACAGTAAAGAGGAGGGGTTTCTTTTGGGTCACAGTTTTGAGGTATAATTCATCAAGGTAGAAACATTTCTCAGTTTCTTTTTTTTGTTGTTGTTGCTATGATACAATACTCTGACAGAAGCAATCTAAGGGAGAAAGGGTTTCTTTTTTAGCTTACAGTTAACAGTGTGGTTCATCATGGTGGGGAAATCAAGGCGTCAGGAGCTTGGAGCAACTGGTTACATCACACCAATAATCGGGAAGCAGAGAGAGATGACCTCATGTTGCTGCTCAGCATCCTTTCTTCATGTACACAGTTCAGGATCTCAGCCTAGGGAATGGTGTCCCCCACAGTGGGCAGGTCTTCCCATCTCAGTGATTGCAATTGTGATTACATCTCACAGGTCCATATCCTAGGTGAATCTAGATTCTGTTAACAATTAACAGGCAACAGTGTGACAACAGATAGTTTGATACCCACTCCCAACACTGCTGCACCTACACACTAGTACAAACCTAGAGGCAAAGTGACACCTACAGATGAGTGACAACTACAGACATGAGTACAGTACCTACAGATAGTATGACGCCTACTGACAGTACAGTACCTACTAACAAAATCCCCAGTAATGAAACACTGAGTAAAATAAGCATAAGAAGCAAATAAGAGATCTTGAAGATTACCATCAGATGGATTCTTAGAGGGAATATAATTACCACTGAAGAACATCTAATACCTGCACTTGGACTTCAAGGCTGGCAGAGACAGGATAGGAAACACTGATTGGGTCTTGGGGCAGCGAGTCAGTGGCTAAGAGATGGGTTAGCAATTTTATCTCTTATGTGGTGGGCACTTCAGAGTCCAGGGAAGCTATACCATGGGAAGTCACAGGGAGCCCTGCATGCCCACTGCCCTTGATCACCATAAACACTTACTGTTAAATACTTTTTTACTCCAGTTCTGCCTGCTGCCATCTCCACTCAGCCATCTTCTAAGCTTGCCCCGAGTTCCCCTGCATCAGGTAGGACTCCATCACCATCATCACTGAATTTACTGCGGTTTCTCAGTTGTCTATGGTGGTGGTCAAAGGTTTTACAACCACCAGCTACCAATAATGCTTTACCTGAGGTCATGTGATTTAAAGGAAATAAAACTGAGGTAGTCTGGACTCCACCATGGCCAGTTTCACTTTATGTTTGTCTGTCTTTAATTTTACTGCCAAGAACATTGGAAATCAAGGCTTCTTGTTTCCCTAAATGAGAAGCATAAGATGAACAGATGCAGCTGTGCTAGAGATAGAGAAATTACCAAAGGGTCACTTCATATGCTCGGAACTTAAAAAATAAAGTGGGACACATGGCTAGTGTCAAGGGGTGGGGATCTGAAATAGGAATATGTAATTTTTCCCAAGCTGGCGAATTCCAGGCACACCTCTTCCTGGTTGTAGTGGGCAGGAGTCACCGTTACTGTCCAACCTCATTTATAACAGTTAATTCTCTCATCATCTGTAGTAACTAGCATGTCAATAGTACAATTGCATATGTCATCGTGTGGCAAAGCTGGTGAAAAGTAGCCTTCTGCAGAATTCCTGTGGCTGCTGAGTGCTGGAAACAAAGCTAGAGGGACTGAGGTGTGCTGTGTACACCAAGAACACACTGGGTCTTTGATGATCTGGGGAAGTGGGACACTGATGTCCAGCAGGCTTGGAGCTTCTGTACCAACATGAGTGAGTTCTAGAGAGCTACAGGATGTTAACACAGTATTGCTCACTTAAAATTTGTGAAGGAGGCAGATCTCATTAAAGATTCTTGCTACACACATACACAGGACACAAGGAAACTTGGAGGCCAGAGATAGACTCATTCTCTTGGTTATGGTGATGCTTACACAGATATATTTTGGATCCCGATTTATCAGTCTGCATACACTGAAATCAGGTGCTGGGTTTTAGCATATAAATTATACCTCAGTGAAGTTATTTTCTAAAAAGTTACTTAGGGTCTGGGGAGATGGCTCAGTGGGTACAAGCACATTCTATATAAATATCAGGAGCTGAATTCAGACCCCCCAGAACCTGCATCAGTAGCTGGATATAGTCACATATGCTTGTATGACCCCAGAGGTGTGTGGTGGAGAGAAGAGGCAGAGATAGGAGGCTCTCTGGCACTTGCTGGCTGTTATTCTACCCCCATGTTAGTGGGAGATCCAGTCTCAAAGGAATAAGGCAGAGAGTGACAGAGCAGGACACCAGATGCCCTCCTCTGGCTTCTATATACATACATATGCATATCACATACACACACACACACACACACACACACACACACACACACACACACATCTCTAGCACGCAGACACAGACTTACATACACACATACAGAAAAATTTTAAAAGAGCACTATAAAAAGAAAACTGAGCTTTTACATTAATTGCTTACTTAAATGATAATACTTTAGTTCTGTTAAGTTCTATAAGATTATTAAAAATAAATTCTTCCTGTCTCATTTCTTTTTTTCAATGGTGGTTATCAGAAATTTTAAACTAAATTTGTGGCTCCTGCCTAATTTTATTAGATAGCATTGCCTTATGACTTTTCATCCATGAGGTCGGATGTTTTTGGTGCATTTTCTTCTCTGAGCTTCCCAACAGCTGTATGAGAAGCCTCTTTAGTCTTCTGTTCAGCTGATGAGACTCATGCTCAAATAGGTTTCATATTGTCATCAAGTCCCATGAAATGATAACACAAACAGTCTGATTACAGTCCTAAGACCGTGGTCTCCAAAGTACCATGAACTACCGTAAACCCCATGAATATTCTGTTAACTACTTGCCACTGGGCCAGGCACATTGTCTGTTCAGGAACTCAGAGGATCCTTTTGAGATGAGGGGAGTTAGGATCAAGGGATTCATCACTGAGCAGATCCTGAGTGTTCTCACTCTGGCCCCTTTTCTAAACTCACATGCTCATCACCTTTGATGGCCGCAGATTCCAATGTGCCCTTACCGTTAATCTGTGTTTCTCTAAAAGCCAGTATGAATCCACTTGTTTTCCTGATGGAAAGGTTTTGGGTACAAAACCTTAATATTCTTCTGGCTATTTTCTCTCTCTCTCTCTCTCTCTCTCTCTCTCTCTCTCTCTCTCTCTCT
>JANHMN010000003.1:118874077-118887858 GCA_030674055.1 Rhabdomys pumilio
GTGTGTGTGTGTGTGTGTGTGTGTGTGTGTGTGTGTGTGTGTGTGTGATTATATAATATCAATAATAATATATCAATAATATTTATCAATATATTATCAAATATATATGATAAATAAATTGATAAAAAGCATTGAAATTAGGAGAGAAAAGTGGTGGGGATATTTAGAAAGAACTGGAGAGTAGAGAAAGAGGATGGTTTGATTATAACACATTGTGTTCATACATAAAATTTTCAGACCAAGAAAGCCTTCAGGACTAGGACCACAGCTCAGTGGTGGAGGGCTTGCTACCAAGTGTGAGGCCCTGGATTCTATAGTTTGTGGTTTTGCTTTAATACAAATTACACACACACATATGTATGTATATATATATATATATATATGTATGTATATATGTGTGTGTGTTTTAGACAATATGTATATATACACATATATACATATATACATACATACACACATACATATATACATATATACATACATACACACATACACACATACATATATACATACATACATATATACATACATATATACATCATATACACATCATATACACATCATATACACATCATATACATATATACATATATACATACACACATACACACATACGCACATACACACATACACACATACACACATACACACATACACACATACACACATACATACATACACACATATACACATATACATATATACATATCATGCCATGTTTTTTAAAGACAGTTACTATTTTAGACAAATTGATGAGAGAGAGAGAGAGAGAGAGAGAGAGAGAGAGAGAGAGAGAGAACGAGCTACTCCTGATACTTTGGGAAATATTCCACATAGTGAGATCAGTTTCCCCAGATTTTCATGTCTCCCTTGCTGGTGTCAGTATAAGGTACCAGTGATGAGAAACAGTTGCTCCGTCCCCTAACTGATTTGCTTAGTGACTAACAAAGAAGACATCTCGTGAAATTTTTAGTGTATACTTTCTGCCTGCAGTGTTCTTATGCAGCTGAGGTACTGGAGTGACTCCCTCTGGCTCGTAAGCTAGGCAAGTAGGCAAATTCAATGGCAAGTTTCCATTTGACTTCTTTTTATCTTCAGAAGCCTGTTCTAGGCTGAGGCTGATGAATGACTCTGAAGGATGATCTGGGTGGGTGAGGTTTCCCACAAGGGCACCTGCAGGAGTCTGTGTGTGATGATGTCTGGGACCTGCTAGGGGCACAAGTCATGTGTAGGTGGCTCATGTGCAGTCCTGCTAAATCAATTCCCCTCACCTCCCTCTTCAGCTAGGGATTATAATGTGCAGAATTGGCACAGAGAGCCACCTGGTCCCAAGTGCCCACAGCAGCTTTTTCATGTACTGATGGATGGCACCAGAGCCATCTGCCCTGGTAAGGGGGTCTTTTTGTATTCCAAGAGCTCTACCCAGCTGAGCGGTCAGTGACTTGCTCCTGGGAGAGCTGATACCTTCTCTTGTTGTTCTAACAGGCTCTCTAACAGCAGCAATACTCTCCCTCCCTCCCTCTGTCTCTCTCTTCCTCCCTCCTTCCCTTTGTCTCTCTGTCTCTCTGTCTCTCTCTCCCTCCCTCCCTTCCTCCCTCCTTCCCTCCCCCTCCTCTCTCTGCCCCCCAGGCAGCACTGGTTTCTGCATCTCTTCCACACTGACTTCTGTCTCTTTGGTTTATTCTGTGTAATGGATATAGCATGAGGAATAGCCTATTGAATCAGTTTTAGCAGTCTACAGAATGATCTGGTTTGGAGGCTGGTTGTGTATTGATCAACCTTTTAAAGCTGCTTAAATCTCAGCACTCCTTAACAGATAGGTTAAGAGCACAGAGCTCTGTGTTGAGTGCTCTCTCTTTCTCCAGCCCCACTCCAGGAAGTATATCCTATGGACTAGCCTCTCTTCTGGGCAGCTTCCCTGGGGTGATCCTAGACATCTTTGGGGCATGTCATTTGGTACAGTGCTCCCCAGAAGAACACGGACAGTGAGAAAGTGTGTGTGTGGGGGGGTGAGAACTCTGCCTCCAATTTCCTGGAAGGCAGAGCCTCTGTGAGCTGATCATAATCCCCAAGTAGCTACAGACAAGGTGAGTCTTCTGTGGCTACTGAAGAATAGAGAGCCCTGGCTTCAAGATATACTCTACAGTGACTGGGAACAACAGGGATCTCAACGTGCAAACTTGACATTTTTATTACATTGTGTGTGTGTGTGTGTGTGTGTGTGTGTGTGTGTGTGTGTGCATGCATGCCACGGTGCATGTGTGGAGGACAGAGGGCAACTTTCAGGAGTCAGTTCTCTCCTTTCACCAAGTGAGGCCCATGGATTGAACACAGCTTGTCAGGCTTGGTGGCAAACACTACCTACTGAGCCACCTCATCAGTCCACAAGTGCTTATGGTAGCATAAATGACTATTTTCCAGAGATGTTAGATCAGAAATAATATCTTTTAAGTTTGTCAAGGAACAACAGCAATTGAGATATTTTGTGTGTCTATAGTTTCAGAGTCTCTCACTCACTGAGAAACAGCATGAGGTCATTTCACCCCTAACCCCTTATTGTAGGGCAGTGCTTCTCAAGCTTCCTGGGATGGCAGAACAACAAGGAAGGTCTACTAAAACATGGGTCATGGGGTGACCTCAGCATTTCTCAGCAGGTTTAGGGGAGATTGAATGATTTGTGTCTTAGTTACTGTTCTATTGCTGTGAAGAGATACCATGACCAAGATAACTCTTACAGTTAGTACGTGGTCATCATCATGGCAGGAAGCAGGCAGACATGATGCTGTAGCAATAGCTAGAGTTTTACATCCTGATCCAGAGGAAGCAGACAGAGAAACAGACACTGGGCCTGGCATCAGCTTTTAAAACCTCAAAGCCCACTCCAGTGGTACATTTCCATCAAAGCCACACCTACTTTAAGAAGTCTACACTTTCTAGTTCTTCTCAAACAGTTTCACTTCCTGGTGACTAAACATCCAAATATATGGGCATACACAGGGGCTTTCTCATTCAAACCACCACAGTTTTCTACCTGACAAGTCTAGTGTGTTTATGATGCTGCTTTTGGGGCCACGCTCGGGAAATCGCTGTCTTAAAACATAATTAAAGCAGAATATTTCCATCCTTACAAATAGACACAGAAATATCACCATCGTCATTGTTACCCCCATCACTATTATCACCAAAGCTGTCTGTCTGTCTGTCTGTCTGTCTGTCTGTCTGTCTGTCTGTCTGTCTGTTTGTCTGTCGTCATCATCACCATCCCCACCCTCAAAAATGAGTCTTCACAGTAAGTCAAATTTTGTGGCTTGCTTCTGTTTTCATCATACATGTTTCATGACTATGCATATGCAGTGCTTAATTGATAGCTACTGTGTTGGATACTTTCTTGTTGCTATGATGATAAAGTGACTCAGAAAATAGTTAAGAGAGGAAAGCTTTATGTGGGCTCAAAGTGGACAGGCTCCATTGCTTTGGAACTTGTGGCAAGAGGCAGGACATCATAGTAGCAGAGCATAGTTGCTCACCTCAGTGTGTCTAGGAAGAGAAGGTCCAGACGGTACAGAAGCAGGGATACCGGTACCCTTTGGTGAAACACCTCCAATGAGTTACCACCCTTAACCAGGTTCTAGCTCCTCACGGTCCACTTGGCTCTGAATTCAGCAATAGATTGATCCACCAGGAAATCAAACTTCTCATGACACAACCACTTCTCAAAAGCCCACCAGCCAAGCAAGCAAGCTTTAACACAGGAGCCTTCAAGCAGACATTTTTTAGCTTTGAATCATAGCTTTGTGGATTCAAGGGCACAGAGGGTTTTAGTCATGGTCTCCTTTTCATGTCACAGACACTGTGATCCAAGCCTTCACTCCCCTTCCATTCTGGGTGACAACAGACTTTTCCTACCTGTGTTCAGTGTCTACGCCCCCTACATTCAGCCCCATGTTTACATGAAGTCAGTTACCTTTCATTATAAGTCAGCTCCAGTGAGGTATAATCTGCCTACAGCAAAAGTTACATGTGCTTCATTGAATTGTAATAGTTACCATATTTAAGATATATAATGTTTGTGACAGGAGAGATGGCTCAGGGATTAAGAGTGCTTGCTGTTCTTATGGAAGACCCAAGATACTACATCACATCATCACATTTTATACATTCTCTGTTTTGTTTTTCTCTTTGTTTGTTTGTTTGTTTTTTGAGTCAGGCTTTTACTACCTAGCCCTGGCTGCTCTGGAAGTCTGTACATAGAAGGCTGGTCTCTACAGACTGGTAAATGTTGCTCTAGGTAGATTATACCTCAATAGGGATCTGCCTGTCTGGGCATTAAGAACTTGCTCCACCACCACACGCAGCTGTGCTAGGATTCTTGTATAACACTTAAGTTATCCAAGCAATTCCTGGTATTTATCCTTTATATTGGTAGTATTAATGATTTCTTTATTATTCTAATTCATTCTTTCTTATTTCTAAGCTCTAGTTCATTATATGCATGCCAAAATTTATCTGCTCATAATTTATGGATGTCAAATTTGTTATTGATTTTCATTGATATGAGTAAAGCCACCATAAATATCCAAGAATTGCGAGCAGTTTTCCAATGTGGATGTTGAATTGCCATCTTCATATGATAGAGTTGTGAATCCTTGTCAACGTGTTGTAATGTCGATATTTTCAGTTTGGTCTTTATGGGATCTCCATGGTACACTGTAAGCAGCCTTAGTGCTGGTGACTCTGGTTTCTGCTGTGATTGCAGAGTTTAGGGCTGCAGCAGCATCAGCACACAACTCCTGGGTTGGTCCAATTCTCAAATTGTTTGCTTGAGGTAACTCATTTTGTGAGCTCATAGTAGATCTACCTGGCTAGGAGAGTAAAGGACATGCTAATGACAGTCAAAGAGATGTATCCATTTAAGCAGAGAATGGGATATTCTGGGACATATATATTGCATCAAATGAGTTCTATCTAGTGTTCTTTGTTGCCATTTTCTAAAGGCTAGTTAGGAAATATCAATGGTCTCCAAATAATTTATAAACTCTAATCCAGTTCATGAAGGTCCAGCATTTTCTGCAGCAGTGTGAGGCTGTAACTTTCCCTGGATGTCAATGTTGTATTTCACTCTTATTCCACAAGTTATTGAGGTTACACTGTAAACACCACTCCAGCCTCTCATGCTGATTCCCTTCTCCCACAGGTGCTGACAGGTCACCAGACCTCACTCCAGTAATGGATCCTGAGTCATACAAGCCAACAGGTTAGTGGTTTTGCTTTGTGGCTGTCCCTTGTGAGGATGTCCCTTTTGTAAATGAGTGTAGCAAGACCTTGGCACTGCATTGGGTTCTAGTTCCCTTGTCGTGGCTGTGAGAAAACATTCTGACCAAGAGCAACTTAGGGGAAAAGGGAACTTATTCCAGAGTACAGGTTTTACCCAGACATACCCAGAAGCTAATCCTTTCTAGGCCATTTTAAATTGAGGCTTCTCTTTTTAGAGGGCTGTAGGCTGCATCAAGTTTGCAGTCAAGCTAAGTATGACACGTGGTATCCATACCATTAGCCCTTTCAAATGGATTTCAAATGGTACCCTCACGCAAGCCATCTTGTCATGTGTCACAAAGGTCTGTCATGGCTGAGTCACCCAGGGGTAGAAGAGTTTATAGCCATTCTACACACCACACAGGAAGTCATTTACACTTCTTATGTAAATGCTGAGATTAGCTGAATAAAGTCACATGGGGGATGTTTAAGTTTAGTTGTTTACAAACAGTTGAGGGGGCTTGCTGCATTGGAATAAAATTACTTAGGGCTGAATTAATATTTCCAAGTGACCTTGATGGAGATCAACTATGTTGTAGAAAGTGCCTAGAGATTCAAACAAAGGTAGATTTTCACCTTTCCATAGCAATGCCCTCTTGAGTTCTGAAACTGCAAAGTGAAGAAGTACCCAAGTAAGAGACCAAAGGACAGAGATCGTGTGACAACCAGCAGCTCCGCCTTGCTGATATTTAACAGGATGACAGGAGCTCTGTGAAAACCATTCCCGCCACTGGGACAGAATACTCAAAGCAGGACAAAGATGCCCCGCCCCCCAGACATCTACAACCGTCAGCTGATTCTGTGCATACTAACACTAAAATTGGTTTTACACGGAACCATGTGGGCCAGTTAATGAAAATCAACACATGATAGTTCCTTTTTATATCTAACCGAACTTATGCAATCTATTTGAGGGTGTAACCTCTGTTTGTTTGTTTTATATCCCTACCACAGTTTCCCCTCTCCTCTCAGTCTCTCTCCCCATCCCTCACTTCTAACCCCATCCACTCCTTTTCTGTTTCTCTTCAGAAAAGGGAAGGCCTGCCATGGATATCAACCAGTCCTGGCATATCAAATCAGAGTAAGACTATGCACATCCTTTCCTATTAAGGCTAAATAAAGCAATTCAGTAGGACGAAAGGGTCCCAAAGGCAGGCAACAGAGTCAGAAACAGACCCTGTTCCCACTATTAGGAGTCCCATAGGAAAACCAAACTGTATACTGTAATATGTGTGTAGAGAACCTCAGTCAGTCCCATGCAGGTTCCCTGATTGCCAGTTCAGTCTCTGTGAGTCCCTATGGACCCAGGCTAGTTGATTCTGTGGATATTCTGATAGTGTCCTTGACCCCTGTGGCTCTGATATTCCCTCCTCTCCCTCCTCCACAGGATTCCCCAAGTTCCACCTAATGTTTGGCTGTGGGGTTCTGCATCAATTTCCACCAGTCAGTTGCTGGGTGAAGCCTCTCTGATGACAGTTATACTAGGCTCCTGTCTACAAGTATAGTGGAGTATCATTAGCAGTGTCAGGGTGGGATACCTCTTCATGACGTGGGTCTCAATCTGAACCAGTTATTAGTCTGCTCCCTCAATTTCTGTGCCATCTTTACCCCAGCACATCTTGTAGGCAGGACAAATTACAGGTCAAAAGTGTCATGGCTGCCTTGGTGTCCCAGTAGCAGTGGAAGTCCTGTCTAGTTACAGGAGGTGGCCAGTTCAGGCTCCATGTCCCCCACTGCTAGGAGTCTCAGCTAGGGTCACCCTCATGGATTCCCAGGAGTTTCCGTTGCCCTAGTTTTCTGGCTCGTCCCTGAGCTGTTCGACCCAATTTCAGTTGTCTCTCCCAGTACTCTCTCTCTCTATCCTACTCACACATGATCTCTCCTGTTCCCACCACAACCACTCAGTCCCCTCCCCCAACCCAAGATGTTTTTCCCTTCCTCCATTAGATTCACATGCCCCAAAGCCTTCCTTTTTACTTAGTTTCTTTGAGTCTGGTTTTATGATAAGGTCTTTGATCCACTTGAACTTGCGTTTTGTGCAGGTTGATAGATATGGATCTATTTGTATTCTTTTAAATGCCAATATTCAGTTAGACCAGCACTATTTGTTGAAGATGCTTTCTTTTTTCCGTTATATAATTTTGACTTCTTTGTCAAAAAAAAAAAAATCAAGTGTCCATAGGTGTGTGAATTTACTTCTGGGTCTTCAATTTGATTGCATTAATCAACTGTTTTTAATGCTAATACTAAGTGGGTTTTATTACTATTGCTCTATAATACAGCTTGAAATCAGGGGTGGTGATGCCTCCAGAAGATGTTTTATTGTACAGGATTGTTTTAGCTATATAAATAATTGTTTTAGTCATATAATAAATACATAAATAAATACATAAATAAATACATAAAAGGATATTGCTTTTATTATGTATATAGCTCTACGCCTTGTATCCCTAATCCCAAGACTTTTTTTTTTTTTTTATCATGAATGAGTATTGAATTTTGTCAAAAACTTTCCAGTGTCAAATGAGATGATCCTATGTTTTTTCTTTTAGTTTGTTTATATGGTAGATTACATTGATGGATTTTCATATGTTAAACCATCCCTGCATCTCTGGAATGAAGCTTACTTGATCATAGTGTATGATCTTTTTGGTGTGTTCTTGGATTCTGTTTGCAAATATTGAGTAGTTTTTATTTTTTATCAATGTTCATGAGGGAAATTAGTCTGAAATTCTCTTTGTTTTTGAGCCTTTGTATGGTTTAGGTGTCACTGTGACTGTTGACCCATAAAATGGATTTGGCAATATTTCTTCTGTTTCTATTTTGTGGAATAGTTTTAGGAGTATTGGTATCAGTCCTTCTTTGAAAATTTGGTAGAATTATTTGCTAAAACCATCTAACTCTGGGCCTTTTGGGGGTGGAGAGACCTTTAATGACTGCTTCTATTTCCTTAGGTGTTATAGAACTTTTTAGCTTGTTCACCTGACCTTGATTTAGCCTTAGTAAGTGGTATCTATCAAGAAAACCATCCATTTTTTTATATTTTCCAATCCTGTGGAGTACAGGCTTTTGAAGTAAGAGCTAACAATTCTTTGGATTTCCTCAGTGTCTGTGGTTACATCTCACTTTTCATTTCTGATTTTGTTAATTTAGGTGTTTTCTCTCTTTTAGTTAGTTTGGATAAGGACTTATTTATCTTGTTGATTTTCTTAAAAAACCAACTCTTGGTTTCATTGATTTTTTTGTATTATTCTATTTGTTTCTATTTTATTGATGTCAGCTCTGCCATCTACTCCATGTTTTGCTTCTTTGTGTTCTTGAGCTTTCGGGTGTTCTGATAAGTGGATAGCATAAGATCTCACTAATTTCTTTGAAGGCACTTAATGCTATGAACTTTCCTCTTAGCACTGATCTCACTGTGTCCTGTAAGTTTGGGCATGCTGTTCATTAATTTTCATTGAATTCTAGAGAAATTCTTTAATTTCTTTCTTTATTTCTTCCTTGACCCAGTGGTCATTGAGTAGAGAGTTGTTCAGTTTCTGTGAGTTGTGGGCTTTCTGTTGTTTCTGTTGTTGTTGAAATCCATCTTTAATCCATTGTAGTCTGATAAGAGGCAGGTGATCATTTCAATCTTCTTATTTCTATTGAGACCTGCCCTGTGACAGGGTATATGGTCATTGTTGGAGAAGGCTTTATGAGGTGCTGAGAAGGTATATCCTTTCATGTTTGGGTGAAATGTTCTATAGATCTATGTTAGGTCCATTTGAGTCATATCATCTACTAGTTCCATTATTTCTCTTTTTACTTTCATGACGTTTAATGACCTGTCTGTTGGTGAGAGTGAGGTGTTGAAGTCTTCTACTATTGATGTGTGGGGTTCAGAGTGTGACTTAAGCTTTAAGTTTAACCAGTTTTTGATAGTCTATTACCATTTTTTAAAGTCACAGTAAAGAAGTAATCATTTAATTGTTTTGGTTTACATGTATACGTGTATGTAAAGGAATTGAGGAAAACTAAAAAACTCACTTGCAGATGCTAACAAGAATATAGGAAGCTTCAGGGAATCCCCTGTTGAGTCGGATCAGGAACTAACATCTCACCCAAGTATTTGAGATCCTTATAAAGAAAATGTAACAACACCTGAGTGATATTCTGGGAATTAATAAATGTGACACTTCCTTGGAAGCCTTACAGGCTGAGGCTTCTGAGAGCTGAGACCTAATTACGATAGATCTAGGCGGCCGCTATGTCCTTGAACAAGCACCTCTGGATTGCTGCAAAAAGAGAAAGAGGGAACAGCTCATAAAAGAGCTCGTGGGAACACAGAGAGCTGCACAGAACCAACCAAGGTGTGTGTGTGTGTGTGTGTGTGTGTGTGTGTGTGTGATGGATTTGGATGTTTCACCTAGGACTGATACTGTTCATTAGTGCTGGCATTTTGAACAGCTGTGAATCTCTGCCTTTTAACCACTACCCTCTGCAATCAGCCTCTCTGACCAAGGTTGGAAGAAGTACAAGTACCTATAAACATTTAGAATGGAGTTTAAAAACATAACCACTTAGCAAAATAATATCAATAGATTCTCCCACAGGTTCTATCACCTCCCTGGCTGTGGTTTTTAAACCATGTTATAGCACAAGGCATTAAAATTCTCTGCTGTGGAGCAGTCTTCAAATCCAATCAAAAGAGTGGTTGGTCACATCCAAAAGGTGCCCACTGTTGCATCATTGGAGAAATCTTGCCTGGCAGGTAATTAGTGTAATATGTAGGATCTGCTCTAAGGTCATTGATATACCTGCTCCCCAGCACTGTCCAGCACTGTGAAAGCTAGCCAGCAGGAAGAACGTTTCCTTCTCAGTTCAAGGTTGGTTCTTCTGGGTCCTGCAATTGAAGTAAGTGATGTCATTAGCGATGGGGGCCTTACATCTTAGTGATTATGGACAACCAAGAGCAACAGCAATAGCCCATCTTGTTGGGATGCTTCTGTTTTCTCCATGACTAATAACTGTAGGAAGGTAAACTTATGCCTGGTATGGTTAACAGCACATGTCTTCTTGGACCTGAATTGTTCACCCATGCAATATGCTTCTGCTTAAACACCTTCTTTTTTTAAGTGCTTCATTAAGCTTATAAATTAGTGGAGTGTCCCAAGGATTCTTCATGCATTCTTATGTCTCATTCCCACTGCCCTTATCCCCATTTAAGCCTTTGGCTCCCAGTATTCCCCTTTGTAGTAGTAGTAGTAGTAGTAGTAGTAGTAGTAGTACTAGTAGTAGTAGTTGTTGTTGTTGTTGTTGTTATTGTTTTACTTGCTTGTTGTTTGTTTTGTTTTTGTTTTATCACATGTGCTCTACTGTCCCCTTTTGTTACATTTTAAAACTTGGAAAATACAAGCATAGGTTTGCATATTGTTTCTTCATGCATTCTTCATTTTTGTTAACGCTTCCCTCTTGTTTCCTCATCCCCACCATTCCACCACCTGCTTGAATCTTTATGTCTCCTTATCCTCTCTCTCTCTCTCTCTCTCTCTCTCTCTCTCTCTCTCTCTCTCTCTCTCTCTCTGTGTGTGTGTGTGTGTGTGTGTGTGTGTGTGTCTTCATTTCACCTACAATTTACTATATCCCCTCCTTAAATGCACTGGCCTCCTAACTTCCTGATTTCCATGTGACTTCCAGGGTAAACACATAAAACACATGATTTGAAACAAGCACAGGCACTGACATGTGAGTGAGAACATACAGCATTGGTTTTTGGGGGGCCTAGGTGACATCACTAAGTACAATCTTTCCCTTTCCACCTAGTCACTTGAAAAGTTCATGATTTCCTTGCGGCAGAGTCATATCCAATTGTGTACATGCGCACGTTCACTATCACGCACCAATCAGTGCATAGCTAGGTGGATTTCGTTTCCCAGCATGAACACAGATGTGCAAGCATCTCTGTAGCAGGATATATATAGAGTTCTGAAAAGAAGGAATACATGTGGCTAGTAACTATTTCAAACCGTGTGCAGCATCCTTAGCTATCAGGGAAATGCCAGTTAAAGCTACTGCAGGATTTCACCTCAGCCCAATCAGAAGAGTGGGCCATCCTCAGGAACACAAAGGGCCACAAATGCTGGGGTGGATGTGGCAAAGGGGATCCAAAAGGGAACTCGTATGCACTGTAAGTGGGGTGTAAACTAGTACAGGTACTTTGGAAATCAGTTTGGGAATTTTTCAAAACAAAAGAAAGAAAGAAAATAAATAGAAATGTCATATGACCCAACTATAACACTTCTTTTTCATTATTATTTTACAAAACAAGGTCTAACTCTGTAGCTCAAGCTGGCCTCAAACTCATGGAAAGACCCCACTTTTCTTAGTCTACCAAGCACTGAGATTACAGGTGTGCACCCTCATGCTTGGCTGTTAGCCACTACCCTAAAAATCTTTTCTATTAATTACATGTTTTGTGTGACTTACCACTACCCCCAGGGAAGTTTCAAACCCCATATTATTAATAGCTCTTTTTCTAATTCCAAAGAGCCAAAGATCCAAAATCTGAGCCTGTGCAGCTATGCACTGGTTCTTCTGGAATCAATGTGAACTTTAGTTGCCACCCTAACCAGGCAGACTCCATCCCAGGATGTGTGACCTTGACCTCAGGTCTTCCTTTGGCTGTGAGTAGAGCAGGCTATCTAAAAGGGAGTATGGATAAAGGAATGCTTGGCTTACCCATTGCCGTGTAAGACTGTCCCCCAAACACAGACATGAAATAGCTACCATTTAAACAAAAATTGTTTGCATTTTCAAGTTATCTAGTCAGACCTGCTGTTTTAGGTCTGACTTGTTGGCTATGGCTTTGGTTTGCTATGCATGTGACTCACTGGAAAGTCAGCTGAAGATGCCTATCCTAGGATTGGCCCCCTTACTTGAGCTGTCTCCAGAAATGAGTGAAGTGACTAGCTACATGTCCTTCATCATCCAGCATGCTAGCCTGAGCTAATCCACACGATGTTCCAGGGTGCTCAGGGAGTAAAGGTACGTGTGCCTGCTCTCACAGCCAAGATGAACCAAAGACCTGGAGCCTAATGCCAATCGGGGGTAGAGTGGGGAGAAGAAGCCTGGCTTCTCACTGGGAGCATCTCAGGGTCACGTTGTAAAGAGAATAATGGCTACTTCTGCAAATAACTCATCACAGTGAGGCTCTCTTGAAACAGGATATAAAGAAGGAAAATACCATGGGTTCTGGAGCAGACACAGTTGGGTAATTGTATAGGCTGCTTTGGGCAGAAGGAAACTAAGAACAGGAGCTGTAGACAACAGCCACCAGTGGTCACAGAAGGTGGCATTAATCTCCCTGTTTCCTTTTTCTTCCCCAGGTGGCTGGGTCCCTGTGAGGCTGGCAGGCAACCACGGGAGCTGTGTGGGCCGTGTAGAACTCTTCTACCAGGGAGTCTGGGGGACTGTGTGTGATGACCTCTGGGACCTTCCAGAAGCAAACATCATCTGCAGGCAGCTGGGGTGTGGCTGGGCTGTTTCAGCCCTGAGTGAAGCTTACTTTGGGCAAGGTTCTGGGAAGATTCTCCTTGACAACGTGCACTGCAAGGGGCATGAGGAGCACCTGGAGGAGTGCTCCCACCTTGGGTGGTTCTCCCACAACTGTGATCACAGTGAAGATGCCAGTGTCATCTGCTCAGGTGAGGCCCACTGCTCTTTAGGGCCTAGCTTCCACCCTTCCAGGAGAACACCCTTCACACCTGTGTCAGTTACTGTTCTTTCTACTGTAGCAAAATACTAACAAAAGCAGAAGGAAGGAAGGAAGGAAGGAAGGAAGGAAGGAAGGAAGGAAGGAAGGAAGGAAAGAAGGAAGGAAGGAAAAGAGGGAGAGAGGAAGAGAGGGAGGGAATGAGGGAGGGAGGGAAGGAGGAAGGAAGGAAGGAAGGAAGGAACGAACGAACGAACGAACGAACGAACGAACGAAGGGTGTGCTTTGGCTCACAATTTGAGGACACACTCCACCATGGTGGTGTAAGTGTGAGTGAGCTTGTCTCACTGCCCCTGCAGTCCCAAATCAGACGGGGTGGGGCTTGCTTTCCACTTCTGCCCTTTTATTCAGTCTTGAATCCTCGCCCATCAAATTATAGTCCTTCATCCTCAGCTAACCATCCTTGCAGATAGGTCCAGAGGTGGTTCCAATTCCAGTTAAGTTGACAGTGAAGATAAACTAGTGATCACATTGTGTGTAAAAATAACTTGAACACATGCTAGCACGCCAGTCCCTCACAGAGCCGGCATGTCAGAACCTCACAGATGTTTTCTTCTCTCCCTTTTGTAGATGCTGAATATGGAATGGCCACACTATCAGGTAAGGAAGACGATGTTTGTGTTTGTGGCTCACTGGAAGCTTGAGGAAGAGGTTCTGCTGAAAATTGGATTTGACATATGCTCTGAGGCAGTGGAGAATGACAAGATATATGACATAT
>JANHMN010000003.1:118887868-118902240 GCA_030674055.1 Rhabdomys pumilio
TGACATATGCTCTGAGGCAGTGGAGAATGACAAGATATATGACATATGCTCTGAGGCAGTGGAGTAGCAGAATGACAAGAGGAGGGTAGACAGTGCTCTCAGAGTCGGCTGTCCTAGCCCCGCTCCTCCTCTACTGTGCATCCCACACACGGGATAACTGATGTCTCAGTTGTTCAGTCAGGTTTGAGGTTTGCATAGACACAATGGCTTATGGGTGGGTAGGATGTGGTTGAAATGTGAAATATGGCCAAGACACTTCCTTCCCAGTGGGGAAAGGCTAGTAAGACAAACACTGTCCCACTGAGGCAATTCTCTTTCTACTCCCTCTGCATCTTACTCCTGGTATAGCTCTGGCTCACAAAACTTTCATTGCTGTTGGTGTTCCTTCATCCTCCCTGGGGTATCTATGCTCAGGCTCTTCCTCTCATTAGACCTTGAAGGCCCTTGATAGCATGCTTTTAGACAATTCTCAGTCAGAGAGACAGAGATGTGAGAGAGAGAGAGAGAGAGAGAGAGAGAGAGAGAGAGAGAGACAGAGAGACAGAGAGACAGAGACAAAGAGAGAGAGAGAGCAACACAGAGAGACAGACAGACAGAGAAAGAGACAGAAACAGACAGAGAGACAGAGAGAGACAGAGAGACAGAGACAGAGCGACAGAGACAGAGAGACAGAGACAGAGAGGGAGACAGAGACAGAGAGAGAGACAGAGAGAGAGACAGAGAGACAGAGACAGAGAGACAGAGACAGAGAGAGAAAGAGAGAGAGAGAGAGAGAGAGAGACTGGGGAGGAGAGTTAGGAATAAAGCTGGTATCCCAAGGTCTGGAAAAGTTTTGTTTACATCCTCCACTAGCTGTCAACCTTGCTAGGTAGGAATGAACTGAACTAGAAGGATAATCTGCAGTGGATGATATGAACCAAGAGTTGCTAGAGGGGATATATTGGGAACCTTCTGCATCTTCAAGTCCTGACTCAGCATCTCTTAGCAATGCTGTCAAAGAAAAGTTGAGTGTGTGTGTGTGTGTGTGTGTGTGTGTGTGTGTGTGTGTGTGTGTGTGTGTCTCGTGCGTGCAAATACACATATGTATTGGTCACTGAGCCCCAGGGATCCACCTGTGTCTACTTCCTTGTCACTAGGATTGCAAATGTGTGCCACTAAACACAGCTTTTTATGTGAGGGTTCTAGAGACTGAACTCAGGGTCCTGTGCTTGCCAGGTAATCACTTACAATTGAGCACTCAGTCTGGCCCCTGAAGTGGTGTGTCTCCTGATTTCTACATCCTAAACTGTAATTCCCAGCCCCTTGGGTTACTGGAAGAGGCTTTAAGAGCTAGAATTTGATGTCTTTGTTTGATTGTTCTTAACAAATCTTTTTTCTCAATGCTGGGGTTTTCATGCTAGGTAAGTACCCATACCACTGAGCTATGTCCCCAGTTTTCAATGTCTTAGTTTTATTTTTTAAAAAAATCTTAATTGTAAAATTATCTCATTTTTCTGGGGGTCAAGAGAGTAATACAGTGAAATCTAAGCAGGCTGTATATGTCAGCACTGCTTGACTGCTGTACCACAAAGCCCTTTGATGCTCAAATCTCTCCTCTAGAGACTGACTCAGGAGGCCTGGGAGGGGCTGAGGGGCTGTGCCTGCCATGAGCTTCTCATGATTCTTGTATACAGACAGCTGTGCAGACCCATGGCACCTGTCATCCACATGTACTTTTGTATTTGGCAGGTCCCCCATTGGCTGCCATGGAAGGAGCACTGGATCCAGGTGAGAGAGAGCTCAGTGTGCTTGGATCTCCTCTTCCTTAGCACTCAAGCCTTGAAGGGGTTCTTCAAGGAAACTACCCAGAATACCACTGCCTGGTATTCTGTTCTAGGTCACCCCACTAGGATTGTTCTACATGAAGAGTCCCAAAGAAAAGGCCAATGTACTTAGGGATGTGATTTTATGCTCAATCAGTCAAAGAAGGAGTTTCAAACTGAGACATGGCACCACTTCTATATTCTTGAAGTCAGAGCACTATGCGTGAAGGTTAGACATGGCCATTCATGTAATGACATTGCCAGCCAGCACCCAGAGCTATTACATCATAAGGGGAGTCCACTATGGAGAGCCTGCTTGCCTTCTCTGTCCTTGCCCTCTCCCCATACCCACCTTCTCCACCTTCTCTTCTTCATATGCTCTTTTTTTTTTCTAGCTTTGACTATGTAACTGGGTTCTAGAACCTCCAGTTGGATAGCACAGACTTAGCACCACTTAATGACAAAGAGCTAAATGACGACGATGATGCCTGAGGTGTGTGGCTGTTCAGAACCAGGCCCAGATAATCTGACTAGATACGAATTATTTGCACTGCCATTGAACGGAGTGTTGGAGTGAGCATACAGACAACCAGGCTGAAAAAAACAAAACCAGACAGGCACCTGGGTGGACTGATGGATGTGAAATTCTATCATTAATAGAGAAGTCTATGACTCAGGCCAACTTCCTTCTACCCAATGGCAGATATTTATCAGCATCATTTTAAGAAATGATGATTGATGGGTCAGCCATTGTCATCATCACATACATATATAAGGGTCCCACACAGGTTCGCTCTTAACTGGCAACACTGAAGCAGTGCATTACTCGTTGGTTGTGTGAGATCATGAGATATTCCTGAGCAGGATGTGACTGACACTGAATAATAGAATCCACAATTAAGGAATAATGAGAGAGAGGTCTTACCAATAGACATCTTCCCAGCAGAGGACTAGAATTCTCCATAAAGATGAGAGCTGTTTCAAACTTCAAACACATGCATGCTAATAGCTTAAGTTTGGAAGATATTTTAAGCCATTTTATAACTTCAATACATCCCAGGGCATATCCACAAAGTAATGACCATTAAAACCTCTTTCCGAAAAAAAATGGAAAGGAAAAAAAGTGTAAATTATAAAATTAGTAAACTGAACAATGCAAACTAAAGCTTTAAAGCACCTTTTCTTAGAATTTTATACAATGAGTATATTGTAGTCGTACCATATCCACCCTCCTCCACCCCTCTAACTGCTCCTATGGTCCCCCAATTCACATTTAAAATTTAGGCAATATCCCTATCTGTCATCTATCTGTCTGTCTGTCTGTCTGTCTGCCCATCTGTCTATCCATTGGTTAGTCCATCCATCCATCCATCCATCCATCCATCCATCCATCCATCCATCCATCCATCCATATATCTACCTGTCTGAGTCCATCCAGTTAGTGTTTCCTATGTGCACAAGGGTTTAGGACTGATCACTAGAAGAAGGACAGCCTATCAGGAGCCTCATCCCTAAATAAAATTGACTGTCCCCCAGGGGCCATTGACTCCCTGTAGCTCTTCAGCTAGGGGTGGGGACTCCCGTGAATCTTCTTCCATCCACGTTGGCATGCTAACTGGTTTACTTGTGCAGTTTTGTTGTCACAACCTCTTTCTTCTAGAAAAATCTCGGTGTGGTGGAGTCATTACCAATGCACCTGGAAAAATTAAGAATCCCCCAATGAACGAAATGCACGACAACATAACCTGTGTGTGGGAAATCAGGGCAAATACCTCTGAGCGTGTACGGCTGGCATTCCCATCTCTTGAGTAAGTGACGCTATGTAAGCATGCAGTGCCGCTCAGTGTCTTGACTGTTCATCCCTACTCTGATTCTCATATGCAAAAGTCCTTCTTGCATTTTAAATGTTTTATTTTGAACACAAAAGGGAGTTGCAAAACTAATCCACAGCCCTGTATGCCCCTCACAAGCATCTCTAAGTGGTAGAACATTATCAAAGCCAGAAAATTGATATTGGGGTGCTATTGGTAAGTGACCCAAAACCTGTATTCAGTTCCCAACAAATTTTACATGCAATTATTTGTGATGGTGGGGGTGGGTAATTTCACAGAGTTTAACCCTGTGAATGTCGTCACAAAACCACTGCTCTATTCCAGGTACATCACACAGTGCCCATCTCTGTTCCTTAACCATGGTTTATTCTTCTCCTCTACCTGTTGCCATTCCAAGAATGTTCTGTGAATGGAATCATGCAGCATGTAGTTTTAGGGGTTGACAGAAACTTTTTCTCATCACAGTACCCCTAAGATCCATTCAGGTTGTTGTAGTACCCAGGAGTTGTTGCTGTGCCAGATTTGGTCAATTCTTTCCCCTCTGAGAAACTTCTGGCTCGTCACTAGCCTTCAACTATTGCAAATGCAGCTTCTGGGAACATTCAGGGGAGGTTTTATGCCAATGTTAGTTCATTCTTAGCAGTCATACTCTTGGGTATTCATTCAGTTCTTCCGAGCTGAATACCCAAGAGTATGACTGCTAAGTTGTATGGTATCTTCTTAGAACAGATAGGCTTTCCCAGGATGACTGTCATGTAATCTTCCCACCAGCATCACATGTGACCCGGCTTCTCCAAGCCCTAGGTAGTAAGATTTTAAACTACCTCTTTTTGTACAAGCCTGCAAATATAAATATCTCTTTATTTTTGGTGTTGTCAGAGTGATTGTGAAATCTATAGCTTTCACACTTTCATTATATGTATAAGGAAATATAAATCCTTTTTTTGTATGTTGGTGAATTTTTCTAAGACATGTTGCTTTATTTTTTAATGTAATATTTATCCACTATTTGAAAATGTTAAACATGTATACAATATATTTTGATCATATTCACAGTTCCCTGCATTTTTAATTAAAAAAGAAATTCATTTTACAGGCTTTGGATAGGAGAGACAAAGAGAGAGGGACACACACACACACACACACACACACACACACACACACATACACACACACACACACACACACTTTGTGTGTCCTGGCTATGTGGTGAAAGATACAGATATGAGGAAATTTCAGGTTTTAGTATTGTAAATACATAAAGATAAAGTTATTCATAGATTAAAGCTATACTGAAAATAACTCCAAGAAACCCCCACATTATTTATGCATCTTGAATTGTGCATAACTTAAGAATAGTTTGAGAGGGATAGCTCTTGAGCTGGTGACAGGGCATAGTCTGCTTCGAGCACTGGTGACAGCTACACAAAAGTTCACAGAGAAACACTGCAGCTGACAAGGTCAGGTGGCTTTCACTAAGTCAATGGGACAGGTCTATAGCTCATGTCCCTATAGACAGGCTAGCTGTCAAAGCTTGTCTCTGTGGGAAGTGAGGTGGATTTGAATCTAGTATTCTAATTAAAATCTAAATAAATAAAATAATAAAATAAAATCTAAATAAAATCTGGTAATTTTATTACCAGGCCCACAAACAGCCAGACCCTATTGCTGATTTTAGACTTTTTCTCTCAAACATCACATAGTGACATGATCTTGATTAGTTGTCGGTCTGAGACTGTGCAGTCCCCTGTGGTCACAACACCTCTCAGGTCCTGAACAGGGTTCTCTAGAGTCAGTATTCTTCCTCTTCCATCTGCTAAAAGTCCCATTCCTTTCAGACAATATTTGTCAGAGGAAAATACAGGAAAAAGTGATCATACTGTGTCTACATCACAGACAGGCTTTGGGCTTGTCCCCAGCATTCTTACTTCTATAATATAAAACAGGATTCACAAAATATCTCCTAACCTTGTGATGAAGAGATTAAGAGATATTCATGGTATTTGCTTCCCTAGCCTTGACTGCACCAATGAGTATTTTGAAATCCTGGATGGCCCTCCATCCTCCACGAAGTCCCTGGGGAAACCCTGCCGTGGGCTGCATATCACCTTCGCATCTCACACCAACTCAATGACCCTCGTGTACTTCCGAGGCGAGAACAACATTGGGAAAAACTTCATGGCTTATTATTATTTTGAAGCCAAAGGTAAGAAGATGGCACAGAATCACAGCTCTGCACTTCCTGGGGATGTGCCATCATTTGTTCTGTAATTTTGGACAAGACTCTTGACTGATGGGGAATCTGTCGTGAGGATTCGTACAACAGAAGCTGGGCCATTAGGGAGTCATTTCCGATAACGCTCGACTCTAGTCCCAGATGGGTGTTTTAGACAGTGACAGGAAACATGTTCCTTCTAGGACCTCTCTCAGGCTTGTACATATCCATAAAGAGGTCAAGATTAATATACAACACAAAATTAGAAGGTAAATGGAATATATACTAAGTTAAAGCAAACCAATAAAATAGTGTGTATACTAGAATGTGCTGCAGAGATACATGTGCACATCAAAAGGGGACAATAGAAAAGACAGGGCCACTATAGGCTACAAACACAAGGAAAACACCAGGGGAGATACATTTTGGATTTGCCTGTGACATTAGGTAGGCTGTTCATAGAGAAACAGCAAGAGAACTCATGAGGCATAAGATCAGGATTGGAAATGAGATGCAGTGCATGCTGGGAAGGCAAAAGCTAAGCTGAGGGTCTCAGTTAAAGCACAGTGTACACAAGTTAGTAAGATCGATGAAAACAATTGTGAGCCCAATACTCACAATAACATCGATCTGCTAGCACAGATAAGCTCCTTGAATGTATTATACTTGCACAAACCCATGGATCATCCCTTTTTACATGGGGAAACAGAGGCCTCAGAGGTTCAGTAATTACCTGGGGTTCTACACTACTCTCTACCTATAAATTCCAGTCAGGCCTCTTATCTGTTTTGTCTAAGATGGTGTTAAGAAAGTCCCCAGGGCCTTTAGTAAGTGATGGGCTAACTCATTGAGCAAGCTGTAAGACAGAGGAGGTGCTCTGTACCAAACAATGGGTTAAATATGTCTTTATAATTGGAATGATATATCTGTTGATTGTAGCTTTTTTGTTTTTGCAGAGATGACAACAAAGACCCCGTATCTGATCAGTGAGTCAACTCTCATGTCACTACATGCCATTTTTAGTTCATGTTTCTTCTTCTACCCTCACTCCTGATAATTTATTTTTAAAATGGGGTCGTACTAAGCACCCCTGGATGTCCTGAAACTCACTATACAGACCAGCCTGGCCTCAAACTCACAGAGATCCACCTGCCTCTGCTTCCTGAGTACACTGCAATGCTCAGTCTTCCTGGTGATTTACTGTCGATCTTTGCTCCCACTCTTCTGTTTCCCAGTTCCTAGTTCAAGTCTCAGATGACAGAGACAGTCTGTCTGCAGGGTTTCTACATGAACCTAATTCCCCCTCACACTGGGACCAAGTTACATTTACTCAACCACCAGGTCACTTTATGTTGATAATTGTCTATTTAATTTTTGAATTCCTTGTTTTTAACCAATGTAAGACATTCTTAATTAGATATTCCACTCCAAAAAGTTAATACAGCAGAAGCATATCAGTTACCTTCCTTGTTTAAAAAGCAATTACAAAATACCTGACAAAAGCAACTTAAGGGAAGAAGGTTCATTTTGACTCACAGTTTGAAGTGCAGCCTGCCATGCCTGGAAAGGCACATAGTGGCTCTGGTTGTGGTGGGTGAAGCTCAAATGGCATCCACGGTCAGGAGGCAGAGAAAGGTTAATGCAGGTGTTCTGCTCACTTTCTGCTTTTTATTCAGCCTGGGACCATAACCTGTGCAAAGGCCATGCCTACGCATAGGATGCGCCTTCTCACTTCAGTTGAAGCTCTATGTTGATGGCCTCACAGATTCTCCCAGAGGTTTGTTTCCTCGAAATAATAAAGATCAGAGCAGAAATTGATAAAATAGAAGCAAATAAAACAATACGAAGAATCAACAGATCTAAGAGCTAGTTCTTTGAGAAGATAAATAAGATCAATAGACTCTTGACTTAACTAACCAAAAGAAAGCAGATTGTCCAAATTAATAGAATTAGAAATGAACATGGAACCATTAAGACACAGAACAATGAAATTCAGAATAACATAGGGAAATATTTTTAAAAACTTATTAAGATAAAAAGCATATATTTTAAAAAATTCCACGAAGATAAAAATTATAAAAGAAATGAACAGGCAGTCCTCTGCTGTATATGTGCCAGAGACCTCAGACCAGCCTATGCATGCTGACTGGTTAGTGACTCAGTCTCTGGGAGGCCCCAGGGGTCTGGGTTAGTTGAGATTCCTGGTCTTCCTATAGGGTCACCCTACCCTTCAGCTTCTTTAATACTTCCCCTTATTCAACCATAGTGGTCCCTGACTTCAGTCCAATGTTTGGGTGTAGGTATCTGTGTCTGTTTCAGTCAGCTGTTGGTAGGGCCTCTCAGAGGACAGCCATGCTAGGCTCCTGTCTGTAAGCATCAGTAATAGTATCAGGTCTTGGTGCCCCCCCCCATGAGATAGATCCCAAGTTGGACTGGTCACTGGAAACTACCTTTCCTTCAGAATACTACCTGGTCTGGCCTCAGTGGGAGAAGATGTCCCTAATCCTCGAGAGACTTGAGGCCCAAGAGAAGGGAGATGCCAAGTGGTGGGGGGAGAGGAGGAGCACCCTCTCAGAGTCAAGGGGGAGAAGGAATGGGATGAAGAATTGTGGGAGGGGGACCAGAAGGGGGCCAATGGCTGGAATGTAAATAAACAATTTTTTTTTTAAAAAAAGATATGAACAAATTTCTAGATTCTTCCAAACTACCAAAGTTAAACCAACAAAAGATCACTAACTTGCAAAGACCCATAAGAAACAAGTTGAAATAGTAATATAGTAATGATGATGATGATGATGATGATGATAGCTACAAAAATGTCCAGATTCACAGAAGAATTCTACCAAACTTTTTAGACAGATCTACAACCAATACTTTAAAAATTATTAGGTAACTAGAAGCAGAAGAGTTACTCTAGATCTCCTTCTATGGAGCCAGTATTACTTGAAAAAATAACAGGTTAAAAGAAAAGAATAGAAAACTAGAGGCCAGTGTCCCCAGTGAACATAAATGTAAAAGTCCTCAACAAAATACTAACAAACTGAATAGAGACACCTATCTGAACTACCACGATAATCTTGGATTTGTCCTAAAGATACAGGAATGGTTCAGGATTTATAAATCATTCATAAATGTAATAAATCATTTGGATGGAATTATAGACAAAAATCACATGATTCTCTCAATAGATGCAGGAAAGACATTTGGCAAAATCTAGTATAGCTTACGATAAAAGTTCCAGAAGCAGTAAGACTGAAGCGAGCATACATTAACATAATAAAGACTATACATGACAAACCCATAGTCAACATCATCCTAAATGGAGGAAACCTTAAAGCAATTTCCTAAAAATCAGGAATGAGGCTGGGATGTGCTGGGGGCCAGCCCCGGTAGGGTCTTCCTTCTTTCTGTTCTTAGTTCTTGAGGCAGCAGAGGGGGAAGAGCATCAGTGGAAGGTAAGACTTTGTCTTATGAGATATGGGGGTAAGACCTTGCCTTTGGAGATATTTAGGGTTGCTGTATAACAATAAAAAGTTTACTTGCTTAAGTCTAAGCTACTTTGCTACTGTAGCTGACCTGCCTTCTGATTTCTTCTGAGGTCACATAGTACAGTCTCTGACACTTAGCACCTCATCCTAAAACAGCAAGGGATTAAGTAAAATTAAGTAAAGTAGCCTTTGTTCTAACTCCACAGAAATTCCCTAACTTTCAGCCTGCTAGTTGAAGTCACAGAAAAAAAGAGGACACTTTGAAAAGTGAATTTAGCATTTATTTCTAAGTTGTAAAAAGTTTCCTATGAAAACTCTCATAAGAAAAAAGGGAAAAGTGGGAAAAATTCTAAGCGGGGCAAGGGAAATTCACAAGCCTCAGTATTTACATTTCTTTAAAAACACATGATCACATGGTAAAAAGTTCATCACAAGTTTACACATAAATTTAAATCATAAATTGAATAAGAAGTTTACAACAGAGAATGTTTACATGCATATCCATTAGGAGTAATTAACTGGCTAAACATGCATCATCTGTCACAGCTCCACAGGTTCACTGAAAGTTTAAAAACATAACTTAATTATAAGTGAAGTTTTGTATAGATAAAACAAGTTAATATTTTATCTTCTGCCATAGCACCTATAATAAATCATAGTTCCCTTTTTATGACCTTTGGTTTTACAACTTCTTGGAATGTGCTCTGAGTGGTAGAAAGTCTGGTTACTATCTAGAACTAATTAATGGTGACACATGGGAGACTGGCAGTTCTCATTTTGCAGTTTTGACTATCAGAAAGGACCTAATAGCAGTACCACTATAAAAGAGCTTAATAAACACTGATATAACTTTAGGAATTCTTATAGGATCATCATTAAGAAATAAGAAGTCATCTATTTGTCTATATAGCATTACTAAGAAACAGTATATCTTCGTAGTTCTGCAGAGATCTGCTCAAAAGTGTGGGCTAATACCTAGTGATTGTCATATATATAATGATAACAACAGGAAAAGCATATTAATAGGAATCTTTCCTAAATAATTTTCTCCTGGGCCTTGCCTATGGAAGCAAATCTGTTTTGGATTATTTATTAATTCAAAGCAGACCATCTCAGGAAGATCACCTGCTAGTTATTAGCTTGTTCTATGATGGCTCCTGATAGGATGTCCACTATTTCCCCCACTTCTTGAATCACTAGTTAAAGCAATAAGACAAGAGAAGATGATTCCAGAGATACAAATAGGGAAGGAAGAAGTCAAAGTATCCCTACTTGCAGATGATTTGACATCAAACATGAGGATCCAAAAGTGCCAACAGGAAACTTCTAGAAATGATCAAGACTTTTAGTGAAATGACATATATCAAATCAACTTATGAAAATCATATATATATATATATATATATATATATATATATACTTCTTTTTAAAGGGGTTTATTTTTGTTTTATGTGTGTTTGTGTTTTGCCTGTATGTATGTCTGTGTGAAGGTGTCAAATCACTTAGAGCTGGAATTCAGACTGTTGTCAGCTGCTATGTGGGTGCTGGGAATTGAACTCGGGTCCTCCGGAAGAATAGTCACTGCTTTTAACCATTGAGCCATCTTATATACCAATAACAAACATGCTGAGAAAGAGATCATGGCAACATTTCCATTCAAAATAGCTTCTAAAAAAATATCTAGGAATAAAGCTAACCGAAGAGGCAGATATACCTCTACAATGAAAATTCAGTTAAAATTAAGACTAGCTATCACGAGAAGCAAGTCAAAAACTGCGGGAGAGTTCCTCCTAGAAAAAGTGTGTATGAGTATTTGCATTTTAATACAAATTAAGTTATATTTGGTGAGGAGCCAGAGGGGTCTGTCAGTCAGCTTCCATGCTTCTGGGCTACATGAGACCCATGTGAAGAGAGGGGTTGGCTTAGGACATGTTTTATTACATAAGTGACAAGGTGAGAGAATCAAGGGGGGTCTGGGTGTTCAATGAAGACTGGTCTAAGGATAGTGCCCTTAACTTCTTAAGTCTGCCCTCATCTTGTCTTTACAGCTATCCCCACAGAAACTTCCAAGATGGTAACAGAAAGACCACGTAAGTCCCAGAAGGCACCCATTTGAATACCAAGTGTCTCTTTCTCTCAGCTCCCATGTCTGTACTTGCTGTACCCGCTTCATGTGTGGAATGCTAGAACTACATACAGTCCATTTGCTTGCAAATAGGCCAACTGACTGTACCCTAGGACTTAGGGCCATTGCAAACCCCTACAGTCTTCCAGCTCTTACATCCTGAATAAACAGGTTGTTTTGTTGTTATAGTTGTTATTATTGCTTGGTTTTGCTTTTGTACCTTTCAGAATTCTCAAATACTCCCAGTGTGAACATCTCACCTCTTCCTGTGCCTGACTCAGGTATAATTAGCCTCACCATCTCAATCGCTAATTGATTTTTCCAAAATGGGCAGAGCCTCAGAGCAATGAACTAGACCAGCAGAAAAAGAATAAGGCACTTCTGAACCAGGGGGTGTGGAGGGCCTTAAATAGACACGTTGTTTGCCATGAGTAGAGTTCAGGGGAATCCTTTTGATTTTTCTACTTTCAGTTCCTTTCAGATAAGATTGGCATGCCAACACCCTGCTCCATAACCTCGAGCTACCATAAAAGTGACACTTGAAAACTTCTCACAAAAAATAACAAAGTTTTGTACAAGTTCCATTTTTTTCTGCATTTAGCCCAAGCAGATTTATGCATGTTTCTGACATAACAGATAGTAATTAGTGGATTTTGTACACCCTAAATGCTATTGACAAGCCCTGTGACTTATCACACTCCAGCTGGGGTTGACTAGTTGGCTGACTCTAGTAGGTTTTCTTTATCTAATAGAATATAGGAGAGGGCAGCTCAAACATCTCATGGAAAGGTGTCATGCTCCCAGATGGCAACAGTCACCAGGTCTCTGTCTGCAGGGAACTGGCCGGAGCTGCAGCTGGTGGGTGGCTCCAATCGATGCTCAGGGCGTGTGGAGATCCTCTACCAGGGAGTCTGGGGGACTGTGTGTGATGACCTGTGGGACCTGAATGAAGCTGAGGTCGTGTGCAGACAGCTGGGGTGTGGTCAGGCTGTGTCTGCCCTTGGCAAGGCCTACTTTGGCCCTGGTTCAGGAGATATCTTCCTAGATAACCTCCAATGTGCTGGGGTGGAGCACTTCCTGGGCCAGTGTGCTCATTCTGGCTGGTCAGACCACAACTGTGGCCACCACGAAGATGCCGGTGTCATCTGCTCAGGTACTCTAAGTTTCTCATTTGGCAGTCATCATTAGCAATGTGTGCTTTGCTGAAATATGCCAAGAATGTGTCTGAATACAGAGGCAGCAGCCTGCTGCAGGAAGTCCAGGGCCACATGGCCTGGCTCTCAGAGCTGCCATGAACTTCCAGGCTGCTTCTGTGCAGCACCTATGTTTTCAGAGCACCAGTCTCTTCACTTAGGAAACTAGAAGTCTGATTGCTCTTTTGCAGCAAAGATGTTTTTGACAAAGCACTGGCTTACTACCCAACAAAGAAGTGTATGCCTCAGTAGCCTCCTTAATCATAACAGAGGAAATTCTGGGAGGTGACTAATTTTAATTGCCTGTGTCATTTATTTTTTAAATACCCTGATTTATGTGTGAGTAGTTGTGAGTAAATAGGTTTCCTCTGGAATGTCTACTGCTAGCTCTGTCCGACAATTCCATGTCTTTAAGGAAGCAGCTACAATCGCAGATGTAACTCCAAACCATCAGTCACTATCAATAGAATGGGCTTGCAATCCACAGAGCTGCCCATACAGAGTAATACATGCTACTAATGTATCTATTTCACCAGTAAATTGGCTCAGGCTTCTGAAAGCAGACACTATTCAAACCACAACATTCTACATCTGTCCATTTTCTCATTTTGCTGTAAGAAAAACTAACACCCCAGAGAGAAGCTTATTTTAGATCTATTGATAAATTTGGTTTTTCTGGTATCATGTTCTTTAAAGGGATTGATAATTGATTAATCAATACATATGAGAATATAATTAAACTTTATCTTCTGCTATTAAAACCTGGAGTCCCTCCCAATACCGACCTATTTGTTTTATTTTACTTACAGATGCTGAAAAATCTCTGTCTGATGTTTCAGGTCAGTGGTGTCTTTTATGGGTGGGGAGTTAAAGGCAGTTGGCTGCCTTTGACTTTATCTCTGAACCGTTTGGTCTTTCACCTCTGAGTTCACTTCTCCAGACTGCAAAAACTGTTACGGAACGCCATGGGAAAGTCTGACTGGGATTCTTTTCGCTTTTCCATGTGTGATGTATTGTGTGTGTACACATATGTGTTCGTATGTGTATCCATCATTTGTAACATATTCACATATTACCTAAAAAAATAGGTTACATACTTGGTCACTTTCCTCCCTGGCATAACACCAAGAGAAAAGCTACATACTACATACTAAAGTGACATGGCTCCTTAGGGCTCCTTGCCTGTACTCTACTCTCTGGTTCAAAGGATGTTTTTTGTTTTCTGTTTTTTTCTGGTTTTTTTTGTTTGTTTGTTTGCTTTTGTTTGGTTGGTGTTTTGTTTTGTTTTGTGTTGGCTCTTCTGCTCACTAGCTCCTTTTCTCATTGCTAAAGGGTGTCTGCCAGGATCTCCTCTCTGCCATTATCCTCTAACGTCCTATCTTTGCTTTTGTTGTATTTATCACAGTATGGACTGTACATTGTACTGTGTTTATATTTCACAAGTAAATAGACTCAGGTTCCCTAAGGGTCTATGGCTATACCATCTGTGGCTAACACAGGAAACAAAAAGTCTGCTGAAATAAAATTTGCTGCAACCCCCACAAACTGCAGCTCAGAAATCCATGGTAAATATGAGGATGAATGAATGCCCAAGGCTCTACCCAGCCTTCCTCTGAGCCTAGTACTGCAGGATTCCAGGCAAGGTAATGGGGTGTGAGGACTCATACCACCTCTCTCTCTCTCTCTCTCTCTCTCTCTCTCTCTCTCTCTCTCTCTC